>PYXC01000407.1:3547500-3702500 GCA_015244755.2 Tenualosa ilisha
GCTCTTAAAAATGCTGTGAAGGGAAAAAAATACAAAGGAATGAGGAAAAGGACAGAATGAAAAGGGGAGAAGTAGAGAGAGAGAAAGAAAGACAGAGAGAGAGTGTGTGTGAGGACAGAGAGAGAGAGAGACAGAGAATAGAGTGCTGACTTGTACGTAACGAGGCCTGCCGTTTGACAGGGACACATCTGTCGCTGAGTGTGGACTTACTGCTCTCTCCCAGCTGAAGGGTCATGGTTCTGTGGAAGAGGATATTCAGGCGTCGGCCACTGCTGAGACCGAATGGAGAGCCAGGATCTACAATAGGAAAAGCATTATAAGCAGTTATCACCACACCATTAAGCACAATCGAGAAGGCCCATGCACTTCACATTTCAAATCCCAGGGGTGGACGCTGCATGTGTGTCAATGATGGCACTCGTGCAGAAACTTAAACATTAAAGTACTGATTAGGCAGAGAGGCAGAAATATGCATGGCCAGTGAAAATAATGTGGACCACCAATGGCCTGGGAAAAATTAAGTACAAACTTATGGTGTATGAAGGGATATGTGTGTGTGTGTGTGCGTGTAATAACACAACCACAGAGTGAGTGGTGGGTGAGACGCACTCTATGCAAATGTACTGCATGTGTGTGGGTAATGTTATATCAGCAGATAGGTGTTGATTCTTACCACTCAAACAGATGTGTGAGATGTTCTGTGTGTGTGTGTGTGTGTGTGTGTGTCTTACCATTTGATGTGGCATTGAACTCCTGTGTGTGCCTCTTCTCCTTGAGCAGCAAGCCCAGCGCTGCCTGGCACAGCACCTCTTTGGAGGGGGCAGTCGGGGCGGGGAAGAGCTGATCATAGTGCTGGGGGATGAAGCTGGTGTGGACGTTCCCCGCCTCAAACTCAGGGTGGCCCGACAGACTCAGCAGGAATTCGATGTTAGTATTCAGACCCACAATCTAAGGCAGAGAGAGGGTGAGATAGCAATCAGATGATGATGGACCACTTTAAGAGACATCTGACTGTATGAAACAAACCCAATCCCAGACACTTAACTATAATTTATCACATTTAAATACAAAACCCCACCTAGGTCTCTATGCTTGTTCCTAAAGTCTGCTTAACTGTCTGCTTAAAAATGTAACCCGTGCTTCCCAATGTGAAACTTCCTACTGTGCATTTACACCAAGAGGTACTAAAGCTGTAAAACTGTTTTTTTTTTTTTTTTTTTTTTGCTCATTTAAAACAAAACAAAGCAAAAAAAAACGCTGCTAAAATATCTGTGTTCACTCATGTCACTCTAATCACTCATGACGTTCCCACTGACACTTCATTTACATTTACGATGCATCATAGATAATTTGCATAAAGCTGAGCAGTTTTTAACTTCTTTAAGTCACTTGAGTTGCCCAAATTTTGTTGCTCGTCACTTTTGTAGCTTTAGTCGCTCTTATCCACACAAAGTGAGTTTTAGGAGCTCAAGGTGTGAACGCACAGTTAGGGCTTACGTTATATTGACGGAGGCAGTATCGCAGCCTCTTCAGAGCAGCGGCTCGGTCCTCTCCCCACACCACCAACTTGGCAATCATGGGGTCATAGTGCACCGACACTTCATCACCTGTTACACACACACACACACACACACACAGGGAAGACAAACATCAGTGCCAAACAAAAAACATTGTGGCTGAAACACCACATAGGGCTGACTGAGTGAAAACGCACCTTCCCGTACGCCAGTCTCAATGCGGGTCACCTCGTCCCCCTGCGGCGTGGACAGGTGCAGCAGAGGACCTGCTCCGGGCAGGAAGTCGTTGTTGGGGTCCTCGGCGTAGATGCGTGCCTCAAACGAGTGGCCACTCAGAATGATTTCCTCCTGGCTCAGAGGCAGAGGCTCCCCTGCAGCAACCTGAAAAACAGGACATCAGTACCCGTGTCAACACCTGAGAGCATCATTAGAGATCTTAGTGTAGATCAAGGCGAATTGACCAAGATTCTCTTCATTAGATCTCAAGTTGCAAGTGAGGTCATGAAAACCTGTTAACCGTTCACTGTTAAACTAAAGAGCGGAACTCTACATCTACATAAATGATTTCCATTCAACGCTGCTAATATAACAAAGGTTACATGAGGCTGTTGGGTGGACAATGCCCTCTAGAGGGCATAAGAGCATCTCGCTAAATGATAGCGTTATCATTATCATGGGGGGAGCTTTGAGCAGTCAGATGTAACATACTCAATTTGTCTCAAAGTGTCACTGGGTGATAAAAGAAACAGGCACATATCATCAGTGAAGTTTCTGTTTACTTCAGGCTTTTGTATGCTACAGACTGTGACTGCATCTGACCACAAAAAAATATTGTAACACTTGAACAACGTGTAATTCTGTGCGTTGCTGTTTGATTGAGGTGATGCACTGCTGTTAGTTGCCTTTGGAGCACCAAAAGTTGCAAATGAGGCACCATGCCATTCTTTTGATGCAATATATTTTTGGTGATGTTTTCTTTTTTTTAACAAGACAAAATGTCACAGCATGTTGATTTTATTTCAACCTATACACATAAAGACCTGTGCTCATCCCTTCTCTGGCACTGATCTCATGCACACAACCCCACACACTGCATTTTAAAAAGCATGGACAGGATGCCGCCATGTATGAAGGAGCTGGTCGGCTGTATTGGAACATAGCATTTATGTATTTTTCATTATGGGTCAGAATACTTGGAAAAGACCATTTAAACATCACCTAAATTTGAAACAAAAAGTCAAACAATTGGGCAAAAGCCTTGGTACTTGAGTTGTTCAGAAATGGACTTTACATCACACAGTCATCCAGTTGTAGTTCATATGGACCTTCATTTTTGTTGTCCTGTTAACAGTGAGAGTGTTAACAGTGTTAACAGTTAACAGTTTTCCACAATTCTAACGAATACAACAACTACCAGTCACGAGAACATCACCACCACTCCGAAACTCCAATCTTCTGATGTCAGAGTGTTTGAACACACAGTCTGCATGGAAAGTGCAACAACGGCATGAATCGTGAACAGAAAACGTGTCAGAGTCAATTCTACCACTTTTTCTAGTTTAAACTATTTTTTAGTTCCTTTCAGCGGCTTCACTTTTGACTGTCCAGGGTTTTTTCAAACTGCCATTTACTGAAACTGCATTTCCTTTTAATGAAGTGACTAGGCTTTCATGGCTCTCACCCTTAGCTGCCATTCCACCAGGTCAGTTCCAGTGATCATTTCAGACACAGGGTGCTCCACCTGGAGACGGGTGTTCATCTCCATGAAGTAGAAGTTGTGCTGGGCATCCATGATGAACTCTACAGTGCCTACAAACACACAGACAGACAAGGAGAGACAGAAGGTAACTTGGCTGCTGCAACTATTTTTACAACTGGCAGGGTATAACTCACATTCATGCATACATGTGTCAAGAAATAACACTACATTACATATCTGCACTGTTCAAACACATATAGACAAACAGAAAACTGTAAAAGAATAAACAGACCAAAACCCTGAACATCCCAATACAGACACCGCAAAACTACTACTAAGGGTCATATCCTGTTTAACAGTAAAGGTCTTATTCAAGTCTGTCGCCTCTATGTGTGTGATGATGTGCCTTAAGATGGGCCCAGGCAGTACAGTGGGGTTACTGAGGCTGCTCACCTGCTCCAACATAATTGACTGCTTTAGCTGCACGCACTGCTGCCTCCCCCAGTTTCTTTCGCACTTCAGGGCTAATGCCAGGCTGTGGTAGCATGTGCAGACATGTCACACACACAGAAACACACACACACACACACATTTAGCAAAACAGGCAACACTGACACAGGAAACACACGTCCATATTCAAACTCCCAACATACCCAAGCAACTAAACTCTAGTAATTCAAAGCATCTACCACTGTGCATAAGGTAGCATTCAGACAGACAGCGTGTCTATTATACCCCAGGAGCTTCCTCTATGATCTTCTGATGTCTTCTCTGGACACTGCAGTCTCTCTCAAAGAGATAGACAGCATTCCCATGCTGGTCCCCAAACACTTGAACCTCCACATGCCTGAGAGAAATGAGAAAAGTTTCTGTTGGTAGCAACCAATCACATTCAATAGTCAGTACTTACGCTATACATTCAATAATCAGCACTTACACAATACAATATGCAAGCATATTCAATACACACACACACACACACACACACACACACATATATATATATATATATATATATTACACTCATATACACACAGCACATGATCTTTGTTCAAGCTGTCTGTCAATACCAGCATTCCATGTTTAGGAGTACCTGGGGTTCTCCACAAACTTTTCCACAAGCATGACATCATCATTGAAAGATTTGCGGGCTTCCCTACGTGCAGATTCCAGCTGTTCATTGAAGTCAGTCTCTGACCGCGCAATTCGCATTCCCTGCAAAACAAAATAAGCACCAGGGATTCAGATAGCTATTCAAATGGATGGACAAAAGACTTGATAAAGTATTTGTATTTGAATTTGAAATTGTATTTGAATTTTTCTCTTACCTTTCCACCTCCTCCACGGACTGCCTTGATCATCACTGGATAGCCAATCTTTGCTGCTTCTGCCCTCAGTGTCTCATCTGACTGGTCCTCTCCATGGTAACCCCCGATAATGGGCACCCCTGCAGCTGACATGATGTGTTTGGATGTGCTGGGGGAAAATCAAAACAAACCTCAGGTGTTTCCCTCTTTGTCATGTGAAAATATGAAGCTGTTGTCTTGACCAGCACCGATACCTCTTGATTCCCATGTCTCGAATGGCTGATGAGGGAGGGCCTATAAAGATGATCCCCTCCTGTTTGCACTGCTCAGCAAACTCTGTATTCTCAGACAGGAAACCATAGCCAGGATGGACAGCCTATATAAACAGACTTATGTTAGCCATACGGGCACATGTAGGACACATAACTTCAGGGCACGTCACTTCATTTTGATACATTAATCATAGATTATATAAATGCCAAAATATATTTAAAACTATACTACTGTACTAAAAGTACATATACCTGTGCACCAGATTTTTTAGCCACATCTAGAACTTTCTCCATGCACAAATAACTTTGTTGGGAAGGCGGTGGTCCGATGTTATACGCTTCATCTGCCTGCAGTTTAAAAGACAGAAAAGCTAAATGCATAGAAGATGGATTTATCAACAATTTAACTTATCAAAATGAAACTGTTTGCAAATGGCAGGCTGTGAACCACAAAAATACTTGGTTCAAGTCATGTTTTGCAGAAGAATAGTGTGAGTTATTGAAATATGGTTGCAGATTTCAAAGGTAATGAGAAGTTTAAAAACAAAAAAACAAACAAAAAAAAACAACCCACAAAAAAAAACCACTTATGTGGGAGATGCAAAACAGGAAACTCTTGGCATAACAATGTAGTGCGCTGCTGCTTCTCTCTCACCATGGCCACATGCATTGAGTGCCTGTCGGCATCACTGTACACCGCCACAGAGCGTACACCCATCTTCCGTGCTGTCCGCATCACTCGACAAGCTATCTCTCCTCTGTTCGCTATTAGGACTTTCTCTATCCTCGCTGTAAACAGCAAATACAATCTCAGTATTTGGAGTTATGTGGAATCTGATGTTATTTTGTTTTCGTGCAAAATGCACTTACCCACTGATGCATAACGCACTGATCCTGAGGTCCATAGCAACTTCCTGAGATGACAAAAGTGTACCAAATGCATGACCTTTAAGACTCTTTGCAAAAGTGACTACTTCACATCCTGGAGCAGTTAGCTAACATGGGGACATCTGAGGTGATGTTTTAGATGTTGCATCACGACTTAAATTAGGAAAACAAAGCGTGTCGTCACACTTACGACAAAATACTTTTTACAAGAAATCACAGTCAATGTACTATTTGGCAAGAGCATAGGACACACCATATTAGCAAACTAGCTAGCAAGAGAACGTTAGCTCATGTGTAGAACCCTGACTGAATTAAATCTGCACGAGATCCAGTGGTGGTAAAATGTAAAAACACTGATCTCACACATGTTCTCACACATTTGCACGTTAACTCATTACTATTGTCATTACTTTGACGGAGTAACGTTAACGTTGGTTAGTCGAGGTGTTTGAGGAGCTTACTAACTAGCCGTTGCTATCGTTGACAACCCAGGGAAGGCTAAGACTCTTCATTCAAACTAACAGTTAAATGAAAGCACAACTGCAATACAATTATGAATGACTGACAAACGAGAGGTATGCAATCGTAGTCAAATAGTCTATTCTGACAAACTTACTGTGAGATCACTCTCAGACCCTTGTGAGGATGTACTTTCAACAAGACAGCAGCCATATTCACTATCAAGCTACAGATGCAAATGGAAAAAAATAAATATTACAGAAGAGGGATGATAATTGATCTCAACGCGAAGTTATTTCATTGCGAAAATTTCCAGGGACAAACAAATTCGCAGGGTTGTTATCGGGATATAACACGAGAAAATTGTAAATTTAATGTCCTTTGTCCCTCCTGCTTCTCCGTAGTTCTATCAGCCAATGACATTTCAGAATGTGTAGGAGGTGGAGCAGTCTACATCTCAACTGTCTGATCTCAAGCAATATCAGCGATTGGTTGGTCTCGGTGACCTATTAACCCGTACTGTCTACGAGTAACTGTCGGGAATTTTGTAGAAACAAGTAATATATATGTGTATGTGCGTATACAGAAATAGGATAGAGCATGCAGCAGAGTGTTGTGCTATAAAAAGAGAGTGTAAGTACCAGCAAGAGAGTTATGTGCATGCCAGTAGACTCCTCTCTGAAAACTGTGATGAAACCATGTTTACAGCACCATCGTAAAAGGACAGAGACTGAGGTCTCGTGTAGGATTGGCTCTGTGCCAGCTACATCATCTACTAGTAGGAGTATTTAAGATAGGTAGATGAGGTGTAAGGTTAGAATGGTCAGAGTGGTTAGAATGATTTCAGGATTATTACTGTTATAACCATTCTCTCGGTGAACGCAATAAAGACTTGGTTGAACAAGACAAACTTCTCTGCTACTTTGAGTTTTTCCTGGAAACTTCTCCACACATCCCCAAAGTCTTTCTTCTCCTTTAAGTCCTTCTAATCTAGGCGGTTCTCCTATTAAAAAGTCTGCTATTAGTATGTGGCATGTCTTCACAGCTTGTCACAAACAAGCTTCCTGTAATAACAATGTGTAGGTCATATTTAACTACTATTTCATATCATACTACATCATATGGACATCACTTTACTTTAAAGTTCATAACTTGACAAGCCATGCTCAAAACAAAATCATGCTCAGCAATGCTTGCTGCTCAAAACCATGCTCAAAACCATAAAATATAGGCTACCAACTGAATCACAATAATAATAGTAATTAAAAAAAACAAACATTTTATTTCAGCATCACATTGGAGTAAATATTTCTGTGCATTTCTGTCTTTTCTCTCCCTGACAGCACTGCCATCTCTTACACTTAATTCTTTCAAGAACTAACCTATGGATGTAAATGTGGTGCATAGAATGGTAGTGCTTGATTGCTGTATGTTATGGAAGGCCTATGAAACTTTACAGTGGAGTGTTTTGCTCTCCAACAATAATAATAAATATTTGAAATAGTTTACATTATTATTTTCAAATACAGTAGATTATAATACACATGTTGCTACACACTGACAGATCGAGATATGACTTTGATAGCCTTGGGAGTTTTTTCCATTAATATCATATTCAATTTTGAAAGTAGGTCAACAGGTAAGTCATAAAGCTGATCGGTTCTGTATCACAATCTTTCATAATCTTGATGACGATATTCACGAACAACTAAAAATGATACTGTGGCAATAAGGAAGATTCCCACAGCTATGGCCCCGAGTATGATGGGTATGATGCGTTTGATGAAGTCCTGCCGGCATTCAAAGTCTGGAATCAAAATAAACATGGACAATTTCAACAGAATAAGAGCAGTGAAGTAGAGCTGACATTAATACCCCCAAACTACTATTTTGAATCCCTGTTTAAATACCAGCAATATTGTAATCAGATTGACCCCTTTCTTTTTTAAATCAATAAAGTCAGAATAGTGTAGCTGTCATCTCCTACCTTTTCCAAATTGCCCTTTGGCCAAATCAAAAGGCTGAAATTGCGCTGAAACAATTTTAAGCTTGAAGCCTGGGGCCATCTTGAACACCAGGTCAGATCTGCATTTGAAAGAGAGGCCTGCAGTGGTTTTGAACAACTTTTCATGGTCCACTATCCCAGAGTAGGACTGATCTGCAAGGTGAAAAAAGACTGCTGAAATGTTGTTTCTAATTACTTTGCATGTTTATTATATCCATAATTTTATTGTGTGATCAATAATAATAATGTTAACAGAATCTTAATAAAGTCATCTTTTAGATTTATGAATAATTTCCACAGGAATCGTAACATTTACAATAATAGACTCATTATTAAACTTGATAGCCCATCACAAGTTTTGTCCTTGTCTCAACGTACTGCTTTATATACTTACTTTTACATTTATTACACACAGAAATGGGCCCCAGAGATGCTCTCAGTCTGCTGGTATAATACTCCTCGGCCCTCTGTAGGTAGAATTTATTAATGTGATTGGTATAGGTACTTCAGATGACCACAGAGTGATGTGGTAAACAACTTCAGGGATTTCAAAGGATTTAAACATTTATGGAGTACAAACAGCTGTGCACCTTGACAAAAGTGAACTCCAGATTACCCCCATGCAACTCCAATGAGAGAATAGCAATCTGATTCCCACAGTATCCAGTGGCACGTGTAGTGAGGGGATTCATATTAAAATAGTAGAATTTCTGAAATAAATTAATAATTATGGCCCATATAATACAATTAAAAATATAAATTAATAGATATTGACATGGAATTGTACAAAGGACTAATTTTTACATGTGTTGGATTAAAAAAGGGACTTTTTTCATGCAAAATTGCAGTGGATGAAAATGATACTTTACTGTCCTGTAAAATGACGGTTAGTAATGAGACAGCTGTCAGCAGCTTGGGTGAGGAAACCAATGTGACATCCCACCCAGAGCTGTGAACTGCTGAGAAGCTGACTTTTAAGTGCTGAGAAAGTAACAGCACTTACCTTATTCACTGTTATCATGTACTGCACTCCCATAACAGCTTTCAAGCACACATTGCCCACATCGGGGTTTATTATTCTATAGCTACCAAGAAGTGGAGGTGATGGTTTGGGCGACAGCAAAGACTTATTGCCCATGGTAACATGAAGCAATTTGTGAGGTGGGGGCTTGCTCCTGGTCTCCTCTGCATCAACCACTCTGCTAGCCTCTGATATATTTCCTGTTTGAGCAGAGTGTATAAATTATGTAAGTGTACAAGGAGGAATGATAGTGAGAATGTATAGGCTAAAGTATGCAATGGCAGTAGTATAAGTCCATAAGCTAACACAACTACCATTTACAGGAACTAGTAACTTTCACATTGAATGCCAGCACAAGTACAGTACCTTACAGACAAGAGTAAGCACAGT
The DNA here is from genome assembly GCA_015244755.2 of Tenualosa ilisha. Classification (NCBI taxonomy): domain Eukaryota; kingdom Metazoa; phylum Chordata; class Actinopteri; order Clupeiformes; family Clupeidae; genus Tenualosa; species Tenualosa ilisha. The sequence goes on from PYXC01000407.1 coordinate 3,557,059, forward strand.
ATCCCCACATCCTCAATATATTTTTTAAATACATCAATTACTTGTCAATTTAAAGACAAACCAATTAATTACTGTCTGACTATACTCTCAGCCATACAATTACATCATCCCATAGGGCCCATGAATTGTATACAGTAATTTTCTTTAATTTTAGCACTCACCCATAAGGAGAAAAAACGATGACAGGAAAAAACATTTTGTCAGAGTGTGGACTCTTCTTGATCTATTTATTCTCATGCTGGCACTTGTTGTCTGCTAATGAGATGTATTTGACCCGCTGTTAAAAGCTTCATGAGTTGAAAAGACACACTCTTGCTGAGTGGGAGGAGCATGAATATAAAGTCAGTTGATGTACCCAGACAGCAGGAAGTGGTTTTCTACCTTTTTTGCGGTCTATCACATTGTCACTATATGAGTTATAATGGAGATGTTATCACAAACCTTCACATAGATGATGAGAGGTAAATTTACAAATATGTGTCAGTTTGCATTATTTACATCACTAGTATAGGCTACTTGAATTTTTTATTTTTTACATTTTTTTTACAGAAATGAATTAGCTGAAGTGACTATCTTGTTAATATCAAGTAGGTTTTAAAGCGATTTAGAGGATGAATTAGCCGACTACCTCTTAATGCATTTCTCCATGAGGAACTCCTTCCATGATTCCATATCAGGGTAATGTATTTGCAACTTTGAACAATTTGCCCTTTTCAATCTCAACAATTACCACTGTGAGCCCAATTTGTATTTTTTTTATGCCTCTAACAAAATCTGCACAGGTACGGCATTGTAATCCCATGGACCGCAATAGAATGGAGGAAATCAAACAGTGTAGGCGTATATTTGGGTGCACTCTGGGTCAAAGGCCGAGAAGTACAAAGTATCTACTTAAGCACACAATGCCAGAGTTTGTCAGTATGGTTATGAATGTAATGAGGTATCTGCAAAACAGTGAAGATGGGCAATGTTGATCTATATTAACTCCTCTTTAAGGCGTTTGGTGCCTTATGCATCTAATGAAACAGTTGGACCAGAATTGATAATGGCCTTAGCCTATATCAACAAACATATGCTGCCCAAAAAACATTATAAACATCACTCTAAGTATATTTTGTCAGATGCTGTAGATTGTAGAATAATTATCAAAAATACTGTTGTTCTTTTAGATGTGCTATATATGAAGGTCACTTAAATAGTTCAGGTGGTCTTGTTTACATCCATTTGCTTTGTGTTGTAAGTATATACTTCATTAACATTTACCCTTGCCGTTATTTCTTCACTTTTAACTCAGAATATCTGAGGTGGCATTATTGATTTTTTAAGTATCTGATAAAGAGTTGCACAGATTGGTAAACATTTGCAATGGAGGTAGTGGAGTCCTGACTGTTTCTGCTGTAGATGTGATATAGTGCGGTGTGTCATTTTATTTGAACAAGTGGGTGAGGGGTGTACACGGAATTTTTTTGGTATATAACAACAGTCAATCATTACTAAAGTCCAGAGGGGTCAGGTCTAAACCCACTGTTGCTCTCATCCAGTTGTCCCTCTCTTTGGACCTCAGATACATGTTCTTGCCGTGATGCTGGGAGCCAGGCTGTCCGTGCTTACTGCCTGCCTCTGTTGCCTACTTTGGGCCTGTGGACATGGGCAGGAGACACAGCTTTTCTGTGATGACAAAATGGTTGAGGATGCAGTGGATGCAGCGCTTGTAAAACTCAATGGGATTCTGACCATAGGAAATAAGAACGCTCTTTATCAAATTCTTGAGGCAAAAAAGGTAGGGTGAATGTTCTTTTTAAACTATTCACTTGTTATACTGACATTTAGGAAAGACTGGTATAGCCCAAAAATGCTGACATTCATAACATCTTTTTTAAGGTATTTTGAGTTATATGAAAAATAATATGAACTTTAGACAACCAATAATTGTTGAAGTTACTTTTAAATCAAGATCATTTTTACACTGTGCTACAGATTTTACTTTATGTGACAGGTTGAGAATGAGACAGGCACAGACTTGTTAGTGAGCTTCACTAGCAGGCAATCAAATTGTCCAATAGGGGGAGACAAAGCATGGAGAGACTGTGAATATTTTCCACATGGTCCTGAGGTGAGTTCATGTATTGGGTATGCAAACTTTCAAATAGACAGTTTTGACATTGCAGATATTCTTTCAAAGTCTGCATTTATTCAGGGCATTTTGTTCAAAGAAAATGACCATGCAATAGATTCTAATTTGACCTTTCTTGGGTGAGTTGTAAGTGTGGTCATACTGAAAAGGCCCCAGAGTAAGCCATTGTGTTTGCATGTGTTCATATAGAATCCCAAAACATGTAAAGCGGGTGTGTTTGTGACAGAGGGAAGTTCAGATGTCCATTCACTCGACTGTGTTTTAGGTAAGTGCTAGTTTTGCAATATATTTTAAAATCTAATGGTGCTGCAACAGTCAACTGATTAATTGTCTACTTATTAAATTAATAGCTCATAATGGAAATCAACTTAAAAGAAAAATTTTAAAAAATGTGTTTCCTCAGACTCCAATATGTCATGGGTTAATTAAAATCTTTTTGAAAGATTTTGAAAAATTCTCCAAAATATTATCTAGATTTTGTATTTGTTTGCAATCTGTACATAAGCTGCTCCCCACAAATGTGTATGGCATGATAACTCTCTCCTGTCTGCAGAGCCTGTAGTTACTGCTGAGAAAGCCCCTTGCCTGGGTTGTCCAGAGGAAATTAATTTAGAAAGTAAGGACTTGAAAGAGCCATTGGCTTTCTCTGTTGGACAAGCAAATAAGGCACATAATGAAGCCTATCTTTTTATTCTAAAAGATATTGTCTCTGCTTCAAGACAGGTATGTATATCTTTGCCCTATGTGTCTAACCACATGAAATATAATAATAATGACAATGATAACAACAACAACAACAGTAATAACAATAACACCAATAAATACTATTATTATTGCTGTTGTTATTATTATTATTATTGTTGTTGTTGTTTGTTTTTGTGCAACATCTGTTCACAGCACAAAGCTAAAATTTAAATGACTGTTTGTTGGATAACTTCTAGGTGGTAGCTGGATTCAGATACCAGTTGAGCTTTAACATGCAGAGTAGCAATTGCAGCAAAAAAGAGTTTCCAGACGTGACAGAGAAATGCCATCCACAAGAAAAACCGGTAAGGAGGCCTATACAGCACCCACATATAGCCTAACCAATTATATAGTCAGGATCTGATTTAAATTAATTCATCTAAGTTAAAGGACATATGATTTTGCCTAAGAACATTTGGAAATTCACTGCTGTTTCCTCTGAAGGGCTTTAAATGTTGCTGCCTCATTGCTGAATGTATGACTTGTGTCTAGACTTATGTGAAATGCAATTCTACTGTTGATGTGGCTCCATGGCGGCGTGAACAACCAGATGGAAATGTCAACTGTGAACTTGGTCAATATCCTGTCCCAGAATTGGTGAGTACACTCTAATTCCACTATTTACTTTTACTTGTCTAGTTAGTACTAAATACTGGTATTACCTCTCAGTACTTCCTCTAAATCCAGATAGATCATAGGAGCCAAGAGTTAAGCTTTTAAACTGTATCTTTGGCTGCATAGTGTAGGCCTGAAAGCTGACATGTTTATTCATAATCATTTTATAATAATAGTTATTTATTATGGTTAAGATATCAAGAAGGAGACCTCCAGGTTGGACTCCACTGAGGACGTTCAGCATTGGGAAGGAGTCCTCAGAAGAGGAACATGACATGTCATCAACAGCCAGCCCTGCAACCAAACTGGAAACTGCAGTTCCTACTTCCACAACTCTTACGCCTCAACCCACCAGCACTCAGAAACCTTTCAACTGTCCCTCAAAACCCTGGAAGCAGTTTATTCCACTGCCGGCTGCTATCCCACCATCGACAAATACCTCAAAACCAGAATCAGATGGGCTTTTCACTGATGCAGATTTGTTACTGTGATCTGTTGGCGAGCCCATCCATTTTTAAGAGGCCGATTGTGGTAACAAACAAAGTGTAACTTGTGTGCTCTTATTTGAGAAATGCTAAATAAAGTATTGATTTATTCACGGTGTAAGATAATGCATATTAAAGAGTAGCTTTCTCTTTTCAATTAAATTAAAAGGGGGACAGGGGAGGTTAAAAGGCCTAGTTCAACACTGTAACCAACGACCTGCAATGACTATGCTTCCCTCAATCTTGCTGTGCCCTGGCCAAGTTAATGGAAACCCCGTAGCCATTTCATTGAACCTTACTGCAATATCCCTCCGCTGGAATATGTAGATCGGTGTTACATGGCACTCAGCTAAAAATTGTCGCATTTCCTTGTATTGTAAAACTTGGTGTAACGTATTATTATCAAAAATATATTCACATATGGCTTAGTGGAGAAAACTAAGTGAAAAAACTTATACTCGTCTCTTTACCGGAAGTTTTAGTGCCGGTTAGTTAAAATGTTCTGCGCTATTTACGTACTTCCTCTTCAATTGAGCCCCGAAGACTCGGCTAGATCATGTCAAGCGACTCTGCAGATTATAACAGGTATAATCGAAATAAACGTCTCTGTCATTGTGGTTTGGTTCAAGAAATTTCGATATGCATACGTCTGTCTTTGCACGTGTGCTTTGCAGCATTATGAGGAGCATTATGTATGTCTGAAAGAACATCCAACTAAGGTAACGTTAGCTAGGTTGCTAGCGGTGTCGGCTTGACAGCAAGCGACCCAGCCAGCAAAACTACGCAATGGTAGTGAGAAAACACAGGGTGGCTCTTTTAGTGTGGTAGACTTGGTATGTAAGAATGTAAACCATTAATTTGGCGCTGAAGGACAAATAGCGAGAAATGATTCTTAAGAGGAGTTCCCATGTTAGTTAGAAGATCACAGAATTGAGAATAACATCCTATAACTGGTAAATTGGTTAACGTTGGTTGAAGTTAGTCCGCAGTGGTATCCCTTGTAACGTTAACCCAGAATGTCAGTCACTGTGGTCAAAGTAATGTCGCCCGACCGGTCAGCCAGCTTGTCGATGATCCCCACAATCTTGCCTGAAATTATCGTTATCGGTGGTGGTTTACTTCTCAAGTCTTGAAGTGTCAAGGCGAGCCAACGACGACCAGGGGGGCGTGTTCTTAAGGGAACGCTAGATGACAACCATCTGGGACCTTAAATGTAAACTAATGGTATAAGCTCTTGGCCTGGGGGACATAAACTACTACAAAAACTGAGGATTTAATGCGTACATCTTCCATCCTCCGGTTCACGCTTGACTAATAGAAGAAAAACATCGTTAAAACGGCCGTCCGAATAACGTGATGCACCCTGCAATTGAGGAACGCAAATTCAGCCTTTTTTACCAGGTGTTACGGGCCACTAAATGGGTTAATGTGCCAAGATCTACAGATGATCATTTTTACCTGGCACAATTAGCCATTGGCCTTTCTGGTTTGTGGAAATAACTTGTGTTTTGAGCCATCAACTAGTTGTATATAAATGATTGAACATATCTTGAGATCAAAGTGTTGTTTTTTGATGACTTGCAACATTCTACTGAAGAATCTCTTCTAACAATTGGCCTCTGATTTTCGTTAAGCTCCAGAGATAGAGACCATGGAGGCCCAGAAGGAATGGAGCCTGATGGTGTCATTGAGGTAAATAGTGCCGATTATACTACTACTAGTAGTAGTATTGCTTCTTACTGTTATGTACGTTGTTGTTATGTCAAAAGAGTACCACACCCACTTGTTTTAGTACTAATTATCCTTGTGTTTAATGGTGTGTTTTCAGAGCAACTGGAATGAGATCACAGACAACTTTGATGACATGGTCCTGAAGGAGACCCTCCTTAGGGGAATTTATGCCTATGGTTTTGAGAAGCCATCAGCCATTCAACAGCGGGCAATCATTCCATGCATTAAGGGTACGCCAGGAAGATAAACTACAGATGAACAGTGTCAGGAATGTCTTCATAACACAGTAACCGATGTGGCCTAATATTCCTCATAAGTACATTTGTCATTACATTCCTGGGCTTTTGTGAATCATCAAGTTGAGAATCTTTTGTGCTTTATTTTGGAAGGTTATGATGTTATTGCTCAGGCCCAGTCAGGCACAGGGAAGACAGCCACTTTTGCCATTTCCATCCTGCAGCAGCTGGAGATAGAGCAGAAGGAGACTCAGGCTCTAGTTCTGGCTCCAACCAGAGAGTTGGCCCAGCAGGTATGCTGCTCCTGAGCTGCTGCCTTCAGCGTGAAGGTAGTGTGGAAGATGCTAATAAGGGCGTTTGGCTTTGCAGTCATTCAGAAATTGGCAAGTGATATGGGGTCTGGGGAGGGAAATACAATTAAATGCAGTGCTGTGACGTTTTGGTATATGATATTATTATAAGACAACAGCAAAATGACAATAATAAATAACATTACTTTTATTAGTAGTAGTAGAAGTTGTAGTATCATCATTGTCAATATTATTATTGGGTTTGAAAAAAAAATGTCAAAAGAAATCCATGTGTTTTAATTCCCCAGGTACAGATTGATTCTGTAGTCAAATATGGAATTAGTGACTTCCAGTGAATCTCCGTCAGAATGTTATAGATAAATGTAAATCTGCTACAGTAACATTTCTACTTTTGTTTTGTTCTTCAGATCCAGAAAGTCATTTTGGCTCTGGGTGACTACATGGGGGCCACCTGCCATGCCTGCATTGGTGGTACAAATGTACGCAATGAGATGCAGAAACTTCAGGCGGAGGCCTATCACATAGTGGTGGGGACACCTGGCCGTGTTTTTGACATGCTGAACCGCAGATACCTTTGTAAGTGTCACATTGCTAGTAGGCCTGCTTAATAGACAGAGTAGTAAAATGATGCTCTACCATCTTTCGGGACTGACGTCATAATGGAGAGACTTTAACTTCTTACTGATTACTACACCATGAGATGGGCCATTTTGAGCATTCTCAAAGCATAGCAGATGGCAAAATGTTTTGTTATTGTTATTGGCAGCTCCAAAGTGGATCAAGATGTTTGTCTTGGATGAAGCTGATGAAATGCTGAGTCGAGGATTCAAGGATCAGATCTATGAAATCTTCCAAAAGTTGAGCACAAACATCCAAGTGAGTACTATGTCTTTTTATCAACTTAAACAGCTGTCACTTTTCCCAGAGGCCAAGGACTCTGCATAGTCTTATCTCTGTGCAAGCAACTGTGTTACATTAAAGCCCCCCCATTACCGTTTTGTGGGGGTTTGTTCCTCCTACATTCACTAAATCTTTCTAAGTTAAACCATCTTGTTAACTTACAATACATCAATACATATGGATTTGAAGCCCCAAGGAACCAAAGGGTAGGAACAAGCAATGTCAAGCTAGTCAGCAGTGAGGCTAGCATTATTGCTAAACAAGCTACGATCACCACTGTCAAATGCTCAATTCAAAATCAATATAGACTAAAATGAAGATGAATAAAGCCAGGCTGCATCTAGGTTACACAAAAGTATTTTGGGGTATAAACTAGGAGCTCACATTCAATATTAGTTAAAAAAGCAACAGTTAAGTACCCAAATAACATAAATAACTGCTCAACAGCAGATATACAGTAGTGACTGTGTGAATGTCCATACCTTTGACTTCCATCACGCTCCCCAAGTTGACAGGAAGTGGACAAGAAAACCTAGTCAGCTTGAGACTGGTGCATCCAGGGCTGAAATTAAAAACAGTGCTGAAAGTTCAAACTAATGTTACTCTACACTATTCTTGTACATGGCAATAGCACAGCATTACTGCCATCACCAGTGAATCCCCCCCACAACTACATCCACACATCACACTGCCCCTTGACCACTACCATCACCAGTATGCCCCCCCCACCCCTACATACACAACACATTGCCACTCCACCCCAGCTTTCACCAAAATTCCCACCCCCTTTTTATACACAAAATAGACTGACAGACACAATTTCACTGCATTTTTAACCCCAGCAACTATATGCGTGTGACAATAAACTGTCCTTGTGTCCTTGCAACTGTTTCCTGTATCCTTGCATTTCACTTAGGCATGGTGACATTTAATGCAGGGGTTCTCAAACTTCATTGGACCAGGGACCCCTCATGGAGCAGAAAAAATTCCCCTTGTAACTGCAATACAAATTTAACCAAAAAGGTTTATATACATATGTTCTGTTAGATTACGGTGACCAGATTTTCAAGATCTCAAACGGGACACTTTTTGACCCCCCTCCATCCCGGAAAAAAAAAGATTATAGGCAATATTATTCATGTGTAGTAGTCTTGTTGAGCAGATATGCTGCTTAAGGCCAGTCTCAACTGCCACTGTCTGTCGCTGCCATTTGTTCTAAAATGTTCTCCCACTCACAAAACAGATGTGCTAGAGAGTTACTGGAGAGGGTTGGGTAGTCCGTAGCCTTAATAGGCTACTTGCTGTTGTCCAGGAGCCACTATCTAAATATGAGAGACTCGATACCAGAGTTGAATTCAGACTCGTGGTGCATTGTATAGGCTATGTTTTCTGAATGGATTTAGGTTGGCTTAATATGAAACAGAAAATAATCATGTCCCTGTAGCGCTGAAAACCAGGATAATTTGATACGGAGTGTTGAAAACTGGGACTGATGCATATTCATAGGGACTCGGAACATGCAAGTAAAAACCAAGACTGTATTGGTCAAACCGGGATGCTGGTCACCCTATGCTAGATGCTATTTTGTAGCAAATTTTTTCATGGACCCCTAGTCTGAGAACCAATGATTTAATGAACTGGCTACTATCAGGATTTCTAGAAATCCTGTAGCAATAAATGTTTTCGACATGGTTTCCTAGCCAAGCTTTAAGAGCTGTAATATGAATGGGCTCTGTGTGTTGGCAGGTTGTGCTGCTCTCAGCCACCATGCCATCTGATGTGCTGGAGGTGACCAAGAAGTTCATGCGGGATCCAGTGCGCATCCTGGTAAAGAAGGAGGAACTTACCCTCGAGGGTATTAAGCAGTTCTACATCAATGTGGAACGAGAGGTGAGTACAACTCCTTGCCATTTATGAACTGATCTCATGACTGCAAGTTGTGACTTTTTGAGAAATTAGACTGCAAAGGAGTTTAAAGACTGGCAGTTGCATTTTGCACCTGGGTATATAAAGCCAACAATGCTGTTTGCACCCAGTGGGCATAGTAAATGTGGCTATTTACACCCAGGTATATATAGTATGGATAGCAGAGACAAGCACCCTGATGTCTGTAGCATACACTGCTATTTACACCTGAGCATGCCTATGTTTATGGAAACAGCATCAGTCTTGATTTGCTTTCTGAAGTGGAAAGTGGGGGTGATTCCTTATGAGGCCAAGCCGAATCTGCTACTGAGCAGGCATCGCAACGATATAATGCGGTTGTAGCCTAATGCAGTTGTCATGTCTAAAGTACTGTATTCCTACATAAGAACTGCAAAATATTCCTCTCTGAGTATGAGGCTCTGAAAGATAATTACACCTTTCTTAGAAAGTTCTACTCTACAAATCATTTACACAATCCCAGTAGCTTTCTGATCTCCTCGCACCTGCAGTTCTCTGTGGTCCTCTGATTAGGACCATTTGGCCATCCCTCACCCCAGACTGGGACAAAGCTTCCATGTTGGTGCCTTCTGTGGAACAAGCTACCCCCACATGTGCTATCGCCCTTTTTTGTTTTAGGTGTGCACAACACACCTAAAACACACACCTTTTCAGCAAGGCCTTTGGTCTCAAAACCCCTCCCTTCAACTCAGCCATACCTTGGATATCTTGAAAGACACAATATGAAATCACTTGACTGTTGTTGTTACTATTGTGCATTTTTATCAAGAATTTGAAAGGAATCAGATTTTGATAGAACATGCGCAAATGCGTTTGTTGTCGTCGGTGTAAATAGCTTTTTATTACCCTATTGCGTATTTGTACCCGGGATGCAAATAGACTCTCTGTGTAAGATTTATGTTTTTATAACCATTAAAATATGAAAATCTTCAGCTAGTATTGGAGTAGTATTGCATTTCAGTTGTCTTCATTCAAAGAAAGCTCTAGAAATGTTCAGGCAAAATGTTCTCTGTGAAATGAAATTTAAAACAGTAGTAGTGTGAAGCTAAGTTTACAATACTCTTGTTCTTTTATGCAGGAGTGGAAGTTGGACACCCTCTGTGATCTGTATGAGACTCTGACAATTACCCAGGCCGTGATCTTCTTAAACACAAGGAGAAAGGTGGACTGGCTGACGGAGAAGATGCATGCCAGGGACTTCACTGTCTCTGCCTTGGTGAGGAGATCATTTTGAGGGGCGGGGGAACAGACCGCACTTGTCCAGAGCTTTGCTCATTTTAGATCTCTCGTCGCTGTTGCAGCACGGAGACATGGACCAGAAGGAGCGCGATGTGATCATGCGGGAATTCCGCTCAGGATCCAGCAGGGTCCTGATCACCACCGATTTGCTGGTAATGAATTCATGTTATTTTGTCTTTTTAAGAAATGTAGAGCAGTTTAGTGCCGAAATGTCACACACGCTTAAGACGCCCATGTAAGTAAGAACGGAAAATGTATGTAATTAGGGTTTCCTATTGGACTTGGAACATTCATAGTGATTACCTGGTCAGAATACCATGGTTATTTATACTAAGTAGACTTGTTGATTACAGGCACGTGGAATTGATGTTCAGCAAGTCTCTCTAGTCATCAATTATGACCTTCCTACAAACCGAGAAAACTACATCCATAGGTTTGTGCTCTTTTAACTTCCTGCATTAACCTAGCCTTGTGGCCTTAAAAAAAAAAAAAAAAACATGTCATTATAGTGCTCTTTTGTCCTCTTGGTGCACAGAATTGGACGCGGTGGCCGTTTTGGCAGAAAAGGTGTTGCCATTAACTTTGTTACTGAGGAGGACAAGAGGATTCTTCGGGACATCGAGACTTTTTACAATACTACTGTTGAGGAGATGCCTATGAATGTGGCTGATCTGATTTAAACTCCTGGGCTGGTGTCTTTGTGCGGTGCTCTCTGTGGCTCAAATAAAACAGGCGCATTGTGCTTATTTTATCGGAAAGTGTTGAATCGTGTCTCAATGCTGAACGTGGATAAAGAAAAGTGACATTCGCAAACTGACGCGGCTGTGGTCGCAAGCTCTCTTTAGAGGACCTCAGTAGGTGTGGTCCTCGTCACCAGTAGACTACTGGGGGTGGGATACCAGTAGAGATGGGGTCTTACAGAATCTTCTTTTGTAGGTATATTTTTCCTAGACCAATAAAGGTGTGTGTAATAGATGTTCTTTATCGTTTGATAATTTACTTGTGGACTAAAAGGTATAAGTGCTGTATTAAGTCTGCCAATTATGTTCAACTAACATACCTGCAGTTATTGTAGTACTTGGGTCAGAAGCAGTGGCCTTCCAAATTCCTTTAAGCACTTTCCAGATAATTTTGTGCAATGTATTTAACATTTTTTTAAACAAGTGACCCAGAACCTCTTAACCATGGGCCATAGTGTAGTAGCACCCACCCACCCATATGATCTTGGATTGTACTTAACCCATTTCCAAATAAAGTGAAAATATGGTTACTTGTGTTCGTTTCCTGATTTGGAGGCCAAATGGTTGATGTCGACCCAATTGAAATCACAGTACTTGTATCTTTAAGTCAGTATCCAGCTATGTGAGTTGAAATTAAATGCATCCATTGCAAGGGCATGCTTTTTCCCACTGATTCTGCCTGAAGATGCATGAACTCCAACTTTGAGTACACTGGTCCCAGCATGAGTGTGAGTGTGTGTGTGTATGCAGTGCCTTAACTGATACTGGGCTGCTGGAATGCCTGACCACCATTCCATGCTGGCCTTAACCCTTGTTGGCAAATTATCCATCTAACCGTGCACTTTGACTTGCATCTGAATGGACTAGTTTTGCTAGTACCTTGCTAACCACTGGCGACTTGCTCCTCACTAACTGCTAAACAACCCCCAAACAAACAAAAAAAGTCAAAGCACTGTTCACTTCAAAAAATACAAAAGAGGTTTATAACATTTACATAATACAGACAGGAAGCAGGGAGGTGCACTGCTGGGTATCCATTAGTAGTGATGTGATGCTTAGGAGTTCTGAGTTGCTTGCTGCATAATCACTGCAGTCAGACTCATCAGCTGCAGGTATTCATCAGCCCCATCAGCAAGACACTTGTCAACCTCCTGTTAACCAAAGGGAACATGGACAAATGCTATCCAATAATGCACTCCAGACAAGTGTCACTTGATTTGTGTTACATACTACTGTTACACAATGTTGAAGGAAATGTAATCTTTCTAACAATTACACTTTCACAATACAAAAAATAAGCTGATTGGAACACCTTTCTAGATTTCTGATTACCATAGTCTTTTTGGAAATTAATTTACCAAAACCAAAAACTCACCGCCATTTTTTCAGCAACTACCGATTTCTGCTTGTCACTGAGGTGTCCCTCAATGATACGATCATGTAACTGATTAAGAATCTGTGTAGCAGCGTATCCGTCATCAATCATATTCTGGAAAGGACAGAAGAAAATAGTGAGCTGTCAATACAAAAGCCAAGGACCAGTTTGCTGACTATGAACAAGCAACCTCTGTGATGTTTGCTCTAGAGGTCCATCATGATGCACTCCTTTATCTGTTGGTTGCAGAAATCAAAGTCAGTCAGTTCCCATCTACCCCACACTTTAAGAACCTCTGATATAAGGAAACTTACATGACACTTGGATGTAAGATATTGCTCTCCGCTATTTCGCATTTATCTAAGCCCTGCTGTAAAAGGTACTCCTGGTATTATGAAAGTGGTAGAGTAAGGTATTTTAGTGTTGTAAAGCAAGGCAAGGAAAATTCTTCAACTCTAACCAGTGTAGTTCAGGAAAAAACACATTTACACTGCTGACTGGCAACTGGCAGGTCATGCGTCATGAGGCATTCGCTCGGATGAAATGAGTGTCTTAAAATGCTGTAATTGTAGCCAGAGAGCCGCTTAGTGTTCCATTACAGGATGAGTGTGAGTGTGCGTGTCAGCGCGACTGAAGAGGCACATGGCCCGACGGCTGCCAGTGTTCACTCAATGCAGTTGCAGTCGGGTAAGCCAGTCAGTTAAACCAACCCCACCCCACACCCCCACAACTAAAGTGTGGAGCTAATTCATTCATTACTGGGATACTTTTTGAGTGGATAGATCTGGCTCCTCAAAATGATTTGGGGTTATATCCGTGAGTGATTTCCGCATATGATTTTGGATAGTGATGTTGTATCTTAAGCAAAGACTGAGCCAAAATGTATAAATGTGATATAAGACATGGAGATCAGACAAGACAAACACGATCTGCTGCACTGCACTAACAGGCATGAGGTCTGAAACCCTTAAGCAAGACTAGACTTGCAAATCCCAAAAACCTGGTGGGGTGCACATGAATGCACAAGTGTAGTTTGGGGTGTGTAAAAAGGGATGTAGTCTTACCTTGACTTCTATCTGCAATTTATCAAAGGTGCCTTTGTGACAGATCAGAAGCAGGTTGTCTATGACATTGGGAGGCACAACCTACACAGATAAACAATCACATCAGGTCAGATCTATAGCATGTCAGTGGCAGAACGGAAAACTTGCTTATTGTCTGCAGCTTTGCTAGCCCAAGCCAGACTATAACATTGAAATGTATGACCATGATTGATAGACAGAGCTCAATCCGATGGGCAGAATCAGCGGTTGTCTTTCAAACTGGATAACTATATGACCAATCAGAACAACATCGCCAAAACAGCAAATGTGTCCTTGTTTGAAAAGAGTGATTGAGTACCTTTTCCTGTTCAACTTTCAAAGAAAACCCCACGTCGAACTCTTCCAAAGTCAATGCCAATTCAAACAACCACTATTCCTTGTTGAGTTTTAGATGACTTAGTTGATTTGCACTGTCACAGCCCCGTCATTATCATGCTAAGTCTGCCCAGAGTACTTTGCTTTCTACAAAGACAGTGCGTTGTGACTGGTCTTACCAAGGCTGCTAAGACCAGTTACTAAAACTTGAAAGCCCTCACCACTTCAGTGGTGGCCTGGATGATGATTAACTGCACTCACCCCTGCAATCTCTAATATGGTCCCCTCTGTGATCTCGGCCTCTCCATTAAGCCGGGCTGCACTCTGTAAATATGTTATGGCTTTCCGTAGATCTCCCTCTGACACCCTCACCAGCTCATCAATGGCCTGGCGGAGAGAGGAGACCGACAAGTTCACATTTTCATGCATTGCAGTTGTGATTTTAACACCTTGCAGAAGGACAACACTTACGGAGTCAGTGATCACGGATTGTGCATGGTCGGTACACTGTGCACTGTGTTTAACTGTTGGTTGTTACCTGTTTGGAATACTTTAGGTTTTCCTTCTTGCAAATTTGTAGGAGTCTCTCTTCCTGGATGTCATTTGCAAGTGGCTTGAAACGGAACTTGGAGCATCTGGATGTCAATGGCTCAATAATCCTGTGAAGTTCAAGCACCCAAACACAAATGTTACATGCCTTTCAAGTCAAATCAAGGGGATGGGAAACAATATATTTCATTAGCCCACATTGGTCTAGAATATGGATAAGACAACATATTCTGTTCCAGACCACGAAAAGGAGGTAAAGTGCTGTGCTAATATTGCTTCAAAAAGCCTCTGGTTGGTGTAAGCCTGGCCCCACCTGCTGACATAGTTGCAGATGAGGCAGAAGCGTGTGGTGCGTGACTCCTTCTCCATAGTGCGCCTGAGGGCGGCCTGCGCTGCGTTAGTCATGGAGTCCGCCTCGTCAAGGATGATGATCTTAAATGGAGGGCAAGGCTTCCCACTGATGGAAAGGAGGACAGACAAAAACATGTGTAACACAAACTCACTGGACGTGATTATGGACATCAACTCTTGATTTAGCTCGGTTGGCTTCTGTGTGCCAGATCTTCAGCTCTGTCATTTTGATCAGGTATGAACCAAGGAAACCTCAAAGGTCGTGAGAAATATATCTGTAATAGCGATGAAATCCAGTGGATCCTATGGAGATAGGTGGATGTACTCACTCAGGTCGACTTCCTGCCGCAGTAAGCTGGGCAAAGTTCTTCACTTTCTCTCGGACCACCTGGATTCCTCGCTCATCTGAGGCATTGAGCTCCAAAACCCTCTGTCGCAAAAGCTCTGGTCTGCAATGAATCACAACAAGGAAATGAACACAATCATCAGCATATTCTGTGTTGGGGGCTCCTGCACCTTCAAGGTATTATTTTCTACTAAATTAACGCAATTCTACATATGTTGATTTGCTGGTAAAACCTCCAAGTCTTTTTTGCTAAAACTGATTATGCTTTTGAAAAGATTTCCCTCTTTGCCAAGGAAAATAATGACAACAAAGGACTTAATTCACGAGTTGGAATTTACCGTCAAGCTCACACTTGGACAGCTAAAGTGTGAAAAATCTCATGCTTTACACAAATGAATTTATATGATTAATATGACTTATTTCTTAAAGAAATAGGGCCAGTTTACAAAAATAGTAATAACAACAAACATTCTCCCTCTCATATTTGATATTCAAACAAAAGAGTATTACAAAGACCACTTCAACACAATTACAGGCCATATACATTATTATTTTTACATGAGGCCACAACCGCCCTCTACCGACACAGGAGAGCCCAGTGAATGGTTCTTGGCACCTAAAACACTCAGGAATCTCTTCTCTGGCTAGAGTGTCTATGAGTATACACAGCCCTGGAGTCAAATGAAACCAGAGGAATCAGCTGTTCTTTTGTGTGTCTGTCCCCAGCTGCACCCGACAGGCAGGGGCTCCAGCTCTGCCCAGCTCCCTGGAATGCAGCGCCGAGCTGAGAAGCTTTCTAATCTGCCACGAGGGGCCAAGTCAGGGTCAGAGTGCAGCTCTCTGTGGATTGGCTGCACTGAAAAGAACGTAGTGAAGTGCTGATGGCGAGAAAGTGAGAAAATGCAGAGATGAACCATGAGAAGCAGACAGGGAAACACTGTTTGACAGACTGCAGCTGATATGCAGACCAAGACAGCAATATGGCAAAGTGAGTTCAAAAAAAAAAAAAAAACGCATAATGGACATGGTGTAGAAAAAGGAAAGGAAGCTGTAGAATACAACACAGTTTCCTGTCTTTATGTAGACGTCACAGAAATAGACGATAGACCAGAGACACACAGAAAGAGAGAGAGAGAGAGAGAGAGAGAAGAGAGAGAGAGAGAGAGAGAGGAGAGAGAGAGAGTACAGAGTATCTCACCCATAGAGCTCTCTAGCTGCTGCCAAGATGGTGGAGGTCTTTCCTGTACCAGGAGGCCCATAGAACAATAAATTGGGCAACTGCAATAGGAAATTGTAATGTTAGTTAACAATGACACAAGGGGAGAAAGCATTGTGTAAAAGCTAAAGACACTTCTTCCCAACAAATATGTGGTCAAAGCCTGCCATATATTCTTTCAGGTCTGATTTTAACATATCTGCTTGTTAGAAACAAATCACTTATTTGTAACACCATACAAATATGGGAGTTGAGGTACAGAAACCCAGGTGCCAGTTTAAACGCTGGTAGAATTACACTGGTCACTCTCTTATGTGTGCTTATAAAAAGCAGAGCCCATTTACAGCTCAGACTACAACATGCTAATGAAGGGGACGGCAGGAAAGTTCTCCGTGTTCAGTCAAGAGGATCATTAACACAGCAGTGGCTGGAGTGCTGGCTAAGTAACAACACTGCCACACCTGTGCTCCCTACCTCCCCAGAACTAGGGCTTCAATTACACCCTTGCCCCGAGAGGGGGGCGGCTCAGGTTTAGGAGCACACAAGCCCTCACTATTAATAGTGCACCAGATACACAGTGTTAACAGTGAGAAATAACAGCTGACTGATCAGTCAGACACCCAATCAGAGGGTTATTTGCTGACTGTATGCATGTAGTCAGTAATCACACAAATAATTAGCCTAAGAATACGACTAAGAATATATCATTACACACGACAACAATTATTTGTTTTAAGTTTCATAGTGCACTTATTTATATGGCAGTGTATTAGACTGTCAAGTAATGAAACGTCTGTGAGAACATGACAGAGAGCTAAAGGCGAGGCACACAAAATAAGTTTCTCAGTACTGATGCAGAAGCACACAGCCTTATATTCAGCTCTGCAAAAGCACTTACATCAGCGCCCTCTAGTGACTTCTTCAATACAGCAACCACCTCCTCTTGATAGGCCACTTCATCCACACACTTTGGTCTGCTGTGAGATGAGGATATTCATTATTAGCATTAGTATACCAAATGGTATTAACACATTTACAGATATAACAGAAAAAGAGGTGATCCCACTCCCATTCCTGTTTGAAAACTTATTGAAGGGTGTTTCTGTTGTAGTATAACAAAAATACAATACCTACCTTCACACACTGCTCATATACTGATCGAAAAGTAGGTCTTTTTAGTCAAGATCAGTATGTATCATGGTGTAAGCCTAAGTTATAAAACAAGACTAACTTAGTATATGCTGCACTTACTGATATGTAACTAATGTTTTATTGTTATTATTGTCATTTTAATGTCATATTTTGTTTTGTTTATATATCTACTCGTCAATTTTAAGTTACTTGCTATGTCTACATGTAATTTTGGTAAGTTTGCATAGTCCATATTAAGCTTTTAACTGTGTGGCTATTTACAACAGATTCGGGCTGGATACTGGCTAGCTAGGCCATCTGCTAGCAACTTGCTACATAACAGCCATAAGCTTCATTTCACTGTCAAAAGTGCATCAAACAGCTGATATAGGGGTTTCTGTTTGAGGCTCGACTGACATCTTCCTGCTTCACCTCCGCATTACCCAGCCTACCAAGTTGAACTGATGAACCATGTCTACACCTTGTACACCACAGTACACCTTTAAGCAGCAATTATGTTTTCTGCCTTGTTTGTGTGTTTTGTTTTCCATATTTAGTTTATATGATTTTATTCTATTCCTTACAAGCGCCTTGGGATCCACTTTGTGTATTATAAATGTACTATCTAAATAAACTACCACTACTAATGGAACTATGTCAAATGTATAACAACTGTGCAGATTTCACACTGGCATGAAATGTACACAAGCACCAGTTTGGAATGCAAATTCCAAAATCTCAAACAACAAATCTTGTTGGAATACATGTAAGTGACTTACTATTTCTCTACCCATGGCACAGGCTTGGGTTTCTTCTCTCCACTAGATCCAGCAGTTTTGTCCCTCTGAGGCTTGAGGCTCTGACTGGATGCTCCTTTCAGAAACGCCTGCATCTCTATTACCTAAAGGTTATATGCATACATTGAGTCAACGCATGGTTCAACCGTAAGAGATTCAGTGCTCTTGGGGGGATGGAACCTGCAAAAAGAACTGATGGTCTACCTACTGAAACAGTAGGCAGCAGACCATTTGACCATTTGAACGGACGATGCAGGCAGGCAGTCGTGGAACACCTGGTTCCTTGAGCAAGGTTTACCTTCTGACCAATTTGTCTAACTTGATTATTTATAATAACTGGGGTACAAGAGGAATAGCCGGACAGACAGTATCCTGTCGTTTCTCAATATGAACATTGCCATCTAAACTTAACGTTAGCCCCTAAGTAGCCTGTCAGAATCGCCGAAATATTTGAATGTGTCGCACGCCAATTCGCGTAAGACCTAAGAGTACCTTAAATAATGCACAAATCACTTACATATGTTATTATGTGACCTGCCACTCATTCAAGATAAAAATACATGACAAGTTTTGTATTCACCCGGTAGCTAACATGGCTAACGTTAACGTTTTTTCGTAGGCAACGAATGAGTGGCTGTTAATTCATGCTAGTCTTCACATGGTGACTGAACAAGCCAAAACTGTTAGTAGCCTACACGATGTAGGTGCAATGGTGGCAAAGTCCTTACCAAACAATGATCCAAGCAAAATCAAATTGTTGACATTTGTTGACAAAAGTAGTCTCTGGCGAGTGCAGAGGATTCCCGCCAGTTGCCTGTGTGTTGTGACTTCTTCCGCTTGCGTCACACGTTTAGGAATGGTCACGTGATATGGGATTCTGGTGTTGTGTCACTCTATCCTGTGCTGTAGCCCTAGAAGGTGCATCAACAAATAAAGTGAAATAAACGTCCTAAAATAGTAATCTAACAACATTCACTCAATATTTTACTTGCAGTTGCAGATGAACAAGAAAAACAAAGCAGGTATGATAGCGCCTAATGAGAATTATTTGTTGTCCCTCCAGTCTTTAATATATTTCAATACAAGTAGGCTATTTTACATGTACATGTACAGACAGTGCCAGCCCAATAAGCGTTGGGGAAATTACTGATAGTCCATTGTCACACTACAACTCTCCTTCCATGATATGCTGCTTGGCCTGGCGTGCGCCATACTCTGACAGACCTATATTGCTGGGGCTGATAAATTAGGCGCATGGGCGCAGCTGTTGTCTCCCCCCTCTTCACCGTTTCCAAGGCAATCGTCACGGTCCCAAGAGATAATAGATGGGTGGTGGCTTATTGGGTAAAACGATAACGGCCTGGCCTATTGTTCACAACAAAATGCGAAATAGATCTCAGCTGACATCCATAAACATACACGACTCCTTTTGAAATAGACATACTGATATAAATAGTCTACAATGATCAAGACCAAGAGTGTTTTAAAACAAAAAAAAGATTGCAGGACTGCTCTAAGCCTAGATGTCTTAATGTTGATGTTTTAATGTTTTGTGTGGCTAAACAACAGTGTGGACCATGTCACAGTTTACTACTTTACTCACTACTTTACTGTTGACATTTGACATCTCATGATTTTACTAACAGTGTCTAATCTGCTCAGTTTAAGATCTATCTAGAAAAACAGCTCCAGTCCAGTGATCCATAGCTCCAGGTTTTACACCAAAACACCCATTATCCCAATCACTCCCTCCAGGCAGGTGCCTGCTCTCTGATTTGTTGTTTCCTGGAGCCTGAATCAGCCTGTGTGACAGCAAATCCCAGGTTATTGGCAGCCTGCTCCTCCCAAGCACAATAGCACTGTGAGAAAGGGAGAGAGAGCAAGAGAGCTGGTAGGGTGTGTTTGTGTGCGGGAGCATCATCAATAATTTACCAGAGCCTCTGTTAGCATTAAGAGGAAAGCACTCTCTCACTGTGTGTTCACTCAGTCGTGTCTCCCTCTCCGGTGCACATCATCCTGTGGAAGGTGCCACTATAGCTGGTGAACAGGGAGTGGCTTATAGCATCATGCACATGGGGGAGCCCGCCAGCGTCCAGCCCTCCAGCGTGTGCGGAAGAGGCTTGGTGGAAGAGAGGAGCGTGGAAGAAGAGGAGGAGGAGGAGGAAGAGAGGAAGAGGAGGAGGGGAGGTGAAGCGGAGAGGCGAGTGGATGCTGCTACTGCTGCTGCCGCCGTCACCACCACCACCAACGTCACCTTGCAAACACACCCTGCGATGCTCTGCTGGATGCGGGAGGACGAAATGTCTGTACAGGAGTTTCTGCAGCGCGTTGAGTCTATCATCCGGCATGTGGGTGAGTGTTAGCCTGAGTCCCAAGGACCTGGGGGTAGGTGTGTGGGATGGGCTGCTGAGATGTTGTGAAAAAGAGAGAGGATGCGGTGAGGTTTCCAGTGCATATACTGATGAAGAACTATGGGGTACTCTACCTATAGCATACTAATGGCATGCACTACTCCACTGAGCTACAGTGTCTTTTAGCCTTGTGGTTTGACTTTCATCCTTGACAATACCTGATTATTCCAGTTAATAGTTAATAATAGTACATAGGAAAGTACTAATATGTTAAAGATATACCAAAGTCTTTTGGACAAATAAGCTCTGTGGTAATGACACGCAGGTTTGTTGTGGACCTCAGAAAATAATCTGGAGCATTTATAAATCATTACAAGACCTTAGCTGTCATATTTCATCCTCATTGTGTTGGGTTAAATACTTCAGGCTATGTTTAATTACAGCTTCAGTCTCAATTACATTTATCATTACAGTGCCGGGTTCCAGTGTATCTTAAAATCAGGTCGTTTGGTCCCTGAATGTCAAGTCAAATTGGGGCACTGATAAACACTCATCCATTTTTCAGTTATGGGTTTTAGTTGGGGTTTAAAAAGTATCATACTCATCTGAATGTGTGTGGGCAAATGTGAATCAATTTGTGGTAAATAAAAAAATATTTACACTTTAAAGACTTATAAACTAATAAATCAGCCTGCTTGTAAACCACTTAACCAAAAATGACATAATTCTTTTTTATCCAAGTTAATAGAGTAATAGAGAAAAATACAGGAAAGCTCTTTTTAATTTTGTTTAAAACAATGACATTTAGTTTCATTAAACTGAAGGTGAAAAAAGTAATGAGCAGCAGAATTTTCCCTTGTAAATCATTGCCGGCTGGGCTGTGTGCTGTTCGGGGCTGCCCGGGGTTTCTCAGGCGGGCAGAGGAAGTAGGTTATTGTGCCACGGTGGTGCTTGCGTTTCTTTTCTAGCAGCAGCCCCGGCACTGCAGCAGCGCCTTGGGGGTGGTTGAGCGGACAGTTGCCATGGAAACTGTACGATAGGCAGTGCCTGTGCGTTAATGCCATGTTGATGATGGAGGAGCCTGTCCGGGCCAAGCTGGGCTTGCCTTGCAAAAAAAAAAAAGAAAAAAAAGAATGAAAATAATAAATAAAACTCCCATTCTGGAGTTCTCCAAGCAGACCCAATTAATGGCACCATGCCAAGCCAGTGAGTCACCTCTGGTCACATGAAGACATTTGATGCAGCTCAGAAAATAGATGTGGGTCATTTCCTCTGGTCATTAACACATTATTCATTATTCAGACGTGCATGCTGTTTTTTGTATTTTATCTAGATCTAAAAACATCTCAACTGTGTTTGACAGTTGACAACATTGGACATGATTTAAAGCCTTGATTTAAATTCTGGAAAAATTAGATCCTTTTTTATTCCTAATTATACAGTACACTCTGCCATCCTGCTCATTCACCTGATAAATAGCTAATGCTGATTATGTGTAGTTTTCTGTAGAGTGCTGATAGAGGCAAACAGCATTAGCTTGGAAATGGCCCCCTGTGAGGCAGTGGGGGTGTTAGGCTTGCAGCGGTGATTCAGTGTGATTACATTCCCACCTTGGAAGGCATGACTGACTCACCCCGCATCACACAACCCAGGCTGGCTGTGCCTTCTCATTGGTAGATGGTGACATCATGTTTCCTGGAATGGGAGACATGTGCAATTTACTGTATATAGAGCAGTCAGTTATGAAGTGTAATACATTTATCATGGTGTTTTATAATACTCAAACACAATGGCAACTGAATGTTGATAACCCGTGTAGAGCCCAGCAACACTCATGTTGTTTTTGTTGTTGTAGTAGGACTACAATAAGCGTAGAAGATGCGTTCACTCTGAAATCAGTAGTTCATACTATATGTTTATTAACTCCACACCTTTATACCTAAATATCATACCACACATAAAGTCCCTAAGATATAAAATTCTGTCTTTGCTGAGCACTTTATCAAAACCTGAGCCCCTGCCTCCAGCCTTGAATATAATAGAAATGCATTGATTCGGTCATCCTCCTCTAATTAGGCTAAGAGGATTAACACGAGCGTGCCACTTAGAATGAGCCCTGGCACTGCAGTAAACAGAGAAATGAAGCTGTGTAGGAGATTCAGGCCAGCCCCAGCCGACAGGGCCCACAGCTGAGTGGGATTCTTCGAGGCAAAGCAACTGGAAAATACATTAATGTCAGGATAATCAGAACAGTCTGTGCTTTCAAAGGCACTGGTGCCTCAGTTCATACGTTCTGCAGATGTGTTTTGGAGAAAACACCCTTTCAGTGATGAACAGGTATTTTGAGTGTGTTTTAATTCAGTGAGGTGAACACACGATTTAATTTGGGGAAAAACATTCTCACATTGTGGCTCCTTTTGACAGTTCTGTGGAGTGAATTATATGATGGAAGCATGAAAAAGCTAAAAATGATGAATCATTTTTCTAATGTTAGTGCCAGTGCCTGCAGCAGGAGTGAACTGTCTGCTCTGTTTGTTTATATTTCTGGCATCAGCTGGGCTATTGTGGGTGCACTTTATTTCAATTAACACCAGCCTCAGCCCACTTGGCACTGTGCCACCCTTTGTCACTCAGTGATATGGCAATCCCAGGCCTTGGCACACTATAAGACAATGCAACGGTCTGAGAAAAAAAGAAAAAAACTCATGGCTTCCATGGCAAACAGCACCAAAGGTGAACAATGGAAGGTCATAAGACTTCCTTCCCCCCTCCCCTGCCCCTGATGTAATCCTGCCCTCATACGTCATGCCTAAACAGTCCTCACAGATGCCTTCCTTCCTCAGCTCCTTTCAATTGACTTTCCGTGACACTGGTCTTCAGCTGCAGGAACACCACATCGAGGCTCATCCCCACCAACTTCAGTGTCACACAACTTCATCCAGTTTTACAGATCTTTGGGACCAAATAATGGGTTTCTTGTGGGACAGTGCAAGACCCACATGCATTTACAGCATGTGTTACACTACATGATGTTGCAGTATTGTATATAACTGTATTTCTGTCAGTATACATATTTATTTGAAGCTAACGTATACACAGCACTGATCCGAAGGTCTGACCTTCGCTCTGCATGAGAGAGTGTATGTGTATTTTCATGCTTTATGATGTTCAGGCAGCACTAGTGTGCTCTGTCTTTGTTGTGGTAAGCCTAATCGTCAGGCTGAGGATGGATGGCTGTATTTGCTCAGCGATGCGAGGCCACGCGGGTGTGTTTTCATGCGGTTTCCTATTTTGTTTTACATTGGAGTCTCTCTTTACAAACTTCAGGGAAAAGGTTTGCCCTTGTTTCTTTTCTCCCTTTCTTGCGTAGACGATTTCCTGACACAGACCACAATTTACAGTCACTTAAAAATAGTCAGAGGCACAGTAGAACAATAAAACTTTTGGCCATCTGGTAACGCCATGGTGTATTCTAAACAAGAAATGCCCCTCGAACCGGACCAGTTAAGCTTGGGTGGATTAGAAATGTGACTTCCCTCAACCTAAACAAGCATTTCCATGTCTTCATGGTGTCTGTTTTTGCAGCTTGATCTTGAGATTTCCTGATCTGGATTAAAGAGCCTTCATTTGTTCTCCTTAGCTGTTGATATTTGAGCTTTTCCGACTTTGAGTGTTTGTTTTAAGTCGGAATTCATTCTGTGGAAGAACGTGACAGTGACTGTTCAGAAATGACAAAGCATACGTGCAGCATGCCATGTTTTCCATTCACATGTAGTCATGGAGACCTGAGGATGGTGTTTAAAGAACTGTGCAAGGCATAAATGACCATTCTCTGGTCAGGTAATTAGAACTCAATAAATAGAAACTTATTATCATGTTTCATAGAATTAAGTGAGTCAAGGTGAAGTCAATTAGAGGGAATTTCTGACTGATGGTGTCACTCTCATAGGAGAGACAAGGCAGTGTTGTAATACATTTCTGAATACACAGTGAATAGAAACCCATTCTGAGCCAGCAAGATACTGTTTGCATGTGGCATGCTGTCAGGGGCTCTGAATCTACTAGAGTACGTGTGTGTGTGTTAGAGGGAGGCTATAAAAATGTGTGTGTCCATACGTGTGTGTGCATATTGACCCAGCAGGATAGCCTCCATATAGCAGAAAGCCCAGAAGAGCTGCGAGACACGTAGCTGTCTGAGCCACACAGGGAGGAAGAGGCGTCATGGCAACCAAAGGAAACAAGGCGACTTCGACACATCCTCACAACATTTGCCCCACTGTCAGGGGATGTTGGCCTGGGTGGGGGGTGGGGGTTTCTGTGTGTGGGGGCAGAGGAAGTACACAGTCCGGATCCAAACATGGGGCCTGTTGCTCTTAATATGGCCTCTCATTCCTGTTTTCATGTTTTTATTACGCTGCCAAGAGGCAAAGGTCGCCTTGCTCCGTTCCAGGAGCCCCCACAGTGATGTCACGTGCGGTTGTTGCTCGTGGCCTTGGGTGCTTATGTGTGCAGGTGTTTGTGGGTGCTTTCCTCAGCTCAGTAAATAGCAGCCACACAAACATCGTTGATTTACCTTTTACCAACAAACCATGTTGAAAAGACTGGCCATCAGGTTTTTGTTTATGAAAGCAATGTGTGAGTGCTCCAGTAATCAGATATCAGTTCCATAACATTCTTAGTCAAAAGGTAGAAACTAACTTATCTGGCCAGCACATACACCTAGTTTAGTTCCTTCAGATCATGTCTCCCCATTTTGATGTTATATTGTATTCATTTATCCCCCAATTGATTCTCCTCTATATTTGTCCCACTCACTACAGTATGTCATTTGAGATAATTCAGTTTGAATATGATGTGACGTGAGATGACTTTGTGTTCCATAGTCCCATGACCTGTGACAGTGTCTGAAGTTAACCACAAAGGGAGATACAATTACAGTGTGATAAGTGATGCACTGTGTGTGTGCGTTTGTGTGAGTGTGTGTGTGTGTGTGTGTGTGTGTGTGTGTGTGTGTGTGTGTGTGTGTGTGTGCGTGCCTCCTGTCTGGCTAATGGTACTTAGCATCCACACAATGGATGGGGGGAATGAAAAAGGCCTATTCCATTAACTTCTCCTCCTTTTCACCATTTCTCTGGCTGCTGTCCTCCACTTCTTCCTTCTTTATGAATCTCACTCTTACCTTCCAGCAGTCCTCCCACACACACTTCCTCATGAAGGCACACACAAGCACACACGCGCACACACACACACACACTCAGACACATTTGAAGCTAGATGGACCCATAGAGTGCTCTAATCTAGGGCACCCTGGAGTGTGTGTGGGTGTGGGCGAGAGGCTGAGATGGTTGGCAGACTAAACTAACAGAGGGAGACCAGCAGAATATCTCTTCTCCTTTCTGAAACCCCAGTGTACAGTGTACACTATTAGTTTTTCTAGTTTTGCATTAACATGTGAGCTCTGGTGTTATTTGTATGCGTTTCTTGTCACTGGCAGCATTGTTTTTCTAAACAGATGTAAACAATGTAAATCTACTTCCTGTCTGGCCATGTGCGCTGCACAGACGAGGTAACATCCGTGTCCGTGAGTGCTCCTTTAAATAGACTTCACTGTAATCTGATTACCACACACAGTGCACACTCATCCCTTTATTTTAAGATTACCATAAAAATACTCACCTGAGCTTAAATCCCTCATCAGAGAAAGTGACTATTAGGCGTGCTGTTGATGTTGGTGATGATCCCTGGAATTTCCAGAGATGGGCTCTGTGGCGTTGAATTCATCTGGTGTAGGAATGTTCCAGAAAATGTTAAAAAATATTAGAGTGCTACGGCGTGCTGTCAACTTCATGTCTATACTCCAAAATACTTCACATGCTGTATTGCCTTGATATGATTTTTGGTAATTCCTACCCATATATCATAATTTATTGTACACTGGATTTGTCAGGTGTTGTGTTGGCATTAACTGTGGTTTCTGTCCTAAAGATAGGGTCATATGAACTGTAAGCAGTGAGAAAGGTACCATGCCTAAGAGCCTCATGGTTAGTATCGCTAGCAGGGCTTTTGGAAGGTTGCATCCATGTGTGTGGAGGCAACAGGGCCCCTGCTACTTCTATGGGCTTTTGAATGTTCAGTGTGCAGGAGTGGATGTGATTGAGGAGGTTTAAGCCTCTCCACTCCCTCTGTTGAAGGAGACCACTCTTGCTGTTTTTGCAAAGGCCTTGTCTCCCACAAAGACAGCTTGTGTAAGCTACAGAGGCCACACGTGTCCCTGCTTCATTACATCTGCTTACACAACCCATTATAAGAGCTGATTATTACCCAAAATGAAAACAAAAGTAGTTTTTTAATGCACAATGTGTATTTGTCTCTGAATGGCTTAATCTGATTTTGAAATGCCTAATATGTTGTTCTATTTTATTATAAAAATCAGCTATAGCTGACAGGGGCGGGATGCATGGTAAACATTAGGGGAGACTACCAGACACAATCCCTTGCATTCTTGTATGGATTCATTTCCTCTAACTGCTGATGTTTCACACTCTGGAAAACCTCCAGCCTCAAGAATGTAGGTAAGAAAGCAGGCTCAGCACTTTCCAAGGCACTTTTATATGAAAGGGGGATGCAGTCACAGTTGTTTTTTTTTTTTTTCCTGATATTTTCCCTTTCGTCTGACCGGAGAAAAGCTTCACATTGCACCCCTTCAGTGAGCCAAGGCTCAAGACATGCACTCCTGAAAGTGACATAAAAAGTTTGATGTATTTTACAGAATGTGTAGCTCGACCAGCGTGCAGGTTGGAGTTTTGAACTTGTTTGAGTAATATTGTCCAGAGCTCTGCAGGTCTCACATGATGCTTTAGCCCCCCGCTATAGGGGAGGGGTGAGAATGCCAGAGAGGGGGGAGTTGTGGGGGGTCAGGGGGGTGGGCTGGAGACAAGGGGGTGGGACGAGGTGGGAAGGAGTAGTTTCTTCTTTTGTGAGAAGTTCCTGACGCACTTACGGCCCCTCTCTCTCTCTCTCTCTCTCTCTCTCTCTCTCTCTCTCTCTCTTTCTCTTTCTCCTTGTGTTTCTGCACATTGATAAATGCTTGGCTGGGTGGGAGAGGAAAGGGAAGCCGCTGAAGCCTCGCGGCATTGTTGAGGATATTTGTGTACACTCTCTCTCTCTTTCACACAAACACACACACATCATGCCAGTCAGCTACGCCGCTGGACCACCAGCTTGGACACTGAGTGACCGTGGGAGTCGGCATTGAACACCCACCCACACACACATACACACGCACACACTTTCAGTCACACACACACAGTCTGAGGGGAGAGAGTGGCAGCAAGAGGTCGCTGGACGGACAGGATTGGGAAGTTCACTGGACCGGTGCTGTAGCGCTGTCTGCAGATACTCTTCAGGATGAGCTCAGTAATGTGTAAGTGCCTGCTGGCTGCCTGTGTATGTGTGTGTGTGTGTGTGTGTGAGAGAGAGAGAGAGAGAGAGAGAACAGAGTCTGCCCGAGCTCTGGTCTCAAAGCTCTGTTTGCGCGTGTTGAGGGGGCCACTACTGTGGCCACCAGAGACATATTCTGCGGTTTCCTCTCTGCCTGCGCACAGATGTCTATGAGAAATGATGTGAGTTGTGTTAGAGTGGCGGGTGATGAGATGGTGGAGATCAGAGTGCACTGTGGGGATTGGTGTTGTGGTGATGAGCTGAGCATCTGTTTATTTGTGGATGCAGGGTGTCATGTCATAGATATTGATTTTACAAAGTACTCACTTTCTGTGGAGGGAGTACAAAAGGCAAGAGCCTGTGATGTGTTTCGTGTATCAGTTTGTGTTTGTGAGAGATGGAGTGTGCGTGTATGCATTATGCATTATGCTTATTGTTGTGGATGATTCTGAATGGATCACTATCAGAGGATTTGTTCTGTCCAACATCTAGTCTCTCTCGCACGCGCGTGTGTTTGTGTTGTCTGTGTAAGTGTCTGTCTCCATGTCTGTGTGTGGGTGGAGGAATAGTTTTCTGCAGTGAGACAGATAGTTCTAGTGAAAGGGCTTCTGGGGTTTCAGAGCAAGCTTGTGGGCAGCCTGTGTGTGTGTGTGTGTGTGTGTGTGTGTGTGTGTGTGTGTGTGTGTGGTGTGTGTGTGTGTGTGAATGAGCTGTGGAGCAAAGTGATGAAGTGACACAGACACGCACTCTCTCTCGCCCGCACTATCAGGTGCTGCTTGGCTGCCGTAAATAAAGCCCATGCGGGGGGGAAGCATCTGACAGTGGCAATAATTGACTTAGGCTGAGAGAGTGATGCCTCTCACTCTCTCTCTGTTGTTCTCTATCTCTCTCTCTCTCTCTCTGATCCCTCTCTACTCTATCCTTGTGTCAGCTCTGACCTTGGTTAAACTGGGTGCTGCTTACGCACTCAGCCAAGCCAAGCCGGGAAGCCGCTCTCACTCAGGTACACACATACACTGACAGAGAGAGACACACCTATACACCGGCAGACAGCCACATCAGCAAGCGCACACACACACACACACACACACACACACATACACACATCTGCATACAAACAGGACACACCTTCATTCACACTCAGTCCTACCAGCATACACAGTCACAGAGAGTAAGACACACACACAGTCACACACCCCGAGGGAGAGTGAGAGAACCGGCGCTGGGAGGTTGGTGGCAGCATGCACGCAGAGCTGCTGGCGTTCTGCTGCGGGATGGAAGTCTCGTCGTCGCCGCGTTATCAGACGCTCCCCTCCCGGTGCCCGGCATGTGGGCAGTGCTCACGCGGAGCCTTCTTCTCCATGGTGCGCATCTCCGCCGGAGAGATGGAGTCCTACCACCGCTTCCTGGGCGTGTGCCGGGAGACGGAGTCCGCCACCCAGAGAAGTATGCATCCGTGTGTGTGTGTGTGTGTGTGAGAGCAGCCTCCCCCCTCTCAGTAGTAGGGTGTGCCTCGTGCTGCTGTGGTTAGCCGTGTAGGGTAGTGTAGCTGGCTGACAGCAGCTGTGTGTCAGGCATCCTCTGTTTCCCACTGCTCTGCTCTCCTAGTGCTCATGTTAGTGTTTCTCTCTAGAACTACAATGAACCACTGAGATAGGACTCTGTCGGACTGCTGAGTAGCTGTTGCTGGGCAGGAGATGGGTGCCTGGTAATTTCTGGCATTCTTGGCAATGTCTCCTCCTTCACTGTTTGTAATGTATGTCTTGTATGGGAAGCATGAGCCACTCATAGATGATAGTGATGTTGTCGCCGTTTCTCCTGTGCAGCTGCTGTCTCTGCTGGAGGGAATAGATATTAGGGGTGTCTGTCTGACACTGGTCATTTGCTCACTGTAGTGCCTACTGCTATACGTGCTGCACACACTGTTAGTGTGTAGTGTGTATAGTTAGCTGTGGTAAGTATTGTTCAGTTGGGAGTATACTTCACCCTATAGCTGTCTTAGTGGCACCCAGTGTTTGTGTGACTGTCCAGAGAAATGCATGGTCTGAGCAGAAGAGAAATCAATGGAGAAGGCATGGGTGCGCCTAAAAGTAGGGCAAGCAAGTCCATTAGAGGACTACGTTTGGTAAGCATGTGGAGAGTGCTGGCCGCTGTTTCGAGCCCTACAATCTGGAGAGAGATCTGTCCACCTGTAGTGAGCCCTGTGTCCGTTAGTGCGGATGTTGTGCTGCAGGCTGTTGTTGTTGTTGTTGTTGTTGTTGTCATTGCTTCAGGGCAGGATGTGTTTGTGTGATGTAATTATCCTGTATGTACAGTGAATCATCCACCAGAAGGGACATAGCCTACAGGAAAAGAGAAGGGACAGAATGTATCTCCTAATCTAAGGAACAAGCCATAACACAATATCAGAGCTATAAACAATGGGCTTTGGATGGTTCTGTAGGATTTAGGCTTTTCCCTGCCTGACCGATGAGAGATCAGCACCAGTATATCCAGCAGTATGAATGTAATGACACCTCACACATGCAGAACTGCTTTATACTCTCTCATGTCATTTATAGTCCATCTACTTGGACCTTTTGTGAACTATAGAACACACCCAGGGAGGATTTCCTCATCTTCCTTATCTGGGATCCTCATTTTCCATCAGAAGGTGGCGCATTGTAGATTTAAGGTATGTTATGCTCCATAAAACAAAATGGAGCCCAAATTGCTTAAACAGGCCAAGCTAACCAGCTCCTCTTCAGTTTGCTAACAGATTAAGTGTATCAGGAGACAGTCTTTTTTTCTCATATTGCATATTTTTCTTTTCCGACAGCCATGATTTATCAGTACTGATGTGCCATTAGCCAGTGCTGTTTTTGTTTGGAGAACTGCTAAGGCAAACGAGTTTTTTAGGGTGACCAGACCAATTTCTGGGCACAGCCCCCGTTTTTGGTGGTAAAAACCCACTTTGTCCACTGAGTTGAAGCTAAAACATTTAATTTTATTTAAATTGCATTTAATATTATTTAAATGATAACTGACTTGTAGAAACAGGAATGTTCTCAGTTCCTGGTTAAAATCCAGGGAAATGTCCCCGATTTGTATCTCAGAGGTCTGGTCACCTTATGCTAGCTGCCTGTGCTTGCCTGTCACTGATCTCCCTTGAGTGGTGTAGTCTACTGGCATCTCTTGGCATCTTGTATCGTGTCCTGCGTGCGCCTTGTACTTGCCACTGCTAGTCTTTCCTCGATTAGCTCTTCACATTCACACTTGAGCCTTTCTGGTGTTCTGGCATGCTTTAAGCTAAGTTGCTAAGTGCACAGCTGTCAGCTGGTCTCCACTGCTTTGGCTGGAAACATCACACTGTTTTCTGTGAAGTGCTGCAGGACACAGAAGGTGTTTGCTGGGTGTTAGTCTGGCACCTGCTGTTCTCTACCCCTCTTCCTCAATGGAACTTTTGTCTCTGTGGATAACAAGGTGACAGTAGCCTCAGTGGAAGGAGTGCTATTACCAGAATATTGTTAATCACACAGAGTGCTTTCGGTGCATTTAACCAACACAGATCAATGGGATGATGTTATGGAATATGTGTTTTATGGGATGTTAGCCCTCACGCAGTGTGTTTTGGGATGTTAGCCCTCACACAGAGTATTTTTTAGAAGATTTCAGCTTAGTAGCTCAAAGGTGAATGGTCAACCTGTGGTCGGACTACACTATGTAACATATTAGAGGAATGCTAATACCCATGCAGATACTTAAAGGCTTACCTTACGAAAACACTCAATTTTTCTCGGAACTGACATTACATAGCCTACTTTAGGCTGAGACCTATAGACTTGTAGTGAGGAAAATTCCAGAATTGCCAGAGTCAGCAGATTTAACATAGTACAGTTCTCATATTAGTGTGTGTGTATGTGTGTGTGTGTGAGTGTGTGTGTGTGTGTGTGTGTGTGTGCGCGTGTGTGTGTGTGTGTGTGTGTGTGTGTGTGACACACACATTGTCACAAAAGCCTCAACATTCCTTGAGCATTTGATCGACCTCTCTCCCTGTATGACTACTTTAGTGTTTTATGTAGAGGCTAAATTTTAAACAGGCTTTAGGGCCTTTTTCACATTCCTTTGTGGAGCTGTGTTAATAGACACTGTATCATGGGTTTGCCCTTCCCATTCCTGTTCCTTCTTGTACCCTGGCAAAGAGGAGAAGAAAGGGGGCAGTCAGCTCTTAATATCCTTGGTGCCAGAGTCAAAGTGGAACAGTGGATTGCCTTTGTGGTCAAGTAGTCTGTCTGACAATGTCCAGATGGTCACAAAGAGATATGGGAGATGTTCCCCTCAGCATTTTCACACATAATCACAATGCTTTATCCATTAGCTGCTGTGTGCTGGAATTGCAACTCTTGTTTTGTTGTAAAGCGCTGCTGCAGTATTGCCAGCTACCAAGGTGGAATTTTGTGAGCCCTTTATTGTAAGAGAATAAGAACAGGAAGAGAAAAGAGTGAGGGCTGCCATATTGCCATGTGACCTCAGGAGCAGCCATTAAGATGACTTTGTATGTACATCAACATTATTGCAGGTCCCAGGTTCTCTCTCTGCTTCTCAGTTAAATTTGTCAAGTGGAGTTTGTCTTCCAGCTGAGTGATGTTTCACTGTAGCCACAGGCTTTCTGCCCTTCCAGGGAGCTTCAAAGGCACCAGTATAATCAAAGCCACCTGGGCTTCCCAAAACATGTGCCAGACTCTATAGACGCATTCCAGAACCTTCTATATGTAGAGCACCCCTTTTTTTCTTGCAGGGACATGCTGGCATGTCATCAGCTCCTAAGACTTTTACAGGAGAAGCAGTTTACCCAGATTAATCATAGACAAGTGGCAAAACCCTAATTTTCTTTTTAGACTCTGTTTCTTATTTCCTATTTCTTTCTTGTCTGAGCTGTATTGATAAATGAGTCAGAGCCATCCTATTATTTTGGCAATGCTCGGCTGCCTTTCTTGCAAATGGAATTCAAGAGATAGCACACTGTAATCAATATTAAGTTAGATGATAAGGCAGGGATTTTTGAAATTGGGTTGTTTGTCTCTAAATTGGAGAGCTGACTGCATGAGTCCTGTTTGTTCATGTGGTCATGTAGTTCATACTTTCTTTCTGTTTGGACTCATTACAATAAGCACTGATGGATGACAGATTTGTGGAGATATTTCAGACACTGCTTGGGTGACAATAGTTTACCTTTTGTTTTGTGTATGTGAGTGCGTATATGTGTGTGTGTGTGTGCGTGTATCAGTGGACTGAATGCTTTTCCTTCTCACACATGATGCTTCCAGCCTTTAGGGGGCAAGTTGAGGGTTGATACACGCATGTCCTACTTCCAAAAACAGTTGCTCTCTTTTACAGTCGCATTGGAGCATGAAACACAGTGTTGTCACTTTTCCTAAGGCTTTTCTGTACATTGGTCAGAGGCTCTCAAGAAATTAATTATAAGTATGAAATAAAATGAAGAGCACAAGACCTGGATGTGATTGTATGACGAATTGACCCAAACAGTGGAGATGGGCTTTATGTGACTGCTTGCTAGGGCGCGTTATTAAATTATGCCAGCGTGTTTCTAATGAAGAAAATGTGTTGTCAAGTATAGAAATGAGATGAAAGCATGAGGTTGTTCAGTGCCCAGATTGCCCATTGTGGTCTTTATCCAGTCACTTAAACTGTTTTATATTAGATTTTCTGTCTTATTTGAACACTGGCTTTAAGGTATGGTATGTTTGTGTGTATGTGTGTGTGTTTGTGTGTGTGTGTGTGTGTATGTGTGCATGTACATGTGTGTGTGTGTGTGTGTGTGTGCCTCTGTTGTATGTGTGTCCTTATCAGTGATAATATCTCCTCTGAGTGTGTTTGTCATTGGATGACACGTGGCATGATGTGTGTGCTGCACAGGTAAGTGTCTTTGGTCGTCTTATCCTGTGTTATTGCCTCCTGTCTCTTCCTCTCCCTTCTCTCTTTCTCTTTCTCTCCATCCCCCTGGAGAGGGGGAGGATCATAAGACTGAGGCCTGCACTAGATGAGTGTTGTTGTGAATCACATGGCAGGGTGCA
Organism: Tenualosa ilisha; assembly: GCA_015244755.2. Taxonomy (NCBI): domain Eukaryota; kingdom Metazoa; phylum Chordata; class Actinopteri; order Clupeiformes; family Clupeidae; genus Tenualosa; species Tenualosa ilisha. Next base: position 3,591,186 of record PYXC01000407.1, read on the forward strand.
GCTCCTGAGTGCTGCTCTGGTGTCTGTGCGCTTACCAAGGGAAGGCTTTGTTTGTGCCCCCTACCCCTCCCCTCAGCCCATTGATTAGAAGGGACACCTCTGGAGCCTGCTGCCTATTTTTAGAGGGCACATACCCCCTAGCGAGGTGAACTTCTGGCCCGCGGCCTCCGACTGTCACCAGAAGCGGACAGCACTGGAACTGAATGAATGGGGTGATGAGTGGAGGGTGAAAGAGTACAGGATTACTGAGTGTGTGAGTGTGAGTTTGTGTGTGTGTGAGTGAGTGTGTGTGTGTGTGTGTGTCTGTCTGTCTGTCTGTCTGTGTGTGTGTGTGTGACAAATAGAAAGAGAAAGAGAGAGACAAGAAAATACGAATTAAATTACTCTGTGTGTGTTTATGTATACGTGTGTGAGTGTGTATGGCATACGTACATGTGTGGGATTAGAGGAGAGAGTATGTGTGTGCTTATGTGTACATGTGTGATAGTGTGTGTGACATATGTGAATATGTGTGTGTGTTTGTGTGTGAGAGAGAGAAAGAGAAGAGAAGAAAACCGAAACATGTTTGAAGGAACATGTGAATTCATTATTTAATGTTGACATTTAGGTATGTGTACGTCCCTTAAGTAGTAGTAGTAGTGTGTGATTTTTTTGGGAGGTATGTCTGGTCCTCTCACAACAAAGCTTTTTGTGTATAATTGTCTGTGTGTCTGTGTGAGTTCCTGTGTGGGTCTGTTAGGATGCTGAACTCCATCAAGGGTCCTCTCATTGCCCCTCTATTGAGAGCAGGAGCACGAGGGCCCATCACTCATTAAGGTGTCTATTCTGATTGCCCGTCTCCATTTCGGTCCACAAGCACGGTGGGGCTGTTACGCAACTGGGAAACAGACAGCGCTATTGTCTGGCCCTTGAGTGCTGTGCTGGTGTGGGGCGAGTGCTGCTGCTCGGTGAGAGTCTTACTGGGGTGCTTGGGCACTCCACTCACTGATCCACTCTCTCACCACTAAAATGCCAGAGATGGGCCAAGGGATTAAGAATTTCTGCTAATTACCTTATCATAAGTGGTCAAGTAGTCTGTCTGACAATGTCCAGATGGTCACAAAGAGAAATGGGAGATGTTCCCCTCAGCATTTTCACACATAATCACAATTCTTTATCCATTAGCTGCTGTGTGCTGGAATTGCAGCTCTTGTTTTGTTGTAAAGCGCTGCTGCAGTATTGCCAGCTACCAAGGTGGAATTTTGTGAGCCCTTTATTGTAAGAGAATAAGAACAGGAAGAGAAAAGAGTGAGGGCTGCCATATTGCCATGTGACCTCAGGAGCAGCCATTAAGATGACATTGTATGTACATCAACATTATTGCAGGTCCCAGGTTCTCTCTCTGCTTCTCAGAGATGGGCCAAGGGATTAAGAATTTCTGCTAATTACCTTATCATAAGAGGTTAATTTGTTCCAATTTCCCCCCTCCTGCTGTCACCTTTTCATGTTTTGGTTTAACAGCAGCATTACATTTTCCTGTTGCTGTTCATGTTGCTTTTTGTGGATTTTCACATCCTCATAGATACTCACAGATGCACAGGATTGTATTCCATCCATACAATGAAAGTGATCTTATCTTGGTCTGTGTTTGGTAATATTATGAAACAAAGAAAGCTCTTGGCCATGAAGGGTGGGTCATTAGTACAGACCCTTTCTATTGTTGCGGTGGCCCTGTCACAATTTCAGCCCATCAAACAGGGCCGTCCCCCACCCTATGGCTGCTTCCCAGGCCTCTCAGACTGTTCTGTAAACCTAATGTACAATGGGAAGGAAAAATGGGCTTTTTTGCAGACAATGCCTTGTCCGTGGACACCGGTGTTTGGGGAAATTCTTCCTGCTGGATCATAAACAGTCCTGTCTTCCCAGGCAGGGGCAGTAATAGGCTTAATGGCCAAGCTCACGTTCATTCATCCAGGGAGAGAGCTGTGGGGGTTGGGGTGGGTGGAGTGGCTATGTGTATGTGTGTGTGTGTTTGCGTGTGTGTGCGTGTGTGTGAGAGAGAGAGAGAGTGAGGAGAGGGGCACATGACATTTACACCCAAACTCTAATTCTTAGAGAATATAATCCTTTAAAAAAACAATGTCAACATCCCAGCTCTGGGAGATAAGTTGCCATGGAAAGAAGAAGTAACCTAAAAAAGTTCCTGCTTGCCTGCTGACTAAGACAGGAGACGGAGAGAGAGAGAGAGTGAGAAAGGGAAAGAGACAGAGGGAGGGAGAGACACAGAGACTCAGAGGGAAGAGAGCAGAGGGGGTGCATGAGCTCCCCGTCGGTCTGCAGACTTGTGATAGGTCACTTGGCTGCTGCTGCCTTCCCTGCTGAGAGAGACTGTGTGTGTGTGTGTGTGTGTTTGTGAGCTAAGACGGCTTGAGGAACTAAGGCAAGCAACCAGTTGGAGTAACTGGAAAAAGTGACCAAAGACCCACAGCTCGCCACAAGAATGTGTCTCCAGCCAGGACTCTGTCACAGCTGCTGGGTTTTCAGGAAGTTGTGTGAGGAGGAGTGAGAATCAGGCGGAGGCAGAAGTGATGAAGAGCGCTCGGCTCTAGGACTCGAATGTTTGCCTCCGCTGGCTGTCCGGAGTCCCCCCCCTCTCCCGTCCTCTCTCCAGCGACCGCGATGAAGCGAACGAGACCCGTCCTAGGTAAGACGCATTGCCCTCAGCTCGGCAGATTGGAAGATTGGCTTAGCTCACATGAACAAACAAAGCTGGACTTTGTTAAAGAAAAATGTTTCCTGCCAGCAGCCTTACTCCGTATCAAAACAAAGGGTTATGGAAGTCGAGGGCAAGATAGAAACAAAGTGCCACATGGAGTTTTTCAGTTGTTGGTTACATTGTTAGTTCTCAGACAGAAGTGTCTTGTTTGGGTGTCTCTGTGCGTGAGTGTGTGGGGAGAGAAAAGAAAATGTCACTTGCTTCCCAAAACACATACAACACAACAAACAAGTCATCAGGTTGACACTAAACTAAATTTGGCCCTGAACATGTGGATGGTGGGTTAAGTTGCTTCTGGGATGTTTTCATATAGTCATTGATGTTTAAGGCTTTGGTGTAATGCTGCTATGCACTGTGATGTTTATTGCTGTGATGTTTATGGCCTTGGTGTAACACTGCTGTGCACTGTGGGCCACATGTTGGCCTTGGACACACGGAGGATAGGGGCAAAGAGTAAACATGTGCGTGTCAGTCTAAACTAAGACATCATAGATGGACTCAGACAGTTACAGTCTGTGGGACTGTGCGTTTTTATTTTTGTTCAATACTATGGTGCTGTGAAAATGTCCTAAGTCCTTATTAGATGCACCAGGAAGTCTGTGTATAAACACAATTCATGTCAAATAAGTTTTCTATTGCATGTGAGTTGCCTTGTTCATCCAAACACTGTGCTGGATCGTTTTTATTCATTTTGAAAAGTACAAGTAATGATAAATGTACTTAAGACAGATTAGATTTCACTGTTATGTCACTGTCTGCACACTTGCCTCTTCTTTCAGTTCTTTAGTCCGCAGTGTCTGAAAGCTTTTTGTGAAAATATGGTTATTGTGTTTTTACTGTAAAATGGAATATATATCAGCACCTGTTCTTCCCATGACCAATTCTCCATAGCAGTCGGCTAATTTAAAAGTACACGCGTAACAGCAAAGATAAGTCAAGATAAATCTTTCAGTTCACTGGCAGACAATCTCTGAATGTATTATTTATATTATTAACTGCTTACTTTGAAGTGCTTTCAGATCAGAAGCATTAAACATAATTTACGATGTAATGACAATTTCACATTACAAGATCCTTCTCAATGAAGATGGCGGTATTTTTATGAGAGGTAAAGTTCCCTATAATCTCTTCAACACTTAGCAGATGTGCTCTAAACATGGATAATAAACATGGGCTTAGAACTGGCTGCTTCTGGCCTTTTGAATTGTTCAGAGATATCTGATATGTTATGTTTGGTGAAATAGTTAAAGCCCCTACTGTGTACAAGTCATGGATAAGACAAATACCCGCGTCACTGCTCAGTGTACAATGTGCAGTACTGTACAGTTTTTTGGTCTCAAGAAAGCTACCGATGGCTTTGGATGCCACATCCTTTATATAATACTGGAAGAGAAACAGCACAGCTAAACTTCATTACATTACATTACTCCTAAATGTCCTAAATCAAACACTCTCATTTCAGTTTGAATGTAATGGTACAGACAACATTTTATATTTTAGTCTTGGTCTAAGAATACAGTCCATAGCAATTCAAAATAACTTTTTTTTTCTGACAGATACTTTCATCTTGACATTTATTTTCATGTCTTTTTTTGTTTGTTTTTCTTTGCAAACGGCCCATCTTCTGATCTTTGTTCCCTGTAACTCAGCCTGCAGTGCTGTAAAACGAGTCTCTCACTCACTACCTGCTCCTCAGTGCTGGCAGTGATGAGGCCATTGCATTAGCAAGTGGGAGTGTGTGACAGTGAGGTCTTAGAAGACTTCCTGTATGGTGAGAGGAGACAGATGGAGGAATGTGACGAGGCCCAGGTGAGCACCCTCACCCCCATCAAGGAAAAACAGCACAGCAGCGGCCCGCTCTGTTGCCATAGCACTAATCTTCTGGGACCCAGTGTGTCGCCAGCACAATCTGCCGTCTACGCCAAGATGCCGGCAGTTTTTGGAATACGGCACTGTTTACCGTGGCAATTAACAATGCATGTTGTCGGAGTCGGTGGGACTGCTTGGGAGTGTTCTAAGACTTTGGGAGTGGGTGGCTTTAGGCTTTTGGCGCCTACGTCTCTAGAGGCCTCCTGCTGAAGCCATCACTCCACGTATGATTGGAAGGTTACCATTGGCAACAGCGATAACTATGCCAAAGGTGTGCGCAGAAATATCCACGTTTTCCACCTTCTGGACATTCCACACATTGCTTTTACCATGTGGACTGGAGCCCCGTCTGAGGGCCTGTCGGAGAGACTGGATGAATTACGGCCCTCATGTCTCTTCTTTGGTCTCAGGAGACAAGGGTGTGGTTTCTGTTCTTAGTGGTGTGGTGCGTCATGAATAATGTGCACCTCCACCATAAGGATATAGGTGATAAATAGGCTCTTTAGGGCCTTGTGTTCCCTGACACAAGTCTTCCTTCCTTTTGAACGAAGCAGTCACTTGTTCTGGTGTTTGTTTGAGTGAATGTGTGTGTTTGTAAGGGTTGTGTGTGAGTGTTTGTGCTACAAAGCATTCCTGAGTGCATTTGATCACTGTATTATGTAAGACGCTTCCTCTTCAGAGCGTCTTGACCTGGTCAAGGTGGAGCAGATAGATCGGAGCAGTGGATGCCACTGTCAGCCACTGTCTACACACACTTATGCCATTGTCCCTGCAGTGTAAGTGTATCCATAGTTGGCTTACCATTAACAGTGAATGCCATTTCATGAAATGTTATGATCATGAACATGGCGCTGTTGACAGTTTCCCAACATTCAGTATTTCACACCCACATCATCATCTATATTGTTTATGTTTTCTGTTACTTGGCAACCCAGAAGAACAGATTTAGTCTTGCCATCTCTCTGATCAGGTCTTGTGTGTTTCGATTCTTCTCCCCTCTCTCTCTCTCTCTCTCTTTCTCTCTCTCTCTCTCTTTCACTCTGTCTGCTGTTAGCAAGGCTCTGTTCAGCCGGCGATGAAGTGTGGCCGGTGTTAATGCACTCTTTTATCCACACACACAGAAGAGGGTTTGTCAGCCATTATTTCCACTCCCTGACTGCAGCGGGCTACAGGGCAACCCCTTGCCTTTAGAGCAAAGAATACTCGCTCGAAAAGAGTACTCCCCCCCCGCCCCCTGAACCATTACCACCCCCAACATCCTCACCAAGCCTCTCTAATGCTCTCCCCCAAGCTTAAGGGTAGTGGAAATAAAGAGCGATTTGTTTGAATGGACATTACAGAGATAGATTGCCCATAAAAGAATGAAACATCCGGTTGTATTTCCCTCTGAAGGTCTTCCCTGCGACGAACACCCTTCTATTGGAAAATGTCTCCCCAGAATGGATGGCCGCTTTGAAAATATCCATCTCCAACCATGGAATGACCTCTTGCCACATATTATACATGTGTGCCTGACACATAGTTGCCCACTGTGTTCTATAGATTGCCTAGTGATTTGCTATCCACTTCATAGGCTCCTCTTCTGTCTGAGATATTGCACTGCTGATGCAGCTTAGTTGGGCCCTGCACTCCCTTGTGTGTTCTTCCAAGTGTGACAGACCAATTGGTTGACGTTTGTCCCATTTTCTGCGTGTTAAAGGCTGATGCTGATGACTGATTGTGAATGTAATGGTCTGGCTAACATCCTTTTTTTTGTCTACTTTCTTTCTTACTTCTGTGTCTGTCTCTGTGTCTGTCTGTCTGTCTGTCTTCCTTTCTCTCTCTCTCTGTCTCCCTCTCCAGATGAGATTATGCAGCAGGAGATCAGGCCGCTGCTGGCAGTGGATATTATTGAGCAGCTTCACAGGAAATTTGCCCTCTTATCAGGTAAGATTGTGTGTCTCTCATCCTTTTCAGGCTCTAAGTGTCTTTCAATGTCTTTTACAAATTATTCACACATTGCTGTTTTTTAGTGGAATTGAATCATGGAGATTCCAGTTTTTTTTCCAGCATAAAATGACTTTGGCACTATGGGAGAGCTCTCTGCATCTAACGCATTGCTAGTAATTTCAAACACTGTCTGCACTCTGTTTCTGTTCTTGAATTAGACAACAAGCCGGACTTAGTTGGTATGTCAGCTGAGCTGGTCAGAATATTCTTTTAGATTGTCAACATTGCACAAAGCCAACAACAGAGAAATGTCTGACGAGACAGATTATTAGTCACGTTATTGATGGGAGTGTCCATTATCTGACCTTTGGCTGTTGAGAAGGCCTTTTATAAGTGAGCAGACATCTGCCATCATGGCTACTAATCAATGCTAATGCCTGCTAATAACTTTCTGCTCCCTCATGGCTAGCCACTCGATGCTCAAACTCAGGTCCTTAACATTAGATTTCATCTCTCAGTTCCCCCATGCTGTGCTAGTTAGTGCTCATATATTAAAATACATGACAAAGGGAATTGAAAGGCAGACACAATTTTTGTTTCGTAAATAAAAGTCAACTGCACAAAGAAATTAAATTGAATTTTTCACTTCTGGGCTACAATTCAAGCAGTTGGACAATTGGCCAGTTGGGCAATCTGCATTCACTTACAAGAAAACAATGACATCACAGATTTTATGCATGAATTGTCTTCTGAAGAATCTCATTGATTGAGCATTAGTTTTGCTGCTGAGTTGCCTAGAAACATAAACCAGATAGACTGACCAGTGCAGGCCAGGTGCTATTTGTGTGCTCAGAGCTAGGCTACTCCGTAGTGTATTGTTTTCTCTTTAGAAATCAATGTGTACTGCACTCCAGCTGAGGACAAGATTTCCAAAACACTCCAAGCTGTCATGGACCATGTATGTTGTGAGTCTGTCCAAGAGGCTGCTAGTCAATTCACTGAAACACCAGGCTGTGTTAATAATACAGCTGTATAGCATCACATTTTAGTAGGAACCTTGTCATGTGGTAATCATAAAGCCATGTTGTGAATGGCTCAGTAGGCATATTTGCATTACTGAAACACTTAACTTTTAAAAGATGCTTTTCAGATGCAGCTTGCAAGTATGATTAAGACCATATTGTGTACTTCTGATGTAGTACAAATTCTGATGTCATACAGACCTTTGAGTTCCATTATTGCAACTCACTTGGGCGGTGGTAGTAAATCTGTGCAAGCTAGAACATGGCTTTGAAGAGCATCAGGCAGATGAGTGAGCGGAACGCTGACTGTAGTGTGGTTGGTGAGGAGTGGCACAGAGTGCCCCCCTCCCCATCCCCACCCCAGTATGAGAGCAGCATGTGGCCCTGCTGGCCTGCTGTGGGTGGAGCGGCGTGACCGCAGGCCCAGAGAACTCCACTGAGAGAACGTCTCCATTCCTTCCCACCCATGTCAAGCCACTCGGGGCTGGCCTGGCCCTCTCGCTCCCCTGCCAGCTGGATGAATGGAGCTGTGATCTTGAGAGCTTGCTGAGTTATGTAATGTTACAGTGGGGGGAGATGAAAAAGAGGGTGTCATATTTCTCTTTTTACCCCACTATCAGGGAGATGTCATTATCATCGCAAGTGACTTACAATATTAGGTTCTGTAAAAATGGAGAGAAGATCAATGAAGACATGACATGACAATGAGATTGTCTGTTGACCAAATGATCTATATGGTTATATATGAAATTCACAAAATTGCTCGAGGAGTTGCATCAAAGATCACAAAGTTGCTTGTATTCTTTTACAAAGTGTGACATGCAGTCAAGTAATGTTACTTTGTTCAAATATCAGTACCTTTGCAGCATTGTGCAGTCATGCTTTTAAACTCCCCTCTCTATTTCAAATGGCACATGCTGTCCAGGGACAAGCAGGGTTAGCAGAACGTCAGACCTTCATAACAGTTGCAGGTGTTTTTTGAATTATGTTCAGTGGTTCAAATCTTTCCGTGCACTCGACTGATTCAGAAAAAAACATGAGGAAGAATGCCAGAAAAGAATGTACTGGGCCATAGTGACTGAGGGGCAGTTTAGAGCTCCAAAAAGACCAGTGTCTGCAGAACACGATGAAATGATTGTTTCATGTCACACGTCACATGTTTTTTTATCATCTGTTGCAGTTTCAGAAAGTTGTGTAAAAGGTACACACCGACATAGGTTTCTATTTTGGCTGTCACTCATATGATAAGTCCTGCTCACTGTCTTGCTAGACAAGAGAATGTTTCATTCTGTCACAACCCACTCTTTGAGTGTAGCGGAAGAAATATATAGCTCAACATTGCCATCTTGTGGTTAGATGGATATGACTGCTCCACAGCATTTCAGAACTGGGGCTTGTCCAGCCATGTTTTGTCATAGAATTCTGTGTCTATAGTTATACAGCCATGTGTTTGTAATCAGAATCAGAACAGCTGGGCATTGGTCACCAGTGAGGGCTAAATCTCCTTCTTCTCCTGTAGATCAGTTCATTTCATCCAGTGATAAGGCATATCGTGGCTCAGACTGTCTGCATTTCATAAATGTGCATGAATTAATTTGTTCACTGTCAATATGTGCTACTGTTTGTTTAAATTATAAGTGGTTCACTTTGGACTTTTGCCTTTTACAACTACTGCTGTAAAATAGCCTCCTTGATAGGAGCAGTGAGTGATGAGAAATTGTTAGGAGTGGCTTCTAATCTAGCTAGTATGATGCTGATCACTAGAAAGAATAGCCATGATGACATGGGAGGTTTTATGATGTCTCATATAATTTCTGTGCAGGGGGGCGAGGAAAAGATGGTGCCCCGATCATCACCTTCCCAGAATACACTGCCTTTAATGACGTACCTGATGAAGACTTCCTGAATGTTGTTACATACCTGACCAGTATTCCAAGGTGGGTGTTGCAACCATTTGCAATCACTTTTGTATGCAGTGAATATTTAACAATCAGAGATGGGAAGCAACAAAGTTCAAATAATCAAGTTCAGTGCTTAAAGAGCATTTTCAGGGTATTGGTACATCACTTTTACAGACAAAATATCTGTGCTTTGTACTCCTTACATAAGGAAAACAGGCTAGGAACATTTGTGTTGATGCATTTGTGGGAAGGTAACGCCAATAGTGTGCCTTCTCATCAAGGCCAAATGGATAGAACAATGGATGGGACAATAGTGCAACATATGCATAGTCAAAAACAGATGTTATGAATTTTCACACGCATATGAAATTGGAATCTGTGCTTGGTCAGAGCATGTACAGATTATTTACATCATACAGATCATTTACATCTCCTTGTTAAAACATTGTGAAAAAAATCTTTATTTCCTAATCCTAATTACTTACAAGGCCTACTCTGCCAGTGAACTTTTTCTGGTCTTCTTCTTTCAGGACAGTAAAATATTAGTTGAAGAGTTGATTTGCAAATTTGAGTAAATTTGAATGTGTTTGCGTGCTTTTTTACATTTGCATTTGCATGCTTTTCTTCGGTACTTTTACTTGAGTAAGGAAGTTGAGTCAGTACATATACTCTTTGTAAGCCTTTTTTCACAAGTATCTCTACTTCTACTGAGTACAGAAAGTGTGCACCCTTGCCATCCATGCTCACAATCCGTTCATTTATATAATAAGCTTAGGACTGTGGAATTGCAATCCTGCTTGTGAAAATGGCTTTCCTCTGAAGCTAACCAGTCTGTGGACATGACTAACAAGGAGCTCATCTGTTGTGTCAAGGAAGCATTGCACATGTGTTTGTGTCAGTTCAACTTGCTCCCACCTCCCCTGAGGTTCTCCCCCTGTTCTCTCTCTCCTTCTTAATATATAAAAGTGGTCCATTCATCATTGTATTTTAGCATGCAAAAGTAGTCAGTATGGCATCCCCTGACTTTCAAATAGACTCATCTCTTGTTTAACATTAGGCCTGCTGATGCTTAACCACCTCCAAACTTACATTCTCTTTTTCACATGCCAGAAATAATATTGAGTATAAAGCTGAGGTAGACATACTGGAACTTCTGCACTGTCAGTATCAGCACTTTTGGATTTGTTGAGACAGAGCACCAGATTGTATCTTGGAACACACCACATGTTGTGAGCATGCATGTCATCTTCAACGATATTCTAACCACATGCATTGCTTAATTGATGTGCAGATCTTAATCTCTATTAACTTGACTTACATTGAATGACACGCTAGCCTACAGCAGATATCAGATCAGTATGATGTAGGTATCAAGAGATATTATAAAATCTTATACTAAGCTATGTACAACGACTTTAATGCAACTTGCGAAGAGTGGGCAAAGGTTCTGGATAAGTTTTTCACCTTCAGTAATTGCAAAATTAGTGGCTACTGGCTGCAACAGTCATAGTTAACACTGTAACATTAGGACCAGTGTAATTATGTTACTCCACATTAGCCAGGCATGTTGGAATTTGATAATTTGATAATTTGCTAAAATTCCCTCTGGTCTTTTCCTCTCCAGTCTGGATGCTGCAAGCATTGGCTTCATCATCATCATCGATCGGCGCAGAGACAAATGGAGTGCGGTGAAGGCCTCCCTGGCAAGGATAGCGGTCAGTCATTTCACACTGTGATCCGCTGAAGGAGCATGGGTCCATGGTTCTCAAACACTCACTGAAAGAAATGAATGGCATTCAGGCATCACTGGTCAACTGTGGGGGATTATTCAATTCAAAGCTCTTGTATTAGGTGGCCCTGTGTGCTTCAGGTGCCTTTGGCCAGATGTACACATTTCTACACATTATGCATGAGAGATTCTTCGTCTGCAAGTAGGACGTTGTCTATGACAGTGACAGTCATTCAGAATGACTTAATTAACTACAAAGTTTCCATTATAGTTGTTGGCTTCAGACACCAGAAGAAAACTCTCTGAAGGACAAACAGACCATATGACCAGTGATGGTGCCCTGACCATTCAAGCTGTTAATCAATATGGATCTTAATTCAACAGGGGGCATTTCCAGGGAATCTGCAGCTAGTCCTGGTGTTGAGGCCCTCGCGATTTCTCCAAAGAACTATTGCCGATATTGGTATCCGATTGCACCGGGATGACTTCAAAATGAAGGTACCGGTAAGCATGCTTCAGTGATTCCATTTCCATCCATCCCAACCTAGGAGCATGTGCAGAGGTGGTTATTTCATGTACTGTCTCTTTCACACACTCTTTCACACATCAGGTGTTTTTGTTACCTTACCTTAGTGTGCTTTGTGTGGCATTGCTTGTCTTTCTTTTCACTTTTTCCGATGTAATCCAGATGTTATTTCACAAGAATGTTGTGTTGTCAAATCATTTCAAAATTCTGTAAAGCAGTACATGCATGCCATGTAGGTTTTTTGGTGGTTTGGCTGTGGTAGTTCCTGCTTGTACCGTTACATTATAGTAGTTTAGTGCTGTGGTTCATTAGTTGCAGGAAACTGTCAGTGCCATTTGACTGAAATTTTGTGGTTTGGTTTTTTGTATTTATAGAATGACAGGAAGAAGTGGGATTGGGTTATAATTTACTGCTCATACAAACTATGGCCTTACACAATTGTCAGTTTTCAGAGAAGAGAGCCCTCTTCACTTAAACAGCATATGAACCAAGGCTGTGTCTGTCCTTTCCGCTCTCATCTCACCATAGCCATGCCTCTTTGTCTCTGTGTCTTTGACACAGCAACACAATCAGGGTCTTCTAAATGTCCCTCATATTCAAAGGCATTGAGCTGGCTTCTAAGAACAGGGCGCTCGTTCCTAGTGGCAGACAGAGGGCTTGGGTGGTGGTTCAAGATTAGTTGTGTGGATAAGACTACCAATCCCAGTTCTATGGCTCAGCCTCCTTTTATCCCCAAGGTGTGTGAGCTGGGCTCGCCTTGGACCAACCATTCCATCTGATCTAACAGGTTATAGAACTGGAGCGCAGATGTCTGTTTTACATTCCACAGGCTGGCCTGCCTCGATAGACTCTCAGCAGACAGGATCTGTTTTCGTTTTAGTCCTTTTTCACTCTAACTGCCCTAGTTAATATGTAATTTTTGAAGACCTCATCTGGCGTAATTGAGTTGACCTTTGGCCCCTGTTGTTTTCCACTGAAGGGTGTCACTTGCTCTGCTCAGGTGGTGTCATGTTACTGTGCAGTTTCTCCTCAGAATGTCCCAGGCTTCCCTTGTTTTCTTGATAGCAGGGAATTCAGGGGCCTGGTGATGTGGGTTTACACAAGAGTCATGTGGCATTCTCTCAGGAGAAGTTTGAAAGGAGCCTAGACAAAGCAGAGGTCTGAAATGAGGGATGTATTATGAATGACGCAGTTCAGAGAGGGTGTAAAAGAAGATTATTTTAAGGAGGTGTTCTTCCCTCTTTCTCAAAGGAGCGATCAGCAGTTGTAGTTGCGTCATCCTGATGTGACAACGATTAACATTTCTATGCTTCACATCTTACACACACATACTCACAGACACACACGCAAATACACACACACACACACACACACACGGACACAGACACAAGGGATGGGTTATATTATGCCTCACTGATTGAATTTTATTGTATGACCAGTTGTTTTAGGGTGGAGTTGTAGACTTCTAGACTTGAATCACTTGACATCCAGCATTGTGCTTTTAAGTCAAATGATGATCATCAGTTTTAAGTGGTTTGCCTAATCCCACCTGTGAGACATGCCTATTGTCTTCAGTACATTCTTTTGTGGCAGACACATTGAGGCTCCTGAAAATCTTCTTGTATGTCACTAGATGAAATGAAGTGTGACAATAAAGTCACTTGAGTCAGAAGTGCAGCGTCAGCTTTTTCCTGGTCTGTTTGACGGCAGTCCTTTATTTTGACAGATTGTTATGCTTAACTCCCTGGCTGACCTGCATGGTTACATCGACAAAGGTCAGCTGACGTCTGAGCTGGGTGGAAATCTTGAGTACTGCCACAGCCAGTGGATCCACCACAGAACTGTGAGTCATACTCAGGCATGCTTCTTCCAAATGGAACTGGATTTTATAGCAAGCTCACATTTCTGACACATTCAAATGAAATGAAAGAGTCACATGTGTGATATAGATGTCCAGAAATTGCCCCATGATCTCAAAAGTTGCAGTGTCTCTTTATCAGGCCATTGAGAACTTTGCAGTGACGGTGAAAAGCACAGCCCAGATGCTGCAGAAGTTTGGCACAGACCTTGCAGAAACAGAACTTCCCAATGATGTGCAATGCACTAAAGATCTACTGAGTGTTCACACAGAGAAACATGATAAACTCAAGGTGAGAATATGTTCCCTTATCAGCGCATGGGCTTATAGAACAGGGCCAAAGGCCAAGTTGAAACCACAGTATACTGAGAATCATTTATAGCTCACCAGTACAGACATGACAAATTATTAAACATTAACATTAAACAACTATTGTTAATATTTGATCCATAAACAAAATAGGGAATAGGGAATACATTTAATTAATAATGTGAGGAACAGTACATCTGAGCCGTCAGTAATCATACCTTTAATCATTACATCTATCTGTTATCATTAACTCATATATAGGATGAACTCAAGCTTTCCATGAAGCAAGGAACCACCCTGCTGTCTTGTATCAAAGAACAAGCCAATAAATCAGAGAGTCAGAAGTTAAATCCAGATGAATCAGATAACCTGACCACTGTGGAAAGGTTTGTGACAAAGTAAAATGACTAAAATGTAATCAAATCAAGAATGGATTTATATTGTGATTAAATATCATTGATGCAGAATTAACATCAAATATGTTGAAGTCCTCCATTGCATTATGTTTCTGTTGCAGGTTGTTGGCCCAGCTGGATGAAACTGAAAATGCTTTTGAGCAGTTCTGGTCCAAACATCACCTTAAACTGGAGCAGTGCTTGCAGCTGCGCCACTTTGAGCAAGACTTCAGAGAGGTACCACTGATGAGGCCTGTTTGAAGCAAAGCATTGGGGACAATGTTCACATTTGCTTAGGATTATTAACTGACCTCCAGAGGCTAATATCTGTTGGTTAGCTCTGAGGCTAACCTGTTTTTGTGTGCGTTCAAGGTGAAAGTCTCTTTGGATGGCTTGATGGAGATGTTAGCTGCGCTGTTTGACATCGGGGACTCTGTGGCCCGCGTGGAGCAGCTGCTGAGGGAGCTGAAGAGTCTCGAGGAGAAAGCTCAGGTCAGGCCTGGTGTCACATGCCCCTGAGCACCGTCACGCTGCATCACATCCACTGTGAGCCTCCTCAGTCCTGGAAGGCGCACAAAACAAAACACTCATTGATTTAAGGCCTTTTCCTTAACCCCCTGCCTCTCTAAATTGCACATTCTGGGTCAGATATGCCATAATTGCCTATCTGTCAACATTCTCTGCGTGAACAGACCATGTTGTGTTGGAATGTAGATCATCATGGGTGTGCTTCACTCTCTGTGTTTTTTTTCTACAGGAGTTCTTGGAAAAGGCTCAGCGACATGCTTCCTATGGCGATCAGCTCATCCAAAGCAACCACTATGCAGTGGACTCTATTAGGCCAAAGTGCGTTGAGCTGCGACGCATCCGTGACGACTACAACAATGAAGCGAAGAAGAAATACGATATACTGTCCAAATCACTTGAAATTCACAAGGGCATTGACAAGGTATTGCCATGTATTTTTGTCAAGGAAGAAAAGATTGTTGATTCTAATCAGTTCTAGCAGTATTCTAGCTGACAGGAAGTGGTGCCCAGATCTTGACACCACTTTTATCTCACCACCAGCAGCCCCTCCCCTTGGTGTAAGGCTATTAGGTGGGGTGAAACAGTGTTGTGCGCAAACTAGTTTAAGAGAACAAGTTGATTTTTTCGACAAACTGTTAAGTGAACTTCAGTTTGAACTAGTTCAGATTTTTGTGAGATTCTAAATCCCAGTTTGGGTTGTAAAGGCCAGATAAAGTCTTGGTAATGTAGGATTACTTGTCACTAGTTTAACTGATTAATGAAAGGCCCAGATAAATAATATCCACAAGAGCTGGAGATGGTAGGGATGGACAGCTGATCACGAAGAGGGTTTATTTGAAAAGAAAAGCACAAAAGTACTCACTCGCTGTTTTTCTTCACTTCAAAAAATTTAAATGTGAGTTTCTGTATGACTGGAACTTCATGGGGTGAGATATTGGTAGCATAAGTTTGTCATGCATTCAGTACATCCATTTCAAGTCCATAGGTCCTCACACATATATTAGAGTTAGCCAAGTTGTATCTAGCAGTCCAGTTGCACATTTTACATATGCACATTGTGTTCTCTAGCCACAGGGCAGCACCATGTGGAAAATAAATTAACTGATGTGAAAGGGCAGGTAGTTGCTAAGCTGCAACCCCAACTACCATGTTCTTCCTGTCTTTGTAGAGCAAACACATCCTTGATCAAAAGCAGAAGGTGCACACAACCAGAAGAGTTTGCATTTGCACTACTTAAATGCATACATGGTAGTCGTATAGAAATCACGTTTTACAGGAAGCTAAGACAAAAAAAACCAAACAGAGCCCGAGAATCTAAAAGCCAAGGGGCTTTTTTTGCATTACTTCAGTAAAAGCACCCCCTCTCCCTTGAACATTTCTCATGTTGTTCTAGTTTGGTAGCAGAACTAATGTAACCTCGAGTTCTATAAAAGACAGCAGTGGCTGTAGAGCACTTAACAGCTTATACAGGAGACTCATGACTAGTGTCAGTCCAATTACAGTTAGCAAGTAAAGTCATTAAGTTTAATTGCAAATATGTGTATGTGTAGTGTGTGTGTGTGTGTGTGTGTTTATGTCATTTTCTTTTCATTCTCCCTCTGTCTGCTTGTGCATGTGTGTTGTGGGTGTGTGTTTGTGTGTGTGTGTGTCCAGGTGAACCAATGGTGTGAGTCCGGAGTGTATCTGCTAGCCTCTCAGGCTGTGGATAAGTGCCAGTCTCAGGAAGGGGCTGAGGCAGCGCTGCAAGACATTGAGCAGTACATGGAGACAGCTAAAGAGCAGCAACTGAGCATGCTCCGAGAGCTCTATAACCGCCATGAGCTGATGCTGTCAGATTACATCAAGGTACCAGCTCATTTCTGAAGAACACTGCTCTCTCAATCAACACTAAATAAATAAAACTCCCACAGGAGACCAGAAAATAATTCCTACAATTCTAGTCTTTAATGGAAAGATTTACAAATGTTTTCTTTGTAATAGGATTTTGTATTCACAAGTTAGAGTGTAACACTGCTGAATCTCATGAGTTGCTGATGATATCCGTCATAGATGCGTTGCACAGCGTTGGCTGTGGCGACACTCAGTAGTAACATAAATGGTTGAACTTACAGCTTTTAGCAAATATGCATGTTGGGTGTGCATGTGATGAAACCAGTTGTGCAGGATGGGATCAAGTAGCAAGTGTAACTAATACCAAATATTTAATACCACAATAAATAACACGTCAGATGATTATGTGGCACACTCATCAATGCTGAGAATGCTGCGTGCGCTGCACCATAGTTTTATATTTAGTCGGTTGTTAGTTACTTTACATTACATTTATAGGACAGCAGCTCACAATCTCTGGAGCTCTACAGAGAAAGAATAACATACTGCTGCAATAAAAGGCCTTTGCAGGTGAAATGCACCATTATGAATGTGATCAAGTAGCATATTGGTTTTAGATTGATATGACCACAATATTTAGAACTGTTTGATGTCATAAAGTCATTACACCATCGTACCACAGTGGGTAAAGGTGGTGCGAGAGGCACAGACATTTGCGAAGTTACATGTTCTATTTTTGAGCCCTCATATGCAGATACAGAAGATCGTTGACATTTATATTGTGACATGTGACACTCCCACTTCTGCAGACTGGAACTACTCACGTTTGCTCTCATTGTAACGTATAATGTTGCTCTATCTTGGTCAGTATTCAATGATCTTTGATCATACGGCCATGATATAATCATTAGATCACAGATACACACTTTTGAATTTGGAATATCTGTTGGTCTTCTACTGTGGGTAAGCCCATGCATGGCTGTGTCAGCCACACAAGAGACAGGGTGCTTTGTGAGACGATGCATGAACTTGGGATAATCTGTTGAAATATTGTCCATAGAGTCAGGGCCAGATTGTATTTCGTGTCAGTTTATAGCCAGGCCATGTTATTTACTTATACATAACTGTATATGACTCTGGATTGGTCTAACAAGCAGTCCAAACCACATATAGAGTTCTTTGTTATACCGGAGATGCTAATAATTCTCCAAAAAGGCTCCATCTGGAAAATCTCTAAGGTTTCTTGAATGGAAACTTGCATACAGTGGAAGACATTCTTTTCTGAGATGTTGGAAAGGCTCCTGGAAGATTGCCATTGTTGTACACTATGTTTATGTTGTAAGATTTGTAACTGCCCTAAATAGTCCCAAAGTGCAGGGAGGTTCAAGGATACAGTATATGAACTTTAAGAAAGACATCTCAGAGTCAACCCTCTGTTTGTTGAGTTGTGTAAATATGAGTCACTAAAGCTTTTCAAGACATTTCCCTCCCCTTCTTAAAACATTGATAATTCATGCTCTGATATGCATTTAGTTTATTTTAGTACATTTTTTTTCCAGGTTGTTGCAGTTCAGTTTGAAAAAGGATCTGAAAATGGTCACTTAATCCCAACACTGTGATGAGGACATCATTTGTTATGTGTTACCTAAAATGCTCATTGTGTCCCTCCACACAGGACAATGTTCAGAAGGCACTTCAGCGTCTGCGAGATGTGCAGGAAATGTTTGAGAAGAGACACGTCAGCCTTAAAAAACTGTCAGCCAAACAGACTCGACCCGTGCAGCCTGTGGCTCCACGACCAGAGTCCTCGCCCAAGCGACCCTCGCCCAAAACACCCAGACCACCAAGCACCAGTGAGCTCCCTTACCTTGTATTCCCTATTGTATAGTCAAGAGGACATACACACACAAATACAGTTTGGTTTGGAGGAAACATTGCCATCAAAAACTAGTCTAACTGATTTGTTACTACCTTTCTCCAGCAGCCACCAGACGTGGCTCTGAGAACTCAAGTGCCACCAAGCAGAACACTGATGCCGACCTGGCAAAGAGGAAGAACATCCGTAAAGCCAAGGGGGGGATAAAGGTAAGTCATGTATTCGATTCCACCTTGGGGTTTGCTTCAAAGCAAGTGATGTGAAAATTTCTGTCTTCCAAGTAACAGGCTTCTGAAAATTGGAATTATAGTCATTTACATTAGTGTGAACAAAGCAGAGTAAATAAATACATACATAATATGATACATATTTGGCTGAAATCTATTTGTGTCGTAAAGGAAGACAACATTATACAACACAGCAGATGCTAAGGAACAATTGTAATTGTTTTGAATTCAGATTGAAGTGATGCATGAGGCAAGCCAGGGAGGTTCCAGTCACGTGCTTCTATCAAGTGAGACTGAGGAGAGCCTTTCTACCAGGCGCAGGTAAAGACATCTTTTCTGAATTGAGAGCCATAAAAAACAAAAACTGCTCCTTTCAAAATGAATCATGTAAGTATTTGGTTTATGTGTGGTTTTATGATTGCAGGAATTGCATAGTTTATGTTTGCCATTGAGTACAAACACCACTATTGACAGCACCAAGCAAATCATGTTTGGAGTGTTCAGAACACTGATTCTCTGCAATTTCTAAGATGATACATTTGTCCACCAACAGTGTATGTGTGTGTGTGTGTATTGTTTAGAGGAATGATAAAGATAATGTAGAAGGGAATAAACTTTTCAGAAACCTTACAGAATTAGTTTTAGATGCGTACTCACTATGTTAAATGTCACCTTCAAAGTCATGGCTACAACATGCAAGCAAGTCTTGCATTCATTTCCTGAGAATCGTGGAGGGAACTCCACACACACACACACACACACACACAGGACTTCCCCTTTACTCTATTTTGGTTCCATTAATTTAGATTAGGTGTCAGTTATAAAAACTAAGAACAATTTGGCTAATAATTTACCAATATTTATGAGGCAAGTAATTCAGGTAGATACCTTTGAAAAGGTGGCCCTTAACCTGAATTGTAACGGTTAGAAGTTAAAATTAGAAGCCCTGTGGAGGCCATGATGCACCTCAACCCAGTTTCAGTTTCTACACAGGAAACCCTGGTAATCTTCATAAAGCCAGCAGGATTGACCCACAGAAGGACACAAGTTAATTTTAACACTTTGAAAGTGCACAATAGATATTTTGTGTGCATGTGTGTCATTAAGAGTTATTTCATCTTCAAGTAAAAAACAAATGTCAGTCCTAATTACAACCGAACATATTCAAGGCCCTTGTGGCAACCTTGGGAGAGGGCTAACGCTGTGACGCAGGTCCATGTGGAATTATTTAGAGAGCAGGATGTGGGTTATAGGGAATTGTGTGATGTCTTGGATGCCAGTGGCAGGAAATGTCTGCTGCTGGTTTTGGGCTAAATGTTGGGAATAGAAAGGGGGAAGGAGTGCAGAGGTGAAGTTTGTGCTACTGTAAAGAGAAAATGAAAAACGGTTTTGTACTATCAATCTGTTTAATTCAGAATGATGGCATAAAATCTGAAGATAAACACAAATCTATGAGGTACATCTGAAAATGAGTCTTCCCTTTCAGGATCACGGTCAGCACACCTAAAAGATCATCTTGATCTAAGCCACAACTAGGGTATCAAAGAGGGTATGAAATCACCTGGTCCACATAGGAAGTTTAAATTACGCTGAAAGGCAGCTGTGGTGAATACATACTCAAGTACATGGCTTTAGCATCTCATTTTGGAGTGGTGGTGGCTGGGGGTCAGGGGACAACAGACAAAAAGAATAACACATTAAAAGACCATAGCCGCCTCAAAGAACACTATAAGAAAGCCGCCTTACAGGGGTAGGTGTTCACATAGTAAGGTTTACAGAGGAGCATCACTTTAACTGCAGTGCAGTACAATTTCCCCGTTATCCCAGAGGAAATGCCATTGATCTTTGGGTCAGTGGCCATCTTCCAGAGGTGCCGGACATCAGCCACATGTCCATGTGAGGTCATCATCTTTTCATAGATACAGGGATGATAGGGGGCTTTCCCCTCCCCTGAAAAGTAAACATGTTCCTGGGGAGAGACTCCCATGGATTTGGCACAAAGTCCCATAAACACATCATCGATATAGAGCGAGGCGTTCAACGACAGAGAGGCCTGGTAAATTTTGGCGGCCACATCTCCCGACACAACGTAGCCAGCCCCCGCTGTGTAATCTGGATAGGAAGGCCACTGGTACATCTCATAAGGCATGTAGTATTTGCTTTCCCGCCGGCGAATGGGTGGGGCGCCTCGGTGAACATGGCCTGCCCAGAAGTCCCGCACGCCATCCTCCTTTAAACCCTGAAGATAGCGCACCAGGTTGGGCATGTGGATGAAGATGTCGTCATCTGCTGACATGAGGAAGCTTGCGTGGGCACAGTGGCTGTGTGCCCAGCGGAACTGCAGCAGGAGCTTGATGGTTAAATTGTGAAATGTGTCCTCAAAGTCCTGCTGCACAAGGTCTCCATAGATGCCGTCTTCCTCATGGAGTGCCAGCTGGTTACTGGCCCGCCGGTGGGGGTTCGGATGGACACCGAGGGCAAAAACCACTTTCACAGTCACGCCTAGTTCCTTCTGAATGTAGCTCTCATTTCCCCACGTAGATCGAATGGCCTGTCTCCTCTCCACATTCTCTGGCGAGGACTTGACAAAGAGGAGCAGCAATACATCCTTCTCATTGCACTTCTCCTTGTGGTCGAGCAGATATGGAAAACTGCAGAAGCTCTCTGCTTCCTCTCGACTAACACTGAAACTCTTATTGATGAAATCGTAGCTGTTGACAAGGTATCGGTATGAGTAGGACTTCATGTGCCTCACTACATGGTGGTCCAGCTGCTCCCAGCACACCATCAGCACAGACAGGACAAAGCACATGGAGATAAGTTGCAGACACTGACATTTTCTGATCCTCCGAAAGTTTATAAACATTCTGCAATCCTTCTGGTCCCGTCAGGTCTCTCAAGTCCAGCGCAGTGCCTTAGATGAGTCACAGAAGCCACTCTGTCCGTTACTCCAAACTATGACCTGGGTTTCATGTTCCATTCTATCCTCTGCACTGGGGATGTGCTCCTCAAAGAGAGAGCTCTTCTCTCCCCAGTCTATTTTGATGACCAGCAATTCTGTGTGATACCGACTACCTGTTTTCTGTCCACATTGTCCATCACACAGCTTCCATTATGCCTCTGTTAAGACAAAATTGAATCATCTTTAGTCATCTTTTTTTAAGTGGATGTGAAACCACAAATCAATTAAAAATGACATAACTAGCATACAGAGAAATCTGTCCATTCAACACAGCATTACAGAAGATGCTGAATGATGCTTGCCAGCAAATGTTAAAGAGCACTGTTAGCCCACCACCTCAGAGCAGCACACTTTACATACTTAACTGCAAACACCGTTCAATGACAGTTAAAAAAAAATGAATCAGTTGTGGTAAAATTTCATGGAGGCGTTCCAATAGGTGGCTAAATGGCAAACCTAAATACATTAAGAAGGAGGTAAGAAGAATCTGAAACCACCATTCTCTTAAGTAAACAAAACAATCTAGTCCACCGAATCACTTCACCACCTACCGTAACGTTTCTTGGAATACCCCCCAAGTTACCAAGAAACACCCATACAACTAGTAAACACCAGTAAATATTAAATGACTGTTAGTTCAACAGATTTTAAAACAAAACCGTATTTGTTATGTCGTTATTGCTATGTGGTGTTTACGTTAATCATGCAATGTTTAAAGGAGTAGCTTCTTTGTGCTCTGAGTTGGAAAACTGGTAATTAATTGGCAACCAAACAATGCCATGTGGCAACATAAAAGCGAAGTTAGCTGATGATAGCTAGCTAGTTGGAATTCCCCAAATAAAACACTACAGATGAATAACTTCACCTTTATCTGTCGCTATAACATTAGTCTTTTGTTTAAAGTGACGTTATTGTTCCAGTAGTATCGAGGGTTGAATGAGTATTAGTATGATCAGATCACATAAGGTCAAATAATGCATGACCAAGCGGCGATATTAGCCAATTTAATGCCAGTTAATCATAGGCATCTTACTTGGCTTGATAATTAGCGGGCTAGGTTAGCTATCAAATTTTGATACCAATCCAACATGTTAAGAACTTACTGCTGTTACTGCCAAAAGCTAGTTTAGCTACATTTCGCTATATACAAGTGATGGTTTAACAATATGCACTTAAACTTACCTTACTGTAGATACTAGAATTTTGGCAGTAGACCTAAAGTTATGGTTAGGAAAAAATTGGTTAAAGATGATGTTGCAGACATTTGACGTCATTCAAACCCACGCCTTTTTTGATCGTCCAATCACGGATTGATTTAGGCCTCGCTTTTGATAAGCAACTGTTACGCCCGAAGTGCGCTGCTAACGGGTATCACCTGGATGTCACAGGCTTAAAGGTTGCTGTAATTTACTGGTGAATTATGGGCGTAAATTTGATTGAAGGCTTTCTAATGTTCTGTAGTCTCAACTACTCATGTGGCAGCTTTCATGATGGTATGGTTTCTTTTCCAAGGTATTGTTTTTGCAAATGCTATGTATTTTTAGAATGTTTGTGTCTAGAGGAATGAAATTAATGTAGAAATGAATCATGGCTGGCGTGACACTGGTGTTAGCGTTGTTGGTCTACCCAAATACGATCTGTGCATGCCATTAGGACGGCCCTCACGTGCCCTACCTGAAACTTGCTGACAGCAATGCTGAAAACAATTCTACTGGGTGCTGCTAGTCTGGCCACATGATACAGGCAGTGCAGTGGCACAGAGTTGGCTTCAGTTCTTTGCAAAAAAAAAAAACCTCCGACACTTTGCATACGATCAAGTCTATACAGAGACAGCTATGTACACGTACACACACACACACACTTGTCCAATTGGTCCAGCAAAATAGTAATTTCTACAAGTTCGCAGAGTGGTAAATTATTGGCTACTTTGAGGGCTGCTCAGAAAGTCAGTTAAAGTAGCTGAATGTCATGTTCAGTATCCTGTTTGTCATGGCCCAGATCGTCAAATATAGTTTAGATTAGATTCAACTTTATTGTCATTACTCATGTATAAATAGGCCAACAGGTAACAAAATGCAGTTTGGCATCTAATCAGAAGTGCAAAGAGCAGCAAGTGCAGTATATACAGTATATGCAGTATGTATAATAATATATAAAATATACTGCAAATATGTTTGACACAGATGTTCTGGTTATGTGGTAAGCACATGGCAAATGTAGGGAGAGAAAATGATATGAATGGCTATAATTGTCAAGAAACCTTATCACACCATCAGATAAGAAATGGACACAAACAAGATGTAGTTTTGAGATCAATTTGTTAGTTAAAATAGTCCATTTGTTAATTTTTGGCCAATAGTCTGTTTGGCAGGTTGGCTTAAACTAAACAAAATGATCTCTGATTATGAATATTTTTATTTGATTTATGGGACATGGGTGCATTCTGGGGTTTTTTTTTTGGAGAGGCTATGTTTCCATCTCTTTTTTCTAGGTCTAGTAAAGATGTTGTTAAAAAGTGTTGTTAAGGTTAATGATCTTTGAGAAAGGTTAACAGACTGAGAGGAAGGAAGTGAATACTCATGTGATCTCAACATCATAATTATATTTTTAGGTCACATGAGTATTTGAGGTCATAATTATATCTCTATCAACATGTATTTGTGTTAAATGTAATTCTTTTGGATTGTAATCTTTGTTTCACTCATGAGAGCCTGTTTTCAAGAGAAAGAAATTCATAGTTTTCCCAAGTACATCTGAACAGTGTAGACTGATCATCGCCTGTCAGTGTAACATGTCAGAGTGTGTGTGTGTGTGTTTGGGGAGGGGGACTTAAAAAATAGTCTATGTGGTGCAGTAGTTTGCTGAACCTTTTGTGAGTGAATGCAACTGCCAACCCAGCGTTAAGTTCAATAATGGAGGGCTTTGAGCAACTGTCCAGATAGAAGTGCTGAGAGCTGTACTAAACATTCATTGGGACAAAAAAGAACCATTACAACAGCAAGTTTGCATAAAGCCACTGCTCACAACAAAGAGGCCCTCAAACCTCGCTTCAGTTCATGCCATGTCAATGCAGAGGGTGGATAATCTGTTGCTGAGGTCTTACAGTGATATGTTAGTCCAGGAGACCTAGAACGCATTTTAGCGGTCAAAAGTGCACAAATGGAAATTATGCATGGGGGGGTCTGTTTACTGGATAGAGAAGCCAATGAAATATCCCTTTGTGCCATCCATTTTCAGGGGCTGTGGTTCCCATGAGCTTTGAGGTTAAACTGATCACAATGCAGATTATCAAAAATAACCCACGGGAAGAGTAATTAGTCTTGTGAGGAATATTTAAAACTTCAGGATGCATATGCGTAGAGATAATGCCTCCCAGTCCCAAGCAGATTGCCTGATATTTCCTAGCACAAGAATGTGAAACTGAAGTTTAATGGTTTATTGTTCAAAATCAGTTTGACCTGTATTCAGTATTCAGACAGCATTGTTTTTTAAACTGATGGGATGTCAAAGTACAGTACTAGTGTGTGAGTAGGTTTCTAAAGCATTTATTGTCCTTGTATCAATAGAGGAGTTATTCACACGTATAGCAGTTTCTTAGGGGTTGTTCGCTTCACTCGTTTAAATGAAGAACGGGGAAGAGTAAAAATAGGCCTTAAGAATTTCTTTTTTACGCTTTGAAGTGAAATGTCAGCTCAGCTTTAGCATCTCCATGGTAACAGTATGTAAATCTGGTACATTAGTCATTAGAGGAACAGCAGTCATGTTGAACATTTTCAACAGGTATTTTTGCTGTGTAGGAATAAATCCTGGAATCTCGTTCAGAGCTGCACTAATCATCTTCATCAGGTTACTTATTAGTAGTACAGAATATAGAGCCCACCGCACCCCACTGGCCGAATATAAAAATAGAAACAAAAATATGGCTCCCTCCAAGTGAGTGTTAAATTGCAAACCACCAGCAATTTAACAATGGTTAGACATAGCTTGTAATATTAACATTAAACATATATCTTTGTTAGTAAAAATACTAACTGACTAGCTGAAAGAAAAACCACACCTCCTAACAGATAAAAAAGGGTAGTTATCACCTCTCTTTCGCATTTCTTTGTTCTTGCACATTAGCTTGTGATCGGCCAACAGACAGACACTAAATTCAGCATGGTGTTCTCAATTCTGTTCTGGCCTCACATTGAAAAGAAGTTAGTGTTCCATCCATGGAGTTTTATTGCCCTGTTTTTCCATTCGATCAGCCGCTGCTCAGCCAAAAGTAAGCACCTCTGTCATGTGTGCGCCTTCCCGTAATATGTAGTAGGAGAACAAGAAACCCCTCACATATCACTTACCAGTTAATCAGAGTCTCCCTCCATGTTGTAAGGAAAAGCACAGCAGCCACTTTAGCTTTCCTCCTCACTCCTTCTGCTCCGGTGGTTGTTCTCACCCCTATCTTGCCTTCTTTCTTGCTCCCTCGCTTGCGCTCTCTTACTCCTGCCCGTGAGCTGTGTGTTCTGTGTCTTTTGGTGTGGCTACTGCCTGCCGGCGGCCCTGCCCGTAGTTTCCTGCGCACTGAATGTGTGGCTGCTGTCTTTGCTGTGAGAGAGTGAGAGAGAGACTGCTTGCCTGCAAGGGTGGGGAAGGGGGTGGAAGCATAGGAGTAGTTGTTTGAGCTGGGAGGAAGGGTCAGCCCCTTTTCAAACTCTGCCTGCCTGTCTGCCTGCCTGCCTGCCTGCCTGCCTGCCTGCCTGCCTGCTTGCCTGCTTGCCTGCTGAACTCAGCCCCAAGCCCCTCTTTCTTGGGGCTATTATCATCGAGAGTCAGAAGAGCAGCCAAAGGATTTGTGGTTGGATAAAGCTGCCTGCCAGCACTTAGAAATTTGTGTCATCTGAATCGCATAAGTGGCCTGTACCGCAGCACAATAAAACTAATTCATCACCTTCAGGGACCTTATTAGGCAAGGAAATGTAACTAAAAGCCTGGTGAGGTATGGCCCACACAAAACTGTAAATTGTACTATTATATCAGTACTAGACTATGCTGTGTGTTTTATCTGTTGTTTACATGACAACTGTTATCCTGGAAACAAATATATGCAAATTGCATAAACTAGATGTGTCTCTGTTCCCATGAGCTGTAACATGGAGATTGTGGAAAGTCGGGTTTCTGTTTTGGCTCAGTTCCACAGCATGTGCCTGGTAGTAATGTATTAAGCGTCAGAAGAGTTCACAGTTAAATTGTTATTCATAAGAAGACTGACAGAGTAAACAGCTAGACTGCTAGACGGAATACGCATAAGAACCCTCCTTGGGCTGTGTGTGTTGTGAGGTAGATGTGGCTGTTGACTTGGTTTACTGTTGCCCTAGAAAGGTGATCTCAGAGAGGTGTGCGTGGGTCCCATTGGACTGACACAGAGTAACGCGTACGCAGGCAGACACACACCTACTACAGTGGTGGAACTTTATTGAACAACAAAATCTGTCTGTCCATCAAACAGTGCCTAGCCGGCTGACAGGCTCGTGGAGGCACATAAAACCCCAAACCTTACAACTCATACAAATGTTCACATTAATGGGACCATTAAAGACTGGAAATGTTAGCTTTTCTCCAGCTCTGTGTTTTATGGTCACTCTTTCCCGTTAATTTTCTCTCTCTCCTCCTCCTTATTCCCCCTCTCTCTCTCTCTCTCCTCTCTCCTTTCCCCTCTCCCCTCCCTCTCCACCACACCACCTACCAGGCAAATGGACTTCTTCTCTGCCATCACATCACATCACATCACATCACATCACCACTTGTCTTTGATAAGTGCAAGTGCTTTGATGCAGTCCCAAATTTCGCAATTAAAGTACTTCCCTGTTCAGCAATTATGAGGTCCCTCATGGGATATGTGGAAATGAGCACAGACATCAGACCCCCTCCCCACATTATCAGTTATATTAATCCACCAGCACCCACAATCTTCAATTTCAACCACACTGTTGCTCCTGTATTGATGGATTTTAATGTTTTTTTTTCCCCCAAGGCACATTATGACTGAGCTGATGGAAACGGAAAGACTGTATGTTGATGAGCTGCAAAGCATCATTGAGGTACTTGTGGTTTTAACCGCCTCATCTTGACAATAGGCACACTGGCTGCTCACTATGAAGCAGGAAACCATGGTGATAAGACACAGAGAAAGTCTGAAACTAGTGTTGCAATACGATGCTCCCTGTTGTCATTCTAAGCTCTTAGTGAAAGATATTATTATTTTGACATCATATCTATATTTTCTGTTTGTGGTGGGTGTTCTCTTGATGCTAGCTATTTTTGTTTTTGTGGGAGTACACTACTTCCCCATTTTTGTTTGCATAGAACCTTTGCTTATAACATTGTTGCGTGAACAGTGACTGTGCTCCATCTCATCAGGGCTATGCAGCGGAGCTGGACAACTCCGAGCTTTCTCACCTCATTCCCCCAGCCCTGGAAAACAAAAAGGAAGTCCTCTTTGGAAACCTGCCTGAGATTTACGAATTTCATAATCGGTGAGAAACGCACAAGTTCTCCTCACGGTACCTGTTTCTGTTCCAGTTTCACTTGTTTTTTTCTGCCTCTCCCGCTTGTTTGCGTCCATGTAGTTCTTCAAGCTCATGCCTTTGAATTTCACTACCTCCCTACCCCCACCACCCTCACCCCCGCCCACCTAGAGACTAGCCCCCAGCTCTCAGGCCCCTGCACAACCCCCACCCTCTCTGCCCTCTAGACTTCTGCGCGTTACACTTCCTACATTCCTTCCATGGTTTTCCTCCAGCTCACTGCAATCCTCCCCAACAGCTGCTCTGGGCTTTTCTCTCAGCTCTACATCTGACTTCCTGTCTGAACAAAATGTATTGTATGACATTTTTGAAAGGGTCCAGTCCGGTGTTTTTTTCTGTGTTTGTGATGTGCTGTGCGCGTGGAGGAACGTAATGCTGGGGGGGATAGGGGTCCAAATTGCTCACCTTCTCTCAGGAGGCGACCCTGTGACACGCCTGTGACATCTCACCCAGGGGTTGGATCGTGTTACATGGAGGGTGAGGGGGCCTAACAAAGGGGCCGTGGCTATAGCCGCGAACCTTCCCTCCACGGCACACACATATCATATACAGCACCTGTTCCAACAGTGTGGGTGCAGCCTTCCTTATCTGTCAACTTATGGCTTAACAACCTAGCCTTGCGTTGCTAGCTGACAACAGTTGCTGTCACTCACTACATAGCCTGAGCGAGGCGCCCAATTACATAATAAATTGTGTTGTGATATGAAGAGCTGTTTTGGTAACCAAGCGATGTTGATGCTATCGCATGACCAGAGACAAAATGTCATCTGATTCTGCTACATTAGACACTGGAGTGACATAGTTGAGAATGTTATGCTGTTCAGAATTCCAAAGTTAAGAATGCAGTTTTACTGCTGAGACTGAAAAAAGTAACAGTACTGGGTATGTCCAACAGTAATCCTCCTGTGTCAGTCTATACGTGCGTGTGCAACGCTGTCTCATGTTATTCATCCTCAGCTGCTATTGTTTGTTTGATACACACAATGTTTATTTGACTGTAGTCATTGTTCAGACACATAAATGGATCAACATTATCCTGGAACATTGTCAGTTATTCAGGAAATTCATTTATCCACTGTGTGTCATTTCCTCTCCAGCACCTTCCTAAAAGAGTTAGAAAATTGCTGTGAGAAGCCAGAGCTTGTGGGAGCTTGCTTTCTGAAAAGGGTATGTGTCTTCTGTATGTATACACAAGCATATCGCGTCAATTCTCAGATAGTAGAGTGGCATTTGCGTATTTCTTCAAGTAAACTGATTCTTGGGATCTTTTTATTGCAGAAGGAAGAGCTGCAGATCTATGAGAAGTACTGCCAGAACAAGCCTCGCTCTGAGGCCCTCTGGAGACAGTGTGGAGACAGTCTTTTCTTCCAGGTCTGAGAGCTCGTCTCTCCCTGTGTCTATGTTCTAGCCTCTACCTTTGCCTACTCACTCTTGCAGTCTCTTTATATCACAGTTTTCCAATGAGTGTCAGGTTATCTTTTGTTGGTTAAATTAGGGGTGAGAGTGCATGAATGATAAACATTGTAACATTGCAATTTTGCAAACGCCCATAAAAATGAATTGTGTTTGTGACTGTTTGCCAGCTATAATTTTTGAAAGTTGTCTGCAGGAATTTAAAGCGTTACATGTACATGTGTTTCTGTAAACACAGGAATGTCAAAAGAGACTAGATCACAAGCTGTCACTGGATGCGTACTTACTGAAACCAGTTCAGAGGATAACTAAATATCAACTAATGCTAAAGGCAAGTCTTGCACTATGCAAACGCATGGTCTCTTTTTAAGCATTTCTCTCATTCCATTCATCTTTATCTCAAAGTTACAATACATCACCATATTTAAAATGGTGTACTGTTGGAAAGGCAAATGTAAAACCATCATTATGCTAATTTATGTCGATATTTTCCATTAGCCGGTTTCCAATACCAGTTCCAATTGCCAATATCAGTAGGGCATTGAAATGTAGTGTATAGCTCAAAATTCCACATACACATTCATACCAACACTACATACTATTTAATATCGGGTTGACACTATTGATTCATCTCCACCCTTTTAGTCATTTTTTCTACAACAAACAACTTGCACTGTTGTCCACCCCTACACTCTCCTCCCCCACATATTGGCTTCCTTTCCTCTCCTAACGGACACTTAACAGCATGTTTGAGTTATCATAATCTAGTCCTACCATTTAGTCCAACCTGTAACCAACCAGTAATTCATCAATTCAGAATATGACGGACTGCTTTCTACATACTGTGCATTTATGGTATATTACTCACTGCTATTAAATAGTCTTTAGGCTGTGAATTGTATTTTTTTCTCTCCATGACGGAATGCCAGAGACAGCATTTAGCATTGTTTTGAAAGGCCTGATCTGTATGCTACAAATCATCTGTGGATTAAATAGATAATGCCTGTGTCAGATTTTTTAAATATACCATGATTGGGCGACCAAAATGCATAAGGTTTTTACATTATCACGGATGTGAAAAAGCAGGGCATTGAGACATTAAGACATTGAAAAGCGTTGTGTGGTTGAGATAAACCTTATGATTTTTTTTTTTCAGGAAATGTTGAAATGCAGTAAGAACTCAGAGGGAACAGTAGAACTGGAGGAGGCCTTGGCAACTATGCTTGACATCATCAAGTCTGTCAATGACTCTATGCATCAAATCGCCATCACTGGCTTTGAGGTACTACTAGCTGGGAGTGAAAGTATTTGGTCTTTATCTTTTGGTATTTGTTTTTGGTCATAGTATGGCAGATTACGCTAACTTCCTGTCAGTCTGTGAAGATGGTTGCAGTATGTGTCAACTCATGTGCAGAGTAATTGCTCAGAACTTCTGATCATGTACCTATGACTCATTATTTCTCTGTAACTTCCACTATTCAGGGAAACCTCAGTGACCTTGGGAAACTGCTAATGCAAGGTTCTTTTAATGTGTGGACGGACCATAAAAAAGGACACAATAAGGTGAAGGACCTTGCGAGATTCAAGCCTATGCAGAGACACATCTTCTTGTACAACAAGATGCTCCTCTTCTGCAAAAAACGCGAAGAGACGACAGAAGGCCATGAGAAATCCCCCTCTTATAGCTTCAAACACTCTCTAAGGGTGAGCACAGCTTTCTCAATTTCCTGTTGTCACACGTTGGCCTTGATCCTATGGAAGCCCAATTCCAGCAGTAAAAAAATCATAAAAATCAAAAATCAAAATTATGAGATAAAAGTCAAAAATTTTGAAAAGATTTGAAAGTTGAAATTATGACATAGAAAAATTATGAGAAGTCATATTTATTAAAGAAAAAAAATATGATAAGTCATATTTATGAGAGAAAACAATGATGAGATAAAAAAGTTGAAATTAAGAGATAAAAAGTCATAATTATGAGATACAGAGAATGCATGCTCTAATGCTTGCTGGTGTGGAAACGAAGTTTCCAGCTGCTGTTCAATGAGTCCTTCCACCTCAGCCATATCAGTTTTATTTTTCTGTCGCCAGAACTAAGAAACTGTCTAGGGTTACTTTTCTGTTACTTTTTGTTTCGTTTTTTGGTCTGTTTCCAACAGTTTGGTAAGTTTAGATAGGTTTCACATTTTAGGAGCACCTCTATTCAAATACTGCGCTCCGACTGATCTGTTTGCCTATAAGACGAAGCCCTAGCTTCACCGGGTGTCTCCATCTGTGGAGCTGCGGAGTCTTCTGTTGCTGTGTGTGGCAGAGACGGAGTGGAGAGAAACTGGAGCCGAGGCTGTGAAGTTGACAATGAGACGTGGAAGTGCGGTGTAGAGGATTGTTCACCCATGGCTTGAGTGGGGGCCATGTGCCTGCAGAGGGCTACTTTCCATTGGCCATTTTTAGAGGAATGATAGAGGAATAACGATCGTTTTGGTGGTCTCCATTTCTTCATTTATTTGATTCCCATTCTTTTTCTCTTTTATTGAACTAATACTCTAATTTATGCAATTCCACTACATGTCTTACATAGTATTTCAATGTATGTGACATATAAACTCCTTGATCCTTGAGTACACCTGCTTAATTCAACATGCGAAACAGCAAGCACATCAGGCATTCATTTGTGCAGTGTTGGGCAAGCTACTCAGAAAATGTAATTAACTAAGTTACCAGTTACTTTACATCAGATGAAGCTTTACTACACTGAAGCTATCTGAAGACAAAATGTAGCAAGCTAAGTTACAAAAAAATGGCAGAAGTAGTTTACTACATTGCTACTTTGTAAATGACAAAAAAGGCCTATAAATAAATGAAATGATCCAACCGATTGCCAAGATTCTATTTGGCCAAACTAACAGCTCTCTCCAAGACATACGACTGATACGTTTCTGATAGTGTCTCCACAGCAGTTGATTAACACCTTGTGTTAAACAGGCTCCTTCCTCAATTTCAGAGAGATTTCAGAATAGCAGTGATGAAACTACTATTAAGAAAACAAAGGCTGACATCCAACTTGCCTTTCATTAGTAAAATACGTGAAAAGTAGTGTTTAATCAACAAAGTCTCTTCCTGAAGGAGAACTCTAAAATATCTCAGAGATGGTAGTCATATTTTAGACAAACATAGTTTGGATACAAAAAATAATCAATTACAGTACCTTAGAGTAGTGTAGTAAAAAGGTCTCTCAAGTGCCTTATTCAGCCCAGTTGATAATAACATGTCAGTCAGTCATGTGGAAAGCGTGGCTCACTGAGTGCATGCTTAGCCACCGTGTTGAAGTGCTGCTAGCTCAAGGGCTCCAGGCATTTGGCATGGGTGCCATGAGCAGGCTGTGAGTGAGGTTTGTTGGGGGGATAATGGTGGGGGTATAGGCAGCACCAGAGAGGCACTTTTGCACTGAGAAAACCTCCCTACTGAAACACTCAGAGGCTAGTGACACCTACAGGTTTTCAGCCTCCCTGCCAGCATGTCTACCACCCAGTCTGAGGTGCTGTAAGTTTTGGGTATGAGCACAGTTAGCAATCCTAATGAAGATAAGACAGATGTGTTTGTTAAACATTAGAAACCTCAAATTTCAAATCCCACTAAAGCAAAGTAATCAAATCATCTTAAGAAATATTATCAATGTGCATTAATTCATTCATTCAAACGGTTATGCTTTTATTGTCTTTTTATCTCTAAAATAAACTTGGTGAAGCCACTTTTA
Source organism: Tenualosa ilisha (assembly GCA_015244755.2). Classification (NCBI taxonomy): domain Eukaryota; kingdom Metazoa; phylum Chordata; class Actinopteri; order Clupeiformes; family Clupeidae; genus Tenualosa; species Tenualosa ilisha. Next base: position 3,624,635 of record PYXC01000407.1, read on the forward strand.
TTCATCATGCCCCTAAACTGTGGAGATGTGGTTTTTGTAAATGCCACACCACATTATCACACATGGGTCACATTAAAGAAGATTTTGGGTTTGATCTGTAATTCCACTCAAAGGCAACTTTTGAAATTGTCAGCCTTAATAAGGATGTGCTGCTTTTGTTTATTACCTTTGTTATGTGGTTTACCTATGTGTGTAGTTGGGACAAACGGTCTGGAGAGGAACATGGAACAACTCGTAACTGTTTTGCATCTACCTAGGAAAGTAGAGGATAGCCACAAACCTAGTATTTCCATGGCAAATGAAGTGGGGCCCAGTTTCAGCAGCTTAACACACAAAGGGCTGTATGTGGTAAGGTTGAAAAAGTCCCCAGTGTCACATTTTCTGCTCTCCCCCCCCATCTGTTCTCCCCCCCTCCTCATTAGTGTAAGGTCTGGGCCATATTTAAAGAACTGACCACGATACTAACTGTCCGCTGACGCGGACTCATTCAACATGTTGGATACACTATTAGAAATTTCAGTAGAAATGATTAGACATGCATAAACCATGCAATTCATAAAAAAAACATTATTCCCAGTGTCAAAAGAACTTTGTGTAGGGTTGAAAAAAATCTGTCAACTATTTGCATTAGTTCACACACCTTGGACTAGCACAGGCTAGACATCTCTATAGAAAGCACTAGTGTGCGCTTCAGGCTTTTCTTTTCCCATTAGAATTCCCAAGAGAAATGTGAAAAGAACTAGGACGCTTTTGTGTAGCAAGGGGGAGAGATAGGTTTCACATTTGGGTCCACATCAGCAACTTTTTTACCTCTGTAGTCTGTCTTGTTTCAAATATCTTATCTGCCTCTGCCATTTCTCACTAAAGTTTTGCTATAGTTATCTCTTTAACATTGGACTTCCCTTTCTCATGTGAACTTTGGACAGGATGCTTTTGAGTTTACTTGTGATTATTTTATGGTTATGTTTATTTTTCCGTTTACGGTAACACTGTATAGTACCCATGCCCCCATGCCCTCAAAGTCATAGCAACTGATTGGAAAAATGTGTTTCTCAACTCCTCAAATCCCACAAGAAACTTCTCATCTCTTAAGAACTTCTGAGGGAAACAAGTCCTCATGTTTGAACCATTACTCAGGCCACTGCTAACGTAGTAGTCATAGTGCTCTTCATCTGTCAACATGCTTTTGTAGCGAACAGTTTTGTTCCTCCACAGTGTAAAGCTCAAACCAGAACATTATTCCCCAGCACATCTGAAATATGACTCAGTCTAGGGATGGTGATGACTACTTTGTTGTCTTTCTGAACCCCATTGTTTTCTGCATGTGATGGTCGATGTTTTGCTATTCCACCCACTAAACTTTGAATTCCTTTGAGACTCCAGTTACATCCACCGGAAATCTGTTAACTCCAGTTCCCACATGTGGGATCATTTACACGTCTTCGCCATCCAGCACTTTCCTTACGGCACATAGTCACATAGAAAACACATGCATTTGTCTAGAATTCATCAGCTGTCACTCATATAGACATTTAGTGTGCTCAGAAATATCTAAGCTGGGCCTCAGGTGTAGAGAGGAGACTGTGAATTAGGCAAATAACCAGGTTATTGACGTAGCGTGGAATGTACATTTCTACAGTAACTTTGCATAGTCAATATTGTCAAGTTATATTCATGTCGTGTCATCATCATATTGGTTGCAGATTTTATTTATTTATTTAATTTTATTTGATGTGAAATATATTCATATTTTAAAAGAATGGACGTATCATAAATATAGCCTATTAAGCATGATGAAAAATTTTCATGCGTGCACATTTCTAACTGTTCACCCATATGGACCTTGGTCATTTTCAAACCCTGGCTACGGCCCTGTCAGAGATAGTTTCTCTGTGGATATCTACACCAAAGACTAATTTTACGTGGGTAATTATGTAGTTTTCCTGTTATTCACTATTCTCTAAATGGAAATTGTAATTGTACTTGCCACCTAGTTTTAAATACTGTTTTTGCCTTGCTCAGATTATGAACAGTCTAGATGTTTCCAGGCTCTGACAGAAAAGCCGTATGGCAATGCTACTACTGTAAGAATGGAATGAAATGAGCTCTGAACAAACACAAATCTCGTTTTCTGTGATGGGAGCAAAAAAACTGCTGTTGCTGCTGTTGTAGAGAGACCTTGTAGTTGTGTTGCAGAAACATTAGACTATGACATTAAACTTGATCACAGTATTTTCTGTAACAATATGTCGTCCAGGAAAACCACTTGTCATTAAAGACCTGTACAGAATAGTGAGACTCAAAGGTGTCAAACTGTTTAGAGTGGGCAAGATTGTTTCAAATTAATATTTTTCACTTATGGTGTGTTACAGATGGTACTGCTACATAATTCTGAACAATGCACCCCGAAGAGAAGTGAAATTGATACAATGAAGGAATTCCCTTTTCAGTTTCTAGTGTAGCTAGACTTGCATGCATGCATGTAGCCCTCGAGACATGCCCAGTGACATAGGAGCTGTTCATCTGAGTTAGGTCATGTTCTTGGTCACAACAAAACTACATGGTGAAATACCAGGCTTCCCCACCACACTTTCATATTAACAAACATACTGTTCTTGAATTAGAGTGATAAGCCACACACATCCCCAAGCTAGATTTGTCTTGATACAGAATCGGCTAACTAGCAGTCCGAACACGATCAGAGATGATCCACCACCAGAGGGCACCCATTCTTGACACACACACAGTTTTGCCTATTATTGCTCTCATCAAAATGGGTCTTTATTTAAAGGTAAATGAACTACACTGTGTTGCTTCAAGCACACATGACAATTTTAATCTCTTTAGATTAAACAAATTCCTATATTTTTGTAAAGGTGGAATATGCATAGCCTTCAAACTGAAGAACTTCTAACTTCATGTTCAGCTGACTTTTCAGTTTTAGTTACTGACATGTCTGATATCTGTTTCTGTTTTTCTAGATGAGTGCAGTTGGAATCACAGAGAATGTGAAAGGGGACATAAAGAAGTTTGAAGTGTGGTACAACGGACGAGAGGAAGTTTACATCATTCAGGTATGTGTCAGAACCTTTGCAATTGTTCTGACACTGCAACACAGGTTGGTTTTTAAAAGGATCTCTGACTGGTAAGACATGTTGGTCCTGGGATCAGCTGTATTTAACAGGATTTAAAACACTCAAAATGCTTTCTTTTTTTGTTACGACTTTCAGAAAATCTCTTCATTTGCAGAGCTTGTAAGCTGTCATTGCATTTAGGTCTCAACGCTTTCTGGGTAAAAAGTGACCTGACCTGGTTGGAGAGTATAGTGCAATGAACACTTCTGTTTAGCCTTAGCAGTTTTAACCCCAGCACACCGTAAAGCAGGAGGACAACAAGTAAGCAAGTACTCAAAATTGAAAGTTAGATGGTCAGAGAAGTGTGGAAACTATATTGATGGTGTCTGTGTGCATCAGGTGATGTCACTTTTTACAACAATGGCAGTTTACAAGTGAAAGGATATTCTGAACTTCTAAAGCCAAAAACATTAAAACATAGCTGACTCCAACGTCAGTCTTATAAGGCCAACATGTAAGGGATCCCTTTAAGCTCAGTGAATCTATCATTGTACACTTGAGCAAGACACTTAAACCTGAGTTCCTCAAGTCACTCAAGATAAGGGCCTCTGCTACATGAATGTCAAATAATATGATGTACTGTCAACTAAATTAGGTAGGGAGATATCATCATCATCATCTTTATTAGCCAGGCTCAGGGTCCAAAAGAACACGCAGATTATAGATGCCCAATGTAAACAAACAAACAAACAAAACAAAACAAAACAAAAACCACAGTATTCTTCTAAAAGATGTTCATACCAGTACCTCCACATTGGTGACCTGATACCGAATTTCTTATACCTGGGATTAATCAGCAAAGTTACAGTGTAACTGTACTGACCCCTGCATTACAGAACAGGGGCACTACAGCACCTTAGTCTCCTTAGTAGAGTCATTAAACAGTTATTGTAGGCAATCTGTAACTTCTGTAGACTTGGCTTTTTAAACTTTGCCCGTAAGGATTCAGTGTGCAGTGGGGTACATTGTGCTTTAAAAAAAAGTGCTTTTTACTTCATCTGAACTCATATGGAATCTCCTTGCCAAAATATTACCATATAACATGCAACACTGCTTATATATCATCATCATCAGATATCTGGTCTGTAATGTCGTTTCCCAGGTATTTTGTTTTCTCACAGACACCTAAAACCTGTTCTGACAGTTAGCTTTTTGTCACCTTTACTTCTACATATCAAAACAACAAACTTTATAGCATTATATTGCACATATTGAAAGAGAATAGCCAAGTCATCAGCATACATAAGATGGTTTACCAAAGTGTTACCAATCATACGACCAGTTTTGCATTCATTTAGTTGTTTGGATAATTCATCCATGTACAAGTTCAACAGAGCTGGTGAAAGTACCTCCCCGCTCCCCTCAATACACACCATTACTTACACCCAGGGAAGCAGAGATGCTGTTACCCCATTTAACCTGCATTCTCTGTTTGGCTCATTTTCTTAAAAAGCTTATAATGATTAACTCTGTCGAATGAAATTCTGCCTCATGTACAGTACATATGTGTTAATTCCTTCAAGACATAAATACACAAATCTGTACCAAGCTTTGCTTTAAAGCCAAAGTGACAGACAACATAGAATCAGGCAGCAGTCCATGAGTCATGAGGTCAGTAAAACAAATGGCAAGCAGTGCTGCAGCCTTAGGGCTTGCATGAGGTGTTCTGCTGAGATGTGGTCAGAACCATTTGCTTTAGTATCAGCTCATTGTTTTAATGCCTGATGTACTTCACTGAAAGTAATTAATGTATCCCTGTTGGAGATATTACTCATTTTGTAGGGGTCACTCTTGACACAGTTAAATAATGCAGAGTAATGTTGCCTCCACAGCTCAGCTATATTGTCACCTCCAGGAAGTGGTGTGTTTCTCCTGTTCAGAGCTCTCACCTCCGTCCATAAGCTAGTACCATTGTAACATAGAAATTTGTCAGCTACACTGCTCTCATGGCATGTTTATGCTTGTCAATGTAATGGATAGCATATTTTTACCTAGTATTAGCTTTTTATACTTCAGAACAGGCCCATTTCTGGGTCTGCTTGCCTGTACCCATGCCATAAAAGCCTCCTTAGCTCCTGCATAGTGAGCTGCCACATATTTATTCCATCCTAGCCTGATTTTATTAGGTTTTCCAGTGTAACTACAGTATGACTTGCTAGATGAATTGACTCATTGAAAAGACATTATATGAATTGAAGAAGAAGGCAGTTATCCCTTTTATATCTGTATATGTGTATGTATACTACACTGATTCAGGCTCATGTATTTCAGCTCAAACAGGCATAAGCTTAAATTTTTATTCGGTATAAGACATTCCCTTTCTTGGGTCTGCATTCAGACTGGGGCTTTACAGTGTTGCTGAAGTAACTGGCAGGTTGTGAGCTTATGAAGAGTTGTTTTTCCTGTAACTGACCACTGGAGTGCAGTGTTGACTCATGGAGAAGCACACAGTACCCTGTGGGAGACCACATTGTAAGCTCTGTGTGTGTGTGTGTGTGTGTGTGGTGTGTGTGTGTGTGTGTGTGTGTTTGTGTGTTTACGTGTCTGCTTGTGTTGATGTCACTCCAGGCTCCTTCGATGGAAGTGAAGAACATGTGGGTGTCGGAGATCCGCAAAGTGTTGACGTGTCAGCTGGAGGCATGCAGAGGTAAGAAGTGCCCAGCAGGGGGTGGTGTTGGGCCCAACCCCACCCTCACTCTTCCCACCGCCTCACACACACGCACACACAGTTTCCCTGCCGCCTTTCCCCCCTTGGGACAGGGGTGGAGCCGCGGCTATGTCAGTGGGCAGTGAATGTGTGTTTGTTTTTGTGTGTGTGTGTGTGTGTGTGTATTTGTGTGTGCAGGGGTGGAAGGGTTCACTGCAAGGTAAAAACAGGGGTGGAGGACTGCTCTCAGTATGAGAGTCCCACCTCCATACAAAGGATCATGCCTCTGAGTGCAAGCCAGTAGAACAGCCCCGCTCTGCTTTGAGGCTGCCGGCCAAACAGCTGGCCTCAGTGCGCCGCTGTTTCCAGAGGAGGGGGCGGCCTGTTTACAACTGGGCGGGCGTGAGCTTATAGTCTGTCTGCCTCCATCTGGACTTGGGGAGTTGGAAGCTTTTTTCTGAGTAGGTTAGGATATTGCTCATGTATTTCTGTCTCTGTATGTGGTATGTGCTATCAGGGTTGTGTGTGTGTGTGTGTGTGTGTTGGGGGATGGGGGGGGGGTATATGTCAGTAACATTAAATAGCTACTGGTATTTTCTGACCGTGTGTTCTGATGTGCATGTTCTGGAGGTGTTTGCCTGCTCTCTACACAGTCTGGGACTTGCTGTCTCAAGGGACATGAGCATCCTTGCTACAGGCCAGGGAGTCTGTTAGTATTTGGTCCCTACAAACCTCAGGCCACGAATTTGCTCGCCAAGAGCACTGCTACACAAACACACAAGCTAGTATAAGCACACACACCTTCAGATGCTAACACACACACATCACCACACCCATATTTATCCACCTGTGCACACACAAATACAGTTGTAAGTACACACACACACACACACACACACACACACACACACACACACACACACACACACACACACACACAGTAGCACAAAGTAGCAGCTGTCTGCTGAATAAACCAGTGGGTGGCTTTGGGGAAACAAGAGCTTGAGGGACCAGCCGGCTGAGCGCCAGACCACAACAAAGTCTCTGTCTTTCCCCCGAGTGATCAGCCGACACCGACAAGCCTCACCGCTGTTTCTCTCCTCATTCCCCCCTCTGCTCTGCATGTCACAGCCATCCAGCTGTACATGGACAAGCGACATTTCCCCATCCCACCTCACGCCCCCCCCTACAGGGGCTTTGGGGTATTACGCAATGACCACATAGTTTACTGTGTGTGTGTATGTGTGTGTGTGTGTGCATGTCTAGGCATCAGTGCACTGCAGCCCATTCAAGGTTCTTAACACTTAAGCCTCAAATGAGTTTTTTTTTTTCATTTTATTCTTTCATTTTCTTTCATTATTTCTTTATTTTTTTAATGGTCAGTCACCACCATGAAAATGGTTCTTCTGAGTCAAAGATATCAAACACTCCCTATCCTTTGATTTTTCTTGATGGATGTCAAGCAATCTCTGCGGAGTGCAAAACAAAGAAAAACTCACAGAGGATACCTCATTAATGTGGAGCTTAGGAGAGATGGGGGTGGTGACTGCAGTGGGGCTGGTAGGAGAGGCAGAAAATGTAAGCTACAAGTCAGGCAAGTCTAAATGTGTCTTGTTCCTTTTGTGCAGAGGCGAGTCAACTTCATCAAAGAATCTCAGAGAACATTTACCATGCTCCCATGAGGTAGGTTGCCTTATCCAATTGTGTGTGTTTGTGCTTTTGCACGCATATTATGACTGGGTCATCCAGTGTTATGAACTGCATAAGAGCGGCACTGAAGTCTTGATGAGTGTGTAAGTTGACGTCCTTCTTTTCCCAGGAACACACACAAGGTTGCCCTCAGGCAGTCTGACTCCTCTAGTCCGGAGACTGGCTTCAGGCGCACCAACCCCAGCCCCAACATGCGACAGAAAAGAGGTAAGCCTTAGGTAACCTACAGTATGTACACACACACACACACTCACACTCATACACATACACACACACAAAATGGCATGTATATATCCATGCATATCCTCATGAACATAGGTAAAGTAAGAATGGCTGAAAGCATAGAGACAGAGATGTAATCTCATGTACAATATACAATAAAGAAATATACCTACACCTATACATGTGACACACACACACTCTAACACACACACCCAGACACTCATACATAAAGACTTCTATGCAACCTCTGTTGCCCTGGAAACCTTTAGATGTACCTTGCAAATCTCCAAGCAGGCACTTTATTATCTGTGCTCAGACTCAGCCAAGTCCAGCTGGCTCCCCCTCTGTCGCCTGGGTTTCTACACGACCACACCTGAACCAACAGCCCCCCCCCCCCCCTCAATCTCCTCAATCCCCCAATCTCCCCAGGGTACATTTGCTCCAACAGGTGCCATTTCACGTGGTGGCGCTTACTGCAGGTGGTGTGCAGTGCTACAGTGGAGCCGAGCAGAGCCGTCTTGATGGAGAGGTGTCTAATGAGATACAGGCTAAAGGGAGCTTTAGACGGAGAGTGTCAGGTCTTTCAAGTTGCCGTGTTAGGGGGAAAAAAATGCAGAGCGTCAGCGAGACAGCCGGTGAGCCAGGCTTGATAGTCATTAACCTTCCTGTGCGAGGTGCCAAAGGACACCCTGGTACCTTTAGGGAGCTCCCTGCCACCCCATCCCACCCTCTACGTCTTCATATACCGTAATAACCAGAGTGACGGGATAAGTTCTTCTAAGTCAGAGCCAGAGTGACGGGATAAGTTCTTCTCAAGTCTTCCGCCCCCAGAACCAAAAGTTTTGTGCTGATCAGCACTTTGAAGTCGACTATGATTTTCTCTTTTGTTTGAGGGTGTTAGCTGAACTTAATGCTCTAGTTAACCACCGTCCTCACTTAAAAGGGAACAGCTCAAGGATACAATCCTGTACAGAAGACTCAAAATGACCCTAAATCAATGTGAACTTTACTCATAACGCTGTTTTTTACAGCAGGCTGCCAGGGTGGATAACACTAACCTTTACTTTATGGAGCGTCGTTTTTAGTTTTTAACAGATGTGACCGGGTAAATGATGTGAGCACATAGTCAGGCAGGTGATGTTATGGAACTCATGATGCCAGGTGGGGAGTGCTATTTACATATTTACCCTAGGTGCAGCAGAACCATTGGGAGAAGAACAACACATATAGCAAGGGTGCGGCAGTGCTAATGTGAATGTGTGAATGTTTCTTGTGAATGTGTGAATTCTGGTCATACCGCGCTCTTTTAAACATAGAGGTGATAATTAGACAATAGTTATTTTCAGCATGTTCCTTATGAGGCATAGGAGAGTTGGAACTGACTTAATGAAAGTAGCAGTCAAATTTCACACTGATGCATCTGTCAGTTTTTACTTTTTGCCTTGATATGAATGTGAACATAATCCAACGTTTACCCTCACTAGAGGTTTGTATGAGGTTTTGTAGGAAACAAAATCTGAAGATGGCAGTGTGAATTGTGCGTTGTTGGTTAACCTAAAAGACGAAGATGTCGATAAAGGATGGATTGAGCTCTCAGACATTGACCTGAGTGTTGGAAAGCTTGGTTGGAGAGCACAAAGGATGGATTGCTTGTCAGATTTCTATGACGAGCTGAAGTGTACCAGTGTACACAAGTGTACCCATGTGACCTCTCTGCAGAGAACCTCCACACACACACACTCAGTCAACAGCCCCTCTGTGCCCTTTCTTCTCTGAGGTGCTGGACCTCTGCAGGTTGTCCCATTAACTAACCACTGCTTCACCAGTGTCCTGTCCCTTTCCCTCCTCTAGCTGACGCTGCTGCCAACACTTATCCCGACCGCAGCACTAACGCCAACCAATCCTCTGCACTTGCTAAAAAGCGCTTCACCTTACAGCGCCTGTCCAACCGCAGGTCCCTTCCCGCAGGTAACCCCCGTGGCATTGTTTCCACCACATCATCGATTCTCCCCGCCATCTCCATCAACCCCATCCACCCCCTACCCTCCTCCTCCGGCTGTGTCCTCTGTGTGTCACGTCCTACCACCTTCTGTCCCGATGTGACCTTCAGGAAAGGGCTCTCCTCAAAGAGGGGTTCACTGATGCCCTCTCATTCAGCATTGATCGCTCTGTCTCCCCATGGCCCGGCTGTTGTTGCATTGACAATCCAGACATTGAATTTCATTTGGTCGGGGAGAGCGTTCTGTCACAGTGCAGCTCTTGTCATCATTAAACCAGTCTCAAAGCCGGTAAGCTGCAGGGTGGAAGCCAGGGAAAAACATTGACCTCCAAAAGAGATAGTGGATTTCATAGCATGTCTGAAGCCTTTCAGCCCAATAAAATGTCAGCTAGTAGTTTTTCATTGCTCTGTTATACAGCTTGTGACATTTCGGGAACTATTCAGAATAACTGAAAAAGATGTTTTGATTCACCGTTTCAAAGACGTTTATTAGACTTGATAGAACTGGAGACCTGAAACGGTCTAAATTACAATGTAAGCATATTTTAAATATTTGACCTTTTTGTTTTACCGCAGCCATCGTGAAGGAGTGAAATTGCATTACCAAGGGGATTTTTGTCTCAAGCAGGTATGAGACTTGGGCACATACCTCTTAGGCATATTTATTGAAAGCAGAGGTATCTAGGATGTCTTTTTTAAAGGAACCAGATTAGCATGTGTGTTTGGAATTAAAGAGAGTTATGTCCTTACAGTTACTGTAGGTGCTATCTGCTTTCTGTCAGTGGCACCACAAACTGCCATTATGAGCACTTATGGCGAAAACAGACTAGCTGAGGTTTCTTGTAACAAATGCGCACACAGACAGGTTTGTGGTTGTCCTCATGCCAGGCGTGCCGAGCCCGTGGCTGTCTGTGAACTTCAGCTGTCGGCTGATTTCATCTTGTTAGCATACCCCCACCATCGATTTTTCCATCTGCGCCTGTAAAGTGGCCCTGCGTCGCCAAGTGCGTGCTATTTGTCTTTATCAACCCCCTCTTCCTCCGTGTCCTCCCTCCATCTATTGCGTCAGTGTCCCTGTTGACCGTCCGGCTGTTTAGGCTCCTGAAATAAAATGAATTAATAAACTTAAGCCGTGCAGTGTTAGCAGAAATCATCTGCCTCTGCTTATCATCGGCCTTTGCTTATTGCCAGCTTACAGGCACAACAGAAATCAATACGTGGGAACAGAAAAAGGCTGAATCCTGGAGGCTATTTCTCCCATCGCTCTTGCCATTTATTAGTGTTTGTCTCTCATCGCTTTTCTCTCCCTCCCTCCCTCCCCCTCCCTCCCTCTTTCCTTCCTCATTCACTCTCCTTCCTCCGCTCCAACCTCCCGCCATTTTGCTGCCAGACTAATTGCTAACCTCTGCCTGCATCTTACCCCAGAGCCCGCGCCCAAGGAGACGGAGGTCCCTCGACGCTTCTCTCTAGTCTCCTCTGTTAGTGCCTCTACTGCCTCCCGCACCACCAAAGGTATCTGGTCACATGATGCGCCTCTCATGCCCTTGCTCTCTTCCTCCTCTGCTCACGCTGTCCTTATAAAAATGTCATAAGCAGGTGCATAAAGGTTAGCGCCGGCGCAATCAGGCAGACAGAAGGTGAGGGAGGGAGAGACAAAAAACGAGAGAGAGAGAGCAAGCGAGACATAGAGAGGGGGAGTCCACTCTGACACGCCTACAGAGGAGGAAATAAAAGCCCATTTTCTCCACAAGTCCTGTGCATTAGGGCTCCTGGAAGATTTATGAAACGACGGAAATAAAATCTGCGAGCTTCCTCTCAGGAAAAAAAAAAAAAAAAATTCGAAACATCAAAAATGTCATTGAATATTTGAAAAGAAATCTCATCAGTGATAAACGGAGAGTGGTAGGCTCCTGACATTTTGAATAGCGCTCAGCAGTGAGAGCAGCCTTGTAAGAGGGAGCTATTGGAGTTCTGATGGATTTTTCTGTGGGTGATGAAAACAAAAAAAGAAATGAATTTAGAGATGTTTCTCTCCTCTCCCCCTCTCTTCTTCTGATATATTCATAACTGTAGAGTGGCATGAGAGGCTTTGTGTTCACTCTGATCTTCCTCGTCACTATGGCTTACACATATGCATTCACTGCTTCATCCAGGTCGACTTTCTTCTAGCCTTAAATCCAAGAGACATGAGATTAAGAGTGACCCCACCCCACTAGGCTATGAAGGTACTGCTCTTGTGGTTGTGGATGATGCATGTAATGGCTAAGAGAAAAAGATGGGAGAGGATGTGTTGTTTTGTGTTGTGTGTCTGTTTTAGATCAAAGCGCTCTCTTGTAAGCGATGGAAGTTGAAATGGGCGAAATTATTTTTTGACCTCGTGTTTTTGCCTCTCGCTCGCTGTTTAAGCATGTGCACTCAGGGTACAAATTGTTTGCTCGGTGCGTTTCTGCACGGTTAAGCTCACAAACAGGGTGGCCTGATGCAAGCATTCCAACATTTCTACTCTGCTAATGAATGGGAAGGAGAGGGTATCTGACATATTAGATTTTAGTCATTATATTCCTATCAGTGTTTCCAAAGAAACAACTCACAGTCAGATGGCAATCACTGGGCATCCGGTCACCCTCTCATTCTTGGTTGTTGATGTTGTTGTGATGTGATGTGATGTGGTGTGGTGTGGTGTTGGAGTGATGTTATTGCTTTTTTCATTTGGAGTATGATGTCTGCATGCTACCTTGTCCTGGTTTCATCTGCATGAAGAGGGGAAATCAGTCACTTGAGTGGGTCTGATTCATTTCTGCTGTTGAGTCATTGAAGCAGAATTTCAGAGTGCAAGAGTTTTCTGTGAGTCTGTGTGTGTGTTTTTGTTGCCGTCCTGTGTGTGTGTGTGTGTGTGTGTGTGTGTGTGTGGTGTGTGTGTGTGTGTGTGTGTGTGTACAGGGTTGTGAATTGCGCATGTTCCGTGTTTGTCAAGTGCCTGTGGCGGTTTGTCAGGATTTCTCTGCTGTGTATAAAGCCTTCATTCTGTCCCAGATTTACATGTGGGTGCTCCAGTCCAAAGCAAACAAAAAGGTACCTCAAGTACCAAGTCAGCTGTGCCTAGATCCACCTCTCAACCAGGTAAATCTTTAAAGGATGCCAAGATCTTCTTTGTGTGTTGGGTATCTTGTCCTTGTGAGTGTGTGGATATGCCATCTAAGACTGTCCCGGATGAATAGTGTTTCAGTTTGGTGGCCAATTTTGAAAGCTGAATTTGGTTCAGACATGGATCGCTTATTTTTTGAGTGTACCAACAGTCTAATTGCTTTCTCTAACCATTCCTGTACTCATGTATTTCTTTTTAGGATGGACCCAGCGGCGTTTGCCCTCAATGGACACAGAAGATTTCGAAACCATCCCATCAAGTGCAGAGGAGCTCTCCAACTCATCTGACGGTGAAGAGGAACGTAACAACAAAAACGTATGATCTGTTAAATGAGTCCACACGTGCGTGCGTGCGTGTGTGTGCGCGCGTGTGTGTGTGCCTCCCCCTCGTGCGCTCACTGCCTTTGAGTTATCCCAATCCCCTCCGAAAAAGACTTTCTCAGGGTAATTATTTCCCAGCAGCGCTGATCCTCATTATCATGAGCGGAGGACTTGACATTTAAAAGACAAAAAAGGAAAGGGATTAGCCTGGTGTTGGGCTAGCTCTCCGCAGCTTCTAACTCCCAGCTTTTCACTTTCCATTACAGTCTGTCTGATGCGGGAGAGGATGAGAGACCTACTTTAATTGACCAGGTCCATCATGATAATGCAATGTGGGATGGAGGATTCCCAACACACACACACACCCACACACACACTAGCTGCTGGTTTCTCAATATAACTATCTATCTATCTATCTATCTATCTATCTATCTATCTATCTATCTATCTATCTATCTATCTATCTATCTATCTATCTATCTATCTATCTATCTATCTGTCTATCTGTCTGTCTGTCTGTCTGTCTGTAAATCTGATCTTCCTCTCTGTCTCTCTCCTTTTCTCACTCCATTCTCTCAGGGGGAAAATGAGCGGTTCCAGGCCCAGCTGGCGTATGAGGCGAGGACAGGGCAGGATCTGTCTTTGGAGTCAGGAGACATTGTGCAGTTCTTGGAAGAGGCAGAAAATGGCCACTGGTAAGTGCTTGGACTTCACTCCCTAGTGGCATCCAGTCCTCTGTTGTGCGATTCCAAGAACATCTCTTCCATGCTGAAAGTAGAGTTGGCCAGTGGGGGCCTTGCAGCTGATTAGCCTATAGAGGGAGACATGGTTCTGTCCTTATGCTGCCCAGTCATCTTAAAGTGACACACCAATGCTAAAGACTAGCTCATTTCCACAGATTATGTGCTTTATATGAAATAACTTTGTGCTACATTTCTTAAAGTTAGAGATAAAATAATTCAAATCAGTATAGTATCCATGCTTCCATGGGGCTGTGCAACATGTACCTATAATCAGTATAGTATCCATGCTTCCATGGGGCTGTGCAACATGTACCGATAATGAGAGCTTCAAGAGCTACAAGAAATTTGGAAAATAACTCACTCACTCACAAGTCTTCTCCATGAATTGCTCTGGTTGGGTCTGTTGCTATGCCTCTTCACTTTCTTACCACCATACCATATTGCGTATGAGTCGGCATTAATATTTTAAAAGCAATTTGTGGCAGTGATTTAGAGCACTCTTGTCCTTACAGATCAAGCACTTGACAAAAACCAGCTACAAAACTGTTTATAAAAAGATGGCGCTGGCTTAATGAATTATGCACTGAAGTATCACTTTAGCTAAACTTTATCATGTTATTGGGGGTTAATGGTTGAGGGAGAAACCTACTGCAAAATACTCATATCTTTACTCGTGGACCCATCTGAAATTAAAAGTTAATTTACTCGGAAGCTTTTTTTTTTCCCAATGATCCGGCATATTAAAAATGTTTCTTGGGCAGATGAGTGTACCATCATGGTGATGAAAAACAATGTTGAACTGAATAATTGATTGGGCTATCCTTCCTCCTCCATAGAGAGTTGTTATTGCCACTTAGAGAAATACCCTGCCAACCAGCAATGGATGAGTCTCTCTCCCGCTTCCCCTCACTCTTTTTCAGGGGGGAGGGGGTGGACTATGAATACCCTGTGAAATTAGGCCTCCGCTTAAAAATGCTTTGAATATGCTCATATTTCATCACCTCATGCATATTTCATCCCTGAAAACCACGTTCAGTCATTTGCGTCCTCGGGTCGGTGCCTTGAAAGTGTCCTACACCCTTCTCACTCTTTTCTCTTCTCTCCTCACTCTCTCTTTCTCTCTCTCTCACTCGTTCTCTTCCCTCTTACTCCTCTCTTCAAGTTTTCAAGCCACACTTGTGAAGTAGTAAAGAATTCATTGGGCTTTCATGGGCCCAATCAACACATGCCCAGTAGTGGGTGACATGCTAAAGGCAGAAAGGCGCCGTTTTTATGGCCTCTGCTATTTTTTTTGCGCTGACTGCATCCTTAGCTGGATCCTCCCCACCGTTAGCAGCCTCTCCCCTGGAGCTCCCTCCTGCCACACCTGCCTCTCTGGATGAGGAGAATGTGTTTCTCACCTAGCCTCCCTGTGCAGACTGTGTCCTCTGCCTCCTGTTGCTAGTACGTTTAGATTAGAGAGTAATGATGCTGAATTGTTACAATCATGGTGCTGTGTAAGTATCTCACTGTGATGCTGTTGCTGTATGCACCTGTGTTGTATCAGTCAGGACTGTTCGTGCTGAGACCTCATAGTAAGTCTACACTCAAATTACTGCAGATATTCATGAGGTCAGGCAAGGAACTGCCTTGAAAGTTTAATGTCTAAATAAATCATAGTCTTAACTAAGCCTTATTTCTTAGGAAAGGCTGGAGATGTTTCAGATCATGACTTCTTAATATTTTCAAAACATTTTCTCAGATTGCTTCAATCCATCTTAGTTCAGAGACAGGCGTAGACAGAACTTGGGATCAAAATTCATGGAAATATGTGAGGTTCGAGCTGAAAGGTGTCACAAGTGTCATCTTTTCAGAGGCGGAGAGAGTAATCCAGTTTTGAGAATCTTTGAGTTCTTCGGGCCCGAGGAATGTGACTTCCTTTAAGCCCACCACTGAAGTTGAACGTTGTTCTTTTCCCATGTTATAGGCTAGTCAAGAACCTTATTACGCAGAAGACAGGCTTGGTGCCACCCGCAATACTACAGTCAACTGCAGGAAGACATGAAACTTACAGTAACACGGGTACTTCCCACTAACCCTGAGTACATTGCAAGCACTTGCACTAAATTTCCTTAACTCTGAGAGGGGTTGGGAGAGGGTTCACTTTGGGAACAGGGTACATTGCTCGCGATGGCTCGTACCACCATGTCGGCAGCGTCGAGGGAGTAGAGCCGAGCATGATGTCATCCACTGTGGCACGATCCCTCTCCATTTCCGCTCTTCAAGCTTGGCCCTGTCATGCTCAATTCTCCCACTTGTGTGGTTTGCCTTGATGCATTTTGTTTGTAATGGCAAGTGCTTTGTTAGTCATAGTCCCCTCATCTGCAAAACAAGGTTGTTTATGTCTAATTGGGTCTGTACCAGCTGAGGCTTATGCTTGGGGCATGTGCATCATATTGCTTGGAGCTTCCCAGTGAGTGTACACTAGCAAGCAGCATAGTTCCTTTGTGGTTTGAAAAGCAGGTTTGATAACTCATTCTGTTTACAACCATTAAGAAAATATGTGATAATCCTACTCTGTGTTTTAATGCCCTTGTTATCAGTTTAATTTTTAGGCTATATTTATGTTTGATAAACAGTGCTCTTGCAGAAATAATGCTATTGCTCTAATTGATTAGTATGAATGTTCTACGACAAAAAAGAGGAGTTAATTGACTACAATGAATTTGTAATTTGATATCAAAAGTAAAATCATGATGTAAAAATCATGAAATGCCGCATATCAGTAATATGATCTTGGGACTCCCTTTGTTTGGTCGTAGTGTGTGCCCTAGCCATTGTCCCCGGCTATTTTTGTCCTGCTTGTCTGAATCTTTAAACTCCCCATTCCTCACTCCCCTGTTGCTTGGCACTCATTCGCTTCAAACAGCTGTGTTGTCCGAGTTTGGAATGTGTGTGGCTGACCCTCCCCTCTCCTTCTGCTCTCCCTTCTCTCCGTCTCACACACAGACATCTTCAGTGACTTGTGCACCGCAGCGCTTACGGACACCGAGGAGAATGAGGACGACGCCGGGGGTGACGTGGCTACGGCAAACAGATGGAATTGCATCTAAGACTGTCGATTCCACCTCCATGCTTCAGTGCCATGCATTTCAGTGAATGCTGCCGGATGTGTGCCTGTGTGAAATCTCTTCAGAGGAAAGAAAAAGCACAAAAATGATCACACCTTCATGTCTGGGCATCCTCTTTTGCTGCTGCAGTATGGCCAACCATTTTGAATGAAGAGAGCGAGAGGGGGTAAAATAAGGTAGCGAACTGCTCCCTCTGGTCTCAGTAGCCCTACTTCAGCTGCCAATGTCAAGCAACAAATTGCATGCCCAGTCAGCCAAGACCCCCAGGAGAATCTCAAGCCCTTGTAAGCTGGTGCTCAATGCTTTCATTACCAAACTTCACCGTGCCTTCGTGGGGGCATATTGTAGCTTGCCCTCCTTTGGCTGAAAGTGCTCAACAGTTTTTGAGGAGGAATCACTCTAGTGACACTATGGACCACAACATACCACAGTGAAACATGGAATGCATGCAGTGTGTCACAAGCTTGACATACTGTGAAAGGTCTTTGTGACTGAGAGAACATTTATCAACTGTACTGTCCTGCTGAATTTTTTTTCACTTGTAAACTCTGCTTCTATAAACAGCACTTCCTGAAGATCTGTGTAATGTACCTGTCTATTTGTATACTCTTTCTAAAATGACAGCTAAGCTAGTGTTTTCTGACTTTACTGCAGTAAAATCTCATTTGAAAAGTGTCAAGTGATATATATGTAATGGTTTTAAAGATTATCGGCTTATGTCTTTTATGAAAACATACATCTCATACTTTTACAGGATAGCTGTAGAGGTCAGAATCACCTTGTTTCATGACACTTTAAATAAAATATGAGTTGGAACAATATTTACGACAGTAGCTCAGTATTTTAATAACTCTGACCATCAGATATATTCCAGTAGTACTGTAGGGACTTAATGGCAGTACTATTTTGTTACAGTGTTGCATACCTGAATGTTTCAGTGTAAGTTTGTACATTATGTCAATAATTGTACCATTAAATTCCATTTATTTTTAGTCATTTACCTTGCAGAGATAGCATACTATAGATGAATGGTATCTAAATTTCCAAGCAAAAAAACATTCCACACCACAATTTTACACCATAATACAATACAATTAAGTGACAGTATTCATTTCAAATAACTGTCAAATAACTAAGGAATATATGTGTTAAAAAAAATCTTTTACATTTTTTTCTCATGATTAAGTGAAATGATACAATTCTATAACAGGCCTTTGAAGCCCTTTCAAGCCGAGTACCACGTTGGATATTTGAATTCTTGCTGAAAACTCGGATGATTGTAAACAAATGCCTTGTATTTAAATTGATAGTTATTATTTAAAACAAAAGAAAAAGGGTTATCTGACTAATTTGTTTTGAACATTGTCAATGGAATGTATGAGAAGTGTTTATTACCTGTCTGTACATTTGTAAGCATATGAGAAATACATGGACTATAAGAGCTAGTTGTTGTGACTTTTTTCCCTCTGTGATCACTGATATCACAGAAACATTGTGCTTGCAATGCAAAGTCGCAAGCTTTCTGCAAATGTTAGCCGTTGCTTACGTACTGCTTGCTTGTGTGAATGGTGTCCAACTGTCCATCACGATCTACTGCTATTTTTTTTGTTTGTTTTTATTATAGTTTGATTTAAAGTTTGAATGTTAAATCAATTAACACTGCTCTCTATATTGTTACTACTTAAAATCATTAATTAATTAAGATTGAAATAACTCTAATCTGTCTTCCTATCACCGGCCAACCAAGCAGTCATGATTTTGACAATAAAATGGATATCTGGTCCAGAGCCATTTACTCAAAATTTGATTGAGTGTCAGATTTGTTGCTCTTCTGAGTGGGACACATTTAGTCTCCCAAGAGACAAGCATGAACTTGTGGGAAACAATTTTTTTCTTAACTTATTTTCCACTCCCAAATTTGGAAGCTCTTTGGCAAGACTCAAGTAAACAAGCCCTGACATTTGGGAGTATGAGCCACTCTTGAAAGGAATTTTGCCACATGAAAATTTAGTCCACAACAGTCAATCAGTCTGAGTGAGTAAGGACATAGGTGTGTGCGTTCCCTGGAATCGCAGAGGGGGAAAAGTGAGGTGAAGTAGGCTTCACTGAGCTTTATTCTACTGAGAGTGCCTTTCAAGCTCCAAAGAGGAGGGAGGGGGAGCAGAGCTTTCACAAAGAGCTGGGAAGATGTGACGGGCATACTGAAGCATTGGAGTTTAAAAAAAGAAAAAAGAAAAACAGAGTGGCGCTCAGCACTTTGTCCTTCAGACTCCACACAGGTTCCCAGGGATCTCTAAAGGCGCCCACTGCAGCATCCCAACTTAAGGTGCATGCGCAGAATGTCTAAATACTTGTCCCTGAATCAAACTTCCAGAGATGGCACCTAGGGAACCCAGGGTAGAACAAAGCTGTAGGAATTCAGAGGGAGTCTCTTGATTGCAAAGGTTATTGTTGAATTCATAGTAACAATGAACAAGACACAAAGTGCTTCCATCTATGCGGGACCCGTTCTACAATTTTCCATTACAATAAAAAGTAACTCAGTTTCGTTTCATTTTACATATACACGTATTTTAGTTGTTTATGAAGATAATAAAGTGACCTTTGACACTGAATTTTGACTTGCTCAGAAATCCAAATATACTGAACTTTCTTTACCAATTACACACTGCCAACATCAAACAAACATCATCTGCAGCAAAGTGCATTGTAGTTTGAATCGAAAGACCAATCAGAGGCGCTAACGTCGTACTTCCGCCAAGCTCTCGGACAGCAACCAATCTGCTTGCTGCTCTTCTATTTGTCTCAAGATTTGAATTCTCATTGAAAGTTTAGTAGTTTGGGAGTGTACTGTTGCGAATATGGAATGTAATGTTAGAGTTTAATAATTTTATTTTCAGTATAGATATGGCGAGTCGCCAAACATTTCGGCGAACTTAGGTCTGCTGTCAGTGTAGCCTTGTTCTGACACCTTCAGTTCAGCTTAGAAAAACTTGTATCTGACAGTCATTTGGCTAATGTTAACTAGCTCCTAGCATAACACTGGTCTTGGCCAACGTGAGCTAGCTAGCAGGCAGCATTAGTTTGGTTACCGTTGAAGCTGGTCTTCCAGCCAGTTTACTAACAATTACTTTGACGTTTGCAAAGAGATAACAGCGATCAATCAGGATATTTACCAGAGTAGGTGAGTCTGAATTTCTGATAAAAAAAAATGTTGGCAACGCTGCCTGTTGATGTTTCTTTTGTCGACACTAGTGCTAACTTGATGGTCAACTTTAGCAAGCGAGTAATCCACCTAATTTTTAGTGTGAACATTCGTAATGAGATAGCTAATTTGCGTTCACTATTGAAACGGAACTGTCTCATATAAAACAACAGTTCGCTGTTTTTCTCAACTGCTAATCGACATATCAATTTTAAATTTTAAATTAGCCGAAACGTTAATAGGCACAACAGACGTTTTAGAGATAACCTAGTTGAGTTTTGAACATGGCTAAGTTGATCCAAAGTTATTGACGCAAATTTCAGCCTTATAGGTGATAGTGACCTATTTTTAAATAACAATGATATTGTCTGTTTGTTTTTACCATTTAAGTAACATTTGCTTTTGTAGGTACTGCAAAAAACCGTTAGTTTGTGTGGGTACCCTTGGAAGTTAAGGTTAACGTTGCTACCTACATGTAGTTACAAGCTTAGGCGATACTCTCGTGACATTATGTTGAGATGTTAAGTAGAAATTTAAGCAAAGCTGTTTGAATTCAATGGGATCTAACGGTCTACAAAATGTCGAGCGGTGTTCATTATCAAAATGATTTCATTTCTGGTATGATCGAAAACTTGAATGTCGTTTGTTCGGTCATTTGTATTAGCGAATGATTGTAAAGCCTTGTTTGCTGTGCCACCCAGTCTACACATAGACTAGACTGAGTATAGCACAAAATGCTAGTTTTCCATGATGCCCACTTGGCATTTGTGCTTTATATTTCTCTAAGCATTTTTCAACCCTATGTTGCCACTAAATTTTCACTTCTTTGACAGATTGGGTCACCACCCCTTGTCACACTGCCATGGCTGACTGCAGTACAGTTACTGTAGGGACCGCCCGTAGCCTGTTGGTTGACTTCTCTGTGAATGACTCCAGAATGGCAGAAACCTCCAAGGAGCACACTTTCCTGGGCCTGACACCAGATGATATGGATGGTAAATGAATCTCTTAATGGTGTCTGGCTCAGTGCACCAGTTTGACCAAGATTGTTTTTGTATTCCATCATAACTTTTTCATTTTTCTCTCTCCCTTTCTCCAGAAATGTTGCCTCAAGTAGAGACCAGGGTTGTTTTAGTGGGAGAGGCTGGCAACAATCCAGCATTGGTGAAGGCACTTCAGGTGAATGACATAATTGATCTCATTTCATGTATGTCACTGTTTGGGAGGGAACAAACTGAGAGTTTTGATTATTCAGCCTTGTGCCATTTGGGTTCACATGTGTTATGTTGAAACCAAGAGAAACTAAGAGGTTGCGTTTTCCAGCTAGTGGTTCTATGGTGCTACCTATGCTGACTGCATAAAATACATAATTTGACCAAATATCAATATCTGTAGATGATATTAATATTTTGGCGCATCGCAAGTTGGATTTCATCGTTGCATTATGACACTGAACAATTGTGAACGATAAGTCTGAGTAGTTTCAGTCATGTTTTGCTACATAGTTCAGTGTACACAAGATGTTTTCTTTTTGTGGTCAGCACATGCTTAAAATGCTTCAGATACCATAACAAGGTTCCACTGTTGCTGCAATATGATTCTTCAGCAAACTTAATGACTTTCTAGTGTACTATGTGGAAAGTACACTTTTGTTCTCTAAAAGCTTATAAGTGGAAAGTAAGGATTGCAGAACTAGTGCCAGCCTTTTCCAGTCGGTGGTGGTATTCTGCCAAATACTTTCAGAGAGAGGCCTAAAATCCTCTCTTTGCGTAGACATAAGGGGATTTGATTTGTTTGTTCCTCACTCTTCATTGGATGTGTTTACAGAATGCAGACACATTTTCCTGTTTTCACAATTGTAGCAGTTTTACTCTGGCTTCCTTCCCCACTCTTTCCTTTGTGTTTGAGTCAGAGGGTCTCTGGAGAGTTGAAGGGTGAGGAGGGAGAGACAGAGAGACTCAGTGAAATAAGACACTGAAGAGAATTTTAGTGCTTGGCTTCTCATCACCTGCTGTTACATTTACCTATGAGAAGAGCTGCAGCCCTCTGGGCCACAACAAGAGCTCACTGATGGTTTGAGGTGTGCGTGTGTGTGTGTGTCTTCATGTGAATTCAGTGTATGTGGTTGGTATGTATGACGGTATGCTTTTATGTTTGTTGCCGTCATGAACATTCTCAGTTTTGCCAGTAATGGAACCCCTAGGAGTAAACCCAGTATTTGCTGTAAAAAGCATGCAAAGTGCTTGTCAGATGTACCTCTTCACGCAAGCAAGCTATCAGCAGAGACATGCAGGCCCATCCTCCCACATATCTTGCAGCCCCATCTGCCCATCCTCCCACAGTGCAATGCAGCTCCCTTTTCCACATACACAAAGACCTCCAGTTAAGCATACCTCACTGCTTTTAATATTCTTAATCTGTCAAGGCCACCCCTCTGGACAGACTTATGATTTTTTGAAGAATCCTTTCACTAAGAAACAGGGAGTCTTGCACACATCTTCACCTCACTGACCTTGTCCGAACATCTCCTTTGGGTTTGCCTATTTTACACTGCCAGAATTTACGTCAATGCTTCATTTTTACAGGCCATCAAAATAATGGAAGTCCCAGTGGTAAAGATTAAAGAAGGTGTGGCGGGCTCAGAGGCGGGCGAGAAATTGATCAAATCTATTGTAAATATGGTATGTCTTGGGACGGCCACTGACTCTACTGCATGCTGATCACCGTTTCTGTTTTAATTGGCACCGGAGGGCTGAAGGGGTGGGTGATATCCTCGCTAAGTGTCAGTGTATCCCATTAACACCTGGTGGATAAAACTAAATGTTTTTAACAAAGCTGACCTAACGTTTTTTGTGTTTGTTTGTTTGTTTTGTTTGTGTCCATTTCTGTCTCTCTCTCATATGCACTAGTCATTGTGTGATTGCTGTTTTGAAATGTTTTCAACAGAGGGAAATAAACAAAGGGTTAACAGCACTAATCAGGGTGACTGGGGAATTAGGGTGTTTGATTATTTATGAAAATTCACATGAAGTACTCTTGGAGATGCTAAGCCTAAGCTCTGATTACACACCTTCATGTCTTAGTAGAACTGAAGGAAGGAGCAGCCATGAAGTGGCTCCTCTTTTGTGAAAAGCCATTCATTGTTTAGCTCGCTCACATGCCTCAGCATTTCAGAATGCAGAGAGCCTCGCTGGCTTGTCATTTTGTTAACCACCTGTTTTGTTTCCACCTGGCTCCACATGAGGTTCCTCTTGCCACACAGCAGCTTTCTGTCACACACTCTTGTGTTAAATAACATCACCATGTACACCAACATCATTGTTTTCACTGACTTGCTTTTTTTTTCTATTTTTTAAACTCCCCCCCAACCCCAACCCCACAGGACATCAACAAGCCATGCATCAAGACCGACAATGTCAAAGAGTTTGGCGACGGGGAGAACGCAGAGTTTGAGACTGTGTTTGTGCTGACTGACTTCAAGTCCCTGGACTACGACTATCTGTACAGAAATGACAACCGCATCGTCGGTCCCCCTGTGGTGCTGCACTGTGCAGCCAGGGAGGAGGTAAGAGACTCCCAAACTCTGTTTTCTCCCAGTCTCCTGATGTCTTCAGTCTGTGTACCCACTTCTCTATGGATTTCCTCTTGGCCTGGAAGTTTAGGAGGAGATGCATGGTAATGTTTAGCATCCATCTACGAGAAGGAAAGGAAGTTTTTTAAAAAAAAAAAAAAAAAAAAAAAACTTTGACAGTTGCGGGGGACAATTTGGTTTCTGAAGTGAAATTGATTCATAAGCTGCTTTTTGATGACTGCCTTGGAGAGAAAGCATCACTGTCTGTGTCTACAAAGGAGCACCTGCTTGATTTTCTCAGCTTACTGCTTCAAGCAGGAGAGACAGGGGACATGATGGTAGCTGCAGATCGCCACAATATCTCATCAGGCAGCAGATTCAGATACAGAGCAATACATCCTGGCTTCAGAAGTGAACAATGTCTGCTACCAAAGCTTTACAGATGAAGTGCATAACCCTCAGAAAGAGGAGATGGTGGTCTTAAAAGAGTGTGTGTGTGTGTGTGTGTGTGTGTCTGTCTGTCTCTGTCTCTCTGTCTCTCTGTCTCCCTCCTCTAGCCCATTCCTTTCTCCTGTCGGCCACTTTACTCCACCACCATGCTCAATCTGTCGTTGTGTTTCACTGGTTTCCGCAAGAAGGAGGAAGTGGTGAGTGTATTAAATCTTCATTCATCCACTGTCTGTTAGACACTAATTACATCTCAGAGCTAGTCTATCCCCATTGTTTTTATCAGTCCTATTTTCCTGCAGGTCAACCTTGTCAGTCTGGTTCACCACATGGGCGGCACCATCCGCAAAGACTTCAGCGCCAAAGTCACCCACCTTGTAGCCCACTCAACCCATGGAGAAAAATACAGGGTAAGTGCCCTTGTTCTCAGAGATTGTGTGTGAGTGAGTGTGTGTGTGTTTTCTTGAGTTGACTGAAGTGACGGTGGTTGCAGCCTCTTTGCATTTCCCTCCCTTTGACAAGAGGCTTCTGAGTGCTGTTAAGTGTTGCCATGATAGCCCAGCAAATGGATTGAAATCCAGCCTGCTTTTCCTCTTCACTCTTCTGTCTGTCTGTGTGTTTGACAGAGAGCGAGGAGAGTGTGTGTGTGTGTGGTGATTCTGTCTCTCTTCTTTTTCTTTTTCTTTTTTTTTTTTTAAGGACTGAACTGTCTGCATGTGCTGTGTCGGCCTGACATTACCCGAATGTGCCGTGCCACACCACGCCAGCAAATTGTCTTCACTCTGATTCTTCAGAGATTGTTCCACTTCTCACTTAGTCGCCGCTTATTTTTAAAAGCTGCGAATGCTCCTCTTCGCTGCTCAGAAGGTGTGAGGGGTGGGCTGAGATGGATACTTGCAGAGATGCTGCTCCTCCATATGCATAGTTTACCACCACGCATCGCAAGGCATAAAGTTGACGATGAATCTGTTCTCACGGCTGGAGTGGGTGAGAGAAGTATAATTTAAATCAGTACGTGAGGGAACGGCATGTTTCACTTTACAATGCCAGTGTGTGCTGTCAGGTATCTTAACATTTACAGCAGCCCACACGTACCTCAGAGCGGTGTTCGTCAAAAAACGTATTTCTTGTCTCCGTCATTTTCTCAGTCATGTTGGAATTCACGGCAGCAGATGGAGGCTTAGGCTGGCTGAATATGCCATTTGAAAGTTGCTCTCATTAAAAGTATAGCCGCTCATCAGTTCCCTCACCCCGCATCTGCTGAATGGAGCTGAATCATGCAACAGGACCTTATTCATAATGGATAATAAGATACTTGATGCCTAACGTCCTTGTCTCTCTCCCTCAGAGTGCTATCTCAATACTCTCTACCAAGTTCTCAATCTGTACAGTTACTACTATTCTTTCCATGGCTGAGTCTGCTCTTCTCCTCCTCCCCCCCCCCCCCCCCCCCCCCTTCCCTTTGTGGCTTTGTTCTTGCTGCAGCTGGCTGTGTGCATGGGCACCCCTATCCTCACCCCAGATTGGATCCTCAAGGCCTGGGAGCGCAGGGACGACATGTGAGTGGTGGACATTTGTGTACTCATATATACACACGCACACACACACTTACATACATAAATGCACACACATCAACACCTCAAATATACCAGTCTGGTTCAGTCATTGATACTTCACATTCACAGCTATTTGTTCACTGGTTCTAATCTTTCATGCTTTTTTCGTGTGCATCTCAAATGGATGATTGTCGTCTTTATGGTAGTAATTTCCATGCTGGAGATGAGGGCTTCCGTACAGAATTCAAGGTGCCCCCCTTCCAGGATTGCGTCCTCAGCTTCCTAGGCTTCACAGAAGAGGACAAAGCCAACATGGAGGAGAGGACACTTAAACATGGTACTTATATACCATGTGCATTATATGAAGCACATTTGTCGGGAGGAGCTCCAAGAATTGTACTCTTTGAGCACGTACCATGGTTTGGGTATAGTTGTTGTTATATGGATGGTCATGTAGCTATATCATGAAGACAGTGTAGGCACTGTAGTGCACTAGTAGGCTTTTATCAGTGCTAGCTGTTGGTTTTGATATATATAGGTTTTTGCTAACCAAAACCAAAACTCCCCAGTGATATTTTAAGGTAAGCTCCATATGGGTGAAAAAGCAGCAATCTTGTCTCTTGCTTTGGTTATCGAACACTGATGCATTTCCATTAAAGACAGGGGCTAACCATAGGCTTTACCCCAGCGTTAAACACCAGTGCATGGCACGGGGTGTGGAAGTCGTTTCTCTCTATAAATACAGGCTTAGTCATTTCTGTCTCCAGGCAAACCTACTTGACAGTTGTAAAAATTCTCCTACAACCAGTCCAGCCTTAATTTTGGATATAGAAATCTGAGGCTTTCCACAAACATCAGGGTTGTACCCCATCAAGGAGTGTTTCTCAGGGTCAAGACACTTTGCCTTTTCAGGCACCTTACGCCATTGAATGTTTCCAGGTACTGTTCCAATGTCAGGAATTCTTCAGAATTCAACAAGGTATTGAGTCCTTTATTCCTAGATTTTCAAGGATGCTTGAATTGATTGTCAACGTGAAATACCCACAATACTCTGCACGTGTACACACGTGAGTCAGAGTTTAAGGTGGCCGTGGCAGAGCGGTATTATGCATTTATTTTCTCATAAATACAGATGCTATCTTCTGCTTTTAGCGTAGCCTCTTTAGCACCCAAACTTGCTTGAAAGGGCCTCTTGACCTTGAGGATCACTCGCATGCACATTCTCAGTGGGATAAAAGGGAGGATCACCTTGTGCACTAGCCTTAGTTGGACTTTTTTGATTCTCTCTCTTTCTCTGTTTCTGTCTCTCTCTCCCCCTCTGTGTTTCTCCCTCTCTTTGCCTGCCTCCACCCCTCTGTCAACTAGGTGGCCACTACCTGGAGGTTGGGAATGAGAAGTGCACGCACATGGTGGTGGAGGAGAACTCCATAAAGGAGCTGCCCTTTCCTCCATCCAAAAGGCTTTATGTTGTCAAACAGGAGGTAAGCCAGCGTTGCACCAGAGGCCCGTATGCTTCATGTCTCAGAACGAGGGTGTGAAAGTGGCGCGTAACTAGCCGTTTTCTCTTTCCTTGGTTCCCACAGTGCTGTCAGGCTCAGAGAAATGAGGCCCACTGCCTTCTCACACTCTTTGGTGGAAAATGTCAAGTGGCCTTATTTTTGTCACTCCACTCAGTATTGTGTTGCCATGTCCAGCGTTACAGAGCATTCCCACTAATCAATAATGGCTTCTCTGCAGGCACTCCCAAGAAAGTTTCTTTGCATTATTGACAGTTTCTGTGTGTGTTTTTTTTTTTTTTGTTTGTTTGTTTTTAATTAATTTAATATTTATTATTTCTTTCTCCTGAAGTGGTTTTGGGGGAGTATACAGATGGATGCCAGAGCCGGAGAGTCCATGTACTCCTATGAAAAGGTATTTGAGACGGGCTGTATGGGATGATTTTTATATACAAAATACATCTATTTGTGTATTGCTCTGTTCAAGGATGAATAGACTTGCTTAATGATGGTTATGATCTTTCTCTCTCTCTCTCTCTCTCTCTCTCTCTCTCTCTCTATATATATATATATATATATATATATATATATATATAAAATTTAGTGCCTTTTGATTTCTCTCTGGGCCTTTTTTGTTCTGCCCCTCACGTGTGGTGTCCTGTCTGTCTGTGGCAGGTGGAGAGCCCAGCCATGAAGAAGACAGGCTCGCTGCTGTCCCTCAACACGCCCAACAGCAACCGTAAGCGCCGGCGGCAGCTCTTGGCCCAGCTCGCCAAGGAGACGGAGATCTCGCCCTTCCCGCCGCTCAAGCGGCCGTCGGCTGAGCACTCGCTCTCCATGGGCTCCCTTCTGGACATCTCCAACACCCCGGAGACCTGCAAGGCCCTGGGAGGTGAGAGCTGCCAGATGTGGCGACAGAAAGTGTCCCACCTTACACCTGGCCATCAGTTCATGTCTCCCCTGCCCTCCCCTCTTTTGCTCATGAGACAGTTCTGAGATCAGTAAGAGGAGGAGGAAGTAGCCATGAAAGTATGTCTCGCAATGGTAGTGAGTTTCTAGACTGTGTCAGTGCTAACGTCCATCACAGGCTGGGTAGTTCAGTAGGTGAAATAGTAGAACAACCATGAAGCAATGGAAGTTAGCATTGATGCTTTCTAGAAACTTATCCCTGAACAGTTGCAGTTAGATTCACTTACAGTGACTATGAGCATTTAGAGCAGGGCAGACTTTTAGCCGAAATGGTAAGAAACGATAATAGTCATAGTCTAGGATACCGAAACAAACCTTAAGCCATTGCCACAGTGAAGAATAGTTGCAGTTAAGTTCACATACAGTGCCTGTTACCATTTAGAGCAGGCCCAGCCTTTTTATGAAAGTTATTAAAGAAATGCTCATAGCCATAGAATAACGAAAAGTAAAAGGCTGCCTTGGAGGCCATTGTGACTGTGAAGTAGCTACCCCATGCACGCTTCAGTGCACTTTCTCCACTGTAGAGTGCAGAGTAGAGGGCAGGTGCAGGCCAGGGAGGTGTGAGCCGCACCGGCAGCAGAGGAGGAGGAGGAGGAGCAGCGGCACGATGAAGAGTAGCAGAGAGACCAGCGGCAGGGCTAGGAGGCGGACAGACAGGAGACAGACGGACTGCTGGACGGCTTTCCAGCGGACCAGCACCCCCCAGCGGCTGGACCCGGTGGGCCCCAGCTCCTACGAGCCTCCCCCGGCGGCCGACACAGAGCTCCTGCCCGGGACGCCCCGGGGATGGGTGGGAGTCAGCGGCGACAGGGAGGCCCCACCAGGTAGCACAGGGGATGTCATTACAGGCCAGACAGGGCCAGAAGGGAAGTGGCGTAGAAGAGCAGCCTGACTATACGCAGCTCTATGGGGGGGCAGTATGAATAGAGACAGGGCCTCTCGAGTAATTTTATACGCACTTCATTCAAATGAGATGGTTTTATGTTATTTTAGTGTGAGGCTGACATTTGAATGTTTAGGCTTATGACAGCCAGTGGCAGAATTTGCGTGTGTGTGTGTGTGTGCGTGCGTGCCAGAAGTGGGGTGCATTTGCTTCCTAATACCCCTCTGTGACACTTATGTCAACGTGACAGATTATTGTGTGTATTAGACAGTGTGTTCTTTTTGATCCCCTTGAAGAGTCAAAAGCGCCCCCCCCCCCCCCCCCACCGCTGCTGTCTTATCCTGTGAGTTGTGTATGCGTTGCTGGCGAGCGAGCACAGCCAGGCTGGCGTGAGAGTTGGCAGTGCACCCTCTCCCGTTATCTCCATAGTCACCTCGGCGATGCATGTCCATCGATCTGTTTCAGAGATGGCTAAGCCGTCGAAGAGCTCCACACCCGCCCTGCCCAAGCAGTCTGCCAGGTGGCAGGTGTCCAAAGAGCTGTACCAGACAGAGAGCAACTACGTGGGCATCCTGGACACAGTGCTCCAGGTTTGTGTCACACACACACACACACACACACACAAGGAGGGGGCGCACACACACACAAGGAGGGGGGCAGCGCCTTGGTTGTCGCCTGGCTCCTTATCATGTTAGCCCAGCGCTCTGGAGCAGTGGGCTAGAAAATGAATAAAATTTCTGAGTTGGATTTTTTTTTTTTTTTTTTGTCAGTGAGATCCAGTGTCGTATCCCAAACCAACCCCCACAACCCTCTCCTACCCAACCACGTGAGGCCACTGCTGTTTGCCCCCCCCCCACCCCCCTCAGGAGGTGGCATTACTGGTGGCCCTCTACTTTTGGAGGCTTGGTAGTTTGCTGGGGGCAACACTGACAGTGTTTGAGTAGTGTTTCTGGGTAATGGTCCCTAGTATTGCTGTCCTGGCTCATTCACAATCATTTTTTTTCCTCGAATCATCATGATCATCCAATCGCAACACATGGAAGTAGAAATGTGGTTGCCCAGCCATCTTGCTCAAATAGTCACAGATTGTCTCTTCACTTTTGAAGTCAGTGCTGTCCTCATCCACCACCTGCATTTAGCATTAAGTGAAGTAGCGTTGAGCAGAGGAGTCTGATGTCATATCCCATTTTCATGTCCAGTCAGTGTAGGATATAGCAGTAAAGGAGCAGTTAGGCCTTCCCTGACTGTGTCCTGTAATGGGCATTGATGCCAAATGACCTGTGGGGAAGACAGTGGGCGGAAGCTACGAGCACTGGGGGCCTCATAAAGCCTGGCAGAGCACGTGGGAGGGCCACACAACTTCACTCACTTTATAGGTGCCATTAGGGTAGAAATGACTTGGGGAAAAGAGCACAAGGAAATTTAAAGCACCTATTTCCCGCTTCTAATGGTACACGCTGATAATTAGGCCAACTGTTTTAGCAAAAATCATTCATTTATAGTTACGCATACAAGTGACGGTCTCAAGAATATCCCTAAACACACACACACACACACACACACTCTCAGACCAGCTATACCAGTTTAACTGCTGAGGTTGCTTTTTGGTCACCTTGATTGGTGCTCTTCTGCCCCAGCTCTTCAAGCACCCTCTGGAGAAGGAGGGCCAGGTGGGAGGCCCCCTCCTGGCGCAAGAGGAGATCAAGACCATCTTTGGCAGCATCCCAGACATCTATGAGGTGCACACCAGGATAAAGGTGCGTGGGGCTTTTCACCGCAGTGCCACCCAACGGCAGGGCAGTCGATCAGTGTCTGGCGGCCTTCTGGGTTTCTCTGTGTCTAACGTTGGCTGCTGTGTTTGACAGGCGGACCTGGAGGAGCTTGTGATGAACTGGTCGGACGACAAGAGCGTCGGTGATATCATCCTCAAATATGTGAGTGTCGGCAAGATGGCTGCTGTTGCGATCAGTCTGTATTGCCTGTGTGTATTTTCACTGTCTGATCTGTGAAAGAAAGTGTTTCTTGTGTCTGTGTTTTGAAAATCCATTGTCTTTTTCCATGCAGTCCAAAGAACTTGTTAAGGCTTATCCACCATTTGTTAACTTCTTTGAGATGAGCAAGGAGACCATTGTTCGGTGTGAGAAGCAGAAACCCCGCTTCCATGCTTTTCTTAAGGTAAGGGGAGGACAGTTCTGTCTCTCTGTCTCTCTCTGTCTCTCTCTGTCTCTCTCTCTCTCTCTCTCTCTCTCTCTCTCTCTCTCTCTCTCTCTCTCTCTCTCTCTCTCTCTCTGAAACTGTCTGAGTCCTTAAAAGAGTTTCTCAGACACTATGAACAATTCATGCTGGTATTACTCGGGAACCGGATGTGTGTGTGTGTGTGTCTCCCCATCCGTCAATGTGTAGTTTTTGTGTGCGTGTGTCAGTGGCAGGCTCTTTGTAGAGTCTCTGTGTGTGTCTCTGAGCTCTGTGAAATGTTTGTGCTTTGAGTTAAAGGCCCTCTCATGCCAGTCGTCTGCCGGGCTTTATATATCTTCCCCCCCTCCCGACTCTTCCCACAGATCAATCAGGCCAAGCCCGAATGTGGGCGGCAGACGCTCGTGGAGCTGCTGATTCGCCCCGTGCAGAGGCTGCCCAGTGTGGCTCTCCTGCTCAACGGTAAGCCCTCGCCACACTGACTCATGCATGCATACACACACACTGTCTCTCTCTCTCTCACTCGCTGACACACACTCACTCACTCACTGACAGACACGCATACTGACACACACGCACGCGCGCACATTCGCATGCATGACAGATGCCTGTAGAGCCGCTGAGTTCTGCCTGGTCCAGAGACATCCCACTGGGCTCAGTAGGAACCCATGCCCCCTTGGCGCATTCATGCAAATGAACACGCATGCTCGCACTCATTTGCTCACTTGTGCGCTCACACTCGGCGGCTCTCACAGACACACACACAAACACAACACACACGCTAAGCCCGTCTCTCCATGATCACCAGCGCCCATTATGAGCGCTGTCAGGGGCACTCTGTGGTTGCCATGCTGAAAGACAATCTCACACAGCCTCCAGTACAGTCTGATTCGTCGCGAGCAGTTTCATTGTTTGGTTGCGAGTTTGCATCACCAAAGCTGTTGTAATGCTGTGTGAATAATGGATATGCTGCCATCTTTCTGTTGGTTTTTCAGGCAGAGAGTGTGTGAGACTCACTGCTTATGAAGTGACATTTCACACCTCTCTTCCTCTCTCTTACCTCTTTAGACATAAAGAAGCACACATCCGAGGAGAACCCGGACAAAATCACTTTGGAGAAGGCCATAGAATCACTCAAGGAGGTCATGACGTAAGTTTAATGGACTTGGTAAACTTTTTTCCCTCATATTCCTCCAGCTCCTTTTTTTTTTTTTTTTTTTTTTTTTTTTTAATGTCTAGCCTAAATGTGCAGCCCATTAATCATGTTCAGCGGGGTTAAGATTGGAGGACAACGCCTCCTTAATTAGGTAGTGCACCTGTGGTGGCACATTAGACTTTAAAATGCATGGTGTTAACTGAAAGTCAGGGGCCAAGCTTCTTTGTTTTTTAGGGATGCCTTGTTGTAGCCCATAGAAATGGCTGTTGCGGCTCAGCGCTAACCCTTGAAAAAAATCCTTTGAAATGTTTTTCCCTCAGGCACATCAATGAAGATAAGAGGAAAACAGAAGGTCAGAAGCAGATATTTGATGTTGTTTATGAAGTGGACGGATGCCCGGTAAGTCTTGAACGTCATCTACAGTTTCAGTACAGGCCTTAATGAGATGTACTTCTTTGTAACTGAATTGAGTCATAGGCTGTTTCCTAAATGGTATTGTACTGCGCTACCTATTTAAGGAGGCTCCATTGCAAGACTAATTTGCATGACGTGTTTGCCAAAATTTGGGTCAGAAAATGCAGATCTGCATCTGTTTCCATCAACTTTGTAATGGCAATTAAAATGGGTATAGGCCTATTAGCCTAATCAAGTGACGTGTTCTGGTCTCATTATGCCATATTCGCATCAAGAGTTAAAACACCTCCTTCAAGCAAATCAAATTTATATTTGCATTAGGGAACTGATGCGAATTTTTCCAACTGATGATTTCTTAGTTGCATTACTTAAATGCGCATTTACAAGTTGGATGGACACCTGGCTATTTGTACGCTCTAGGATTCATACAACAAGTATGCAGTAAGTAGTACAGTAGTATGCCAGTTAGGAACAGCCATAGTTTAACCAGGCACCAGACAGTGCAGTAACGCATTCTTTCCACTTAATTGTATGCACCTGTCTGCTGCTGCGCACGGGACGGTGTGGAGAAAGTATCTATGCCTCAACTGCCCCTCGTGAATCTCCTTTATGATTCTGCCCTCAGTGTCAGAAGATGTATGTAAGGAATTTGCAATATGGAATATGCAACTATGTAGGACTCTTTATGGCCCAAAATATGACTAGCTGACAAATCCATCAGCTTTGCTTTACTGACACTGGTGTCAAAGTGGAGTATACACTCCCCCAGCTGTACAAGGATTCATCTAGGGGTTATGTCAAATAAATCTCAGAGTCAGAGTTCCCACGCATCCTGAAAAACCTGAAATTTTAGAGGCGGCTTTACCAGTCATGGAAAACACCTGTAAATTGATTCAAAATGTATAATTTAGCCCTCCTCATTCAAATTGTATACACCTTTGTTCTTATTTTGTGCTGTCCTGAACCCCTTTGGGGACAGTTGAGAACTGATTAGCTGTGTTTTGAAGAAGCACCTTCCTGCTAATAGCCCTGTAATTAGTGTCTCTCAGCAAATCTCACATGTGTGTTTCAATGTGTTCTAAGCCTCTATTTATGATCTTCATTTTGACATTGATTGCTGTTTGTTGATTTTGCCCATTGTAGCCTGTTTATTTCATTACTTTGGTAGAATATGACCTTCCTGCCTAATCTAATCATAGGTAGGCAGTCCATACCTAAAGGCGCCCAAGCTTTAGACCATTATTATACCAGGGGTAGCGACAAATGTATCTGTGTCCTGCCATTATTATTATTATAGCTTTCCCACATATCCAAACTCAAAAACAGTTTCTAAGTGTTTAAGTGTCTTGTACTTTTCTCTACTTTTTGATTGTTGCCATGTACCAATAATCAAGTGGGGAATTTGTTTGGAGTGTTTTTGGAGTGGTTAGGCTACTTGCTCAGCAGGTGTAGACATGTTTATCAAATTAGAAACACTGCACACGCGATTCAGCACTCTGCACACAATTCTCAAGCTCCTTCACTGAAATGAATATATTGAGAAACTTTGAAAGTAAATATTCAAAAGCTCATCAGTGCATGTGAATCATAGTAGTTGGGTGGCCTGTTTGGTCAACGACAGTAATGCCTTTATGTAAACCAGTGACACTGATGTCAGTTTTGTGACTTGTTGATTTGCAGGCCAACCTGCTGTCTTCTCACCGCAGTCTGGTGCACCGGGTAGAGACAATCGCCCTGGGAGACAAGCCCTGCGATCGAGGGGAGCACGTCACCCTCTTCCTCTTCAGTGACTGCCTGGAGGTAATGCCCCTGCACTCTGCATGTCCTCACCAAGTACATTGTGCACCTCATGGGCCATGAAATTCTCTGCTTTTACGCTGACGTGACCTGGGTTTTCCATATGTAAAGCACTTAAAGGACTTCAGCACACTGAAAGTTGACTTTTGCAATTTTGTTATGAGAGCTGTATAGTTTGGGTACACAAGACTTAGTGGTTAATACCACTGACCTGTGTACTTTTCTCAGTTGTGTGCTATTTTATACCAACACTGGAGGTGAAGATCCACCATTGCATAACCTTTTTAGGCAGCCCTCTAACAAAGTTTCAGCCCACTTCAGTTTGTGTTCTGTAGTAACATAGGATTTGTTGTTTTTCGCTCACTCTTGCTTAAAAAGTTAACGTTGTGGGCCTTCGTCAGTGCCAGTGGCTTCAAGTCTTGAATACAGAGTTTGTGCTGAGCTTGTGTCTGTGTAGAATATGAGTGCACTGAAGGCCATATTTATTGTTGAAGGCCATATTTAAATTCTGTAATGTTAATGACGTACCCACTGTAGTCCCTCTTGCAAATATTGCAGTACTTCAAGTAGAGGTTTAACCATGCTGCAGTTTTACCAGAGAGGGTTCTGTTTTCATGGGGGGGAATCCCCCTTTATGCAGACCAGAGTCAAGTCCTCATATGTTGATACAGAAGATCATTTGAAGTTTATATTGTGACATTCCCGCTTATGCAGATCGAAACTATTCACGTTTGCCCCCATTGTAACGTATTATGTTGCTCTACATTGGTCAGTATTCATTGATCTTTGGTTGTACCTCACACATTCTCTTCCTGTTAGGTCGGTTTCAAAACCTGCTGCATCTGCTCTGTTGTGGAAACACTCCCTTGACAACACAAGATGCTACAGTCATCTCATTGTTTCATCATAGTTTCTTCCTTTCCCTGCCTTTGTTCTTGCAGTGCCCTCTTCACGACACTGTAAAACTGTGATGCTTTTGTCTTCACCACAGCAATAATCTCCCATTTCCACAAATCATGACAACACGGCTGTGAGCAGAGCAGTGGTGTGCCACCTTGCCATAAAATGCTGTACTGCGATAACGGTTCAAACGCGAACACCTGGTCTTCTCACAGCTTCTCACGTCTGCCCAAAACATGTTTACAACATGTCTCCGTTACTGTTGACCTGACAGCCATGGCAACATTGCACTCTTCACATCAGATTCATTTTAATGTCATCTCAATTCTCCATTTAGACTTACTCACAGTAGGGCCGTTAGAATAATGCAGTTTGGTAGGGCTTTCGTCAAGAATCTTCACTGTATATACACACACACACACACACACACACATGCAATGTGTTTAACTGTAGATAGTGATCCCAAAATGGCTTATCTACCTTCCAGGCTTGGGTCTTTGAAAGCCATATCGACCCTCCAGTTTGTATTTGTACAAGACATCTGGTGCTACACGGCTTCTTTTGAGCTCATTTGCTGTATGCCCTCTCGCATTTTTGAGGCGCGCTGCCGTTCTCCAGCTTAGCAGAGAGATTGATGTCACTGGTATGCTGCAGCACGCCTGTCAGAGGAGCACTGGAGCCTGGCCGACATTAAA
The DNA here is from genome assembly GCA_015244755.2 of Tenualosa ilisha. Classification (NCBI taxonomy): domain Eukaryota; kingdom Metazoa; phylum Chordata; class Actinopteri; order Clupeiformes; family Clupeidae; genus Tenualosa; species Tenualosa ilisha. Next base: position 3,660,947 of record PYXC01000407.1, read on the forward strand.
TAAAACATTTCTTATGAACTAGAAACCCAGCTCCTCCATACCAATGCCGTGCCAATCTGTTCAGACCCAGAGCCCTATTGAGCCATCACTCACTCGACAGCAGACACTCTGATATTACTCCGACTTGCATGACTCTTGCCATGGATGTATGCACGCACCTTTTTGTGCAAAGCCACCCACTCAGCCCCTCCCTTTCCTCGGGTGTGTGTGTGTGTGGGGGGGGGGTGCTATTGAGCAGCACAGTCCCTGTTTTAACGAATGTGAATTATTTATATGTGTGTGCAGTCTATTGCTGCTGACACAGCTTCTTATGTATCTCCTAATTAGCGAGGGTTCGCATTGGAATCGGGCAGGGTGCGGCGGAAGGAGTGTTATGGGGTTGGGAGAGTGAGTGTGTGCGTGTGTGTGTGTGTGTGTGGTGGCAATAGGGGGGATTTAGCAATCATGGCGGTGAATAGAGTTCGCCCGGCCGACCAGCCGCTACTGGTGTGCCAGTCACACAGGGGCGGACTGGGCCGGTAATGAGCGTGGGGAGAAGTGGGCTTGCACTTTTCAATTATTCATTGATTAACTCCCCTGCACCCCTCACCACCCACCCCGCTTTCATATGGCTCTCCTCCCCTCCTACATATCCCCTCCATCTCCCCTTCATCACCCCATCCCAACCCTCCCCCCTAAGCCCTGGTCAGCATGGCCACAGTGCCAGATCATTAAAGAGAGGATAATGAGGGAGATCGTTTACCTTCGTTAAGGCACTATTGATTTGTCGCAGCTACCACCGATATCTCGGTCACATACGAGAGAGAGACACACACACGCGTGCACTACATGAGACAACATGGTCACATGTTGAATGTTGTATCCTCATGGCAGACCACCTGTCTTGACTCCCACCCTGTCTCTCCATTAATGTCTCTCCCTCTCTCCCTCCATCTCTATCTTCTCTCTCCCCATCTCCCTCCCCCTCCTCTCTTCTGTCCTTGCTCTCGCACTAACAGATTGCGCGGAAGCGGCACAAGGTCATCAGCACGTTCCGGAGTCCTCTGGGTCAGACGCGCCCACCTGCTCAGCTCAAGCACATTGCCCTTATGCCTCTGTCGCAGATCCGTCGGGTGCTGGACCTACAGGAGACGGAGGGTAAGGCTCTAACACACACATATACACATATACACACACACACACACACACACACACACACACACACACACACACACACACACACACACACACACACCTCTTCCAGTCATATACACATGGCATGGAGGGCACCAAATGTCAAGCCCAGCAAACATCTCCTTTACTTGTTTAACTAAACGTAATTTTAAAAGTAGTTTTCATTTTGAATGGACATGATGGCCCAAATATGTGACTTGTCAGTCTGTTGTAACTTGATATGTTAATGGTTAGTACTGGTTTATGAATTAATCCCTTTACTGACACGCACATATTTGAAGAGGACCACTGTAGTCTCACAATGATTCATTTCCTCCCCACTACCCCTCATGCTGTACAAGGAAACTGTAGCTAACATTAGCAGTCACAACCTACATTAACACAATTGCACCATTAATACTTAATTGAGCAGTTAAGAAAGCAACTTGGGGGACGCACCAGATTGACTAGACTAAATAGGTTGCTAGTAGAATTCACAAGTCAAATTTTCATATATCAAGTGCATGTGCAAGTGTTAAAACAGGGCTGTGTGCTCTGTCCTTGAAACATCTCTGTAAAGAACAACAGAAATGGCTTCTCCTTGACCAAGATTGATTGACTTGTGCAAGGAATGGACAAACAAATAAGATGGCTGTGTGAATACAACCACACTGTGACAAAATATTTTTTAGATTTGACTGCCTTTGTTAATAAATACTAGTATTGTAATATTGGCCACCTTTACCTTCTTAATCACAATTACAAGGCCAAGTTAAGTCTGAATTATGCTGACATTGACTTGGCTCATATAAGAGTGTACTGTAGGAAGTAAATCCAGGTGCCGTAGAACCACAGAATAATTGCTTGAAGAGGAATTATGCTTTTTCAGCACACTGGAGTGCACTTTGTTTACTAACTTCAAGACTGTTCATTTGAACACATCCCAAAAGACCCAAAAATTTGAAAGCCAAGAAAAGTCATTTTTCAAGGTGGCGCACTGGTTTCTTCCTCTGAGCAAGCAGGTTGTGCTCATGTAAGAGACAGAATGATGTACAAAATAAGAAGAGGGGCTAGATTCCATTGCCTAGCAACAAGTGCTCCCTCCATCCTCCTCCGTGCTTTTCATTTTATCGTGTGTATGTTACTGAAACCCATTTGAGTTTGACTTGAAATGTCATGGAAATTAATGGCCTTAATGATCATGCCTCTGCAGCAGACAGCAGATAGGCTCACTTCATAAGAGGACTCACTCTTGAGCAGCCCAGAGGTCTGTGACTGTGGCAATTATAAAAAATATATGCATGTGCACCTGGGCTATTTTGGGGGGGGCATCTGTAATAATAGTCTGCGTCACTATAGATGCCATCACGGTGTTTTACTATGCATGACTAGTTGAATCCACAGCATGGGCTTTTGTCAGGCAGGCGGCTTCTTTTATCCCCTCTTCCTTCCTTCTGTTTCTTTGTCTTCCATAGCGTGCTCTTTTCGATTCTCTTTCTTTTCTGCTGGCACACAGTTAAACCAGTGAACAGGAGGCCAGTTGAGCCCATAAGAATGCTTCATACTTTGTGTGTTGGAATCTAGTGAACTGGCACTCCGTTTCCCAAATAGCTTGGATGGGATCAGAGCATCATCGGTTGATGCCATGAGTAGTTGCACAAGAATCTGACAACAAATGAGTAAGTAAAATTGATCACCTTAGGCTCTATTAAAATAAACGGGGTAATCAAAATAAATCTGGGTACACCAATTTATTATTCCTTTTTCCATTCTTGGGTAGAACATTATTCCTTTTTCCATTCATGGATTTGCGTGTACTTCACTTTTTGTAAATTTTTCCTGGTTTAGACCGGAGAGGTCAACAGTGATTTTAGCAGTGTGTCTCCCTCTCTTTTCGCTTCCTGGAGAACTGATCAAGATTTTCCTCTCAGGGCTTTAGCCCTCCACTTTACCTTTTCAAATAAACCACACAAGATTAGGACCAAGTTCAGCAGTCGCAGTGTTTTGAAGCGGGCTGCTTTGGTTTCCATTCATCCCAAAGGTTGACGAATAAAAACGTTTTGTAAAGTTTTGTTGTCTTGAACATGAGGTAGATGCACACTGAGAAGGGTTATGTAGGCAGGGCAGAAAGCGTGGTTAACAACTGGGCAGTTCTCTCTGGGAGATTGAGTGCACTCACTCCCCAGCCCCAATCTGTTAGCCTAGAAATCTAGATGTACCCTAGCGGTAGCAAATAGTTTTGCTCGGCAGGTATGCCTAGCCATGCACCATAGGGCCTCGGTAGGTCTTCTACCAAGGCTTGATAGGACCAATCACAACGGTGGGCGGGCTTAACACGATGACAACAGGGCTGTGACAATGAAAAACAACTAAGATGACTGTGGCTAAGGAGCAATGGTCGTTTAAATCACCTTTGGCATCAACTTTGGAAGAGTTAGACTTAGTCTTTTCTTTGAAAGATGAGCAAAAAAAGGCAAGTTATTAGTTTCAAAGAATGACGTATTTGCCGTTTTGCCGAGGTTGCTCTGATTGGTTATAGAGCCATGCCATTGCGTGCAGAGGCAGTTTAAAAGACCACCGCCGATTGAGCCTGGTCTATCGGTCATGTCCGCTCAATACATTTTGATGTTCTAATCTGGCATGTCAGGCTACCAGTCAGTCTGCTCTGAGGCACACCTCTATCTCTCACCTACACATGGACCTACATCACCCCTTCCCGATGTATTCTTCTGGACCCTGATTCCACCCCCACTTTTCTGTTTGAGTAGATTTTGTCTGCATCAAAAGATGCAGAGATGTGATGACAACTTCTCTAAAGTGGGGATTTAAGTATGTAATGCACCTAATCAATATTGGTGCAGAGACGAACTATACACTTTTTGCCATCGCCATTCAACCTTGACTGAGAGAGTGTGGTGTCCTAAGTCTGCACTAAACTCTTACAGAGAGGCTGCATCGGATGTTTTACTGAAGCATCCTGTTTGCATGACGCATGCCACGGCAATTACCTTCCACGATAGTAGAAGTGGCTACACCAGATTCTTGCACAGTACACTTTTTTTTTTTTTTTTTTTTAATTCCAAAAATACTTTAATGACACAAACTAAACACACCCGGTGTAGCCCTGGTGTTGACTTGGGTTAGCTCCTGGTTATCAAAAAATCTTAGTTAATTTCTTAGTGGGCAATGAGGAATACAAGCTCCAAGCAGCAAAATATGAGAAGTGTGTAGGCAAAAACATCTGCATCTCCGACTTCTCCCACCTACAGAGTTTGAAAGGGTGGATTACTTGAAACCCCATGTTATTTTCCCATAGAGGAAATCGCCATGGACAGTAGAAGCTGAAAATTGGCAGTATGCTCATGTGATATGTACCCACATGTTTATTTTAGAGACATGATCAGCATTTTACAGCTTGAGCTTCTATTATTATTGTTATTATTATTGTTATTATTATTACTACTACTATACAGATATTCATCCATTATGTGTTGCTCAAACTTAAATTACATTGCCTAGCTCTTTGCAGTGTTCTCGCTCCCATCTCTACCCACTTCACTGTGCCACAGAGTAGTTTCAGGTTGACATAATTTGGCGGATTGTCCATGTGAGGACATGATGGGGTAGTAAGTGGGTAGGAAGAATTGGGGTGTGGCTGGTTAAAACTAAAGAAAGTCCCCCATTTGCTGTGCCCTTGTCTCATTAGTGTGTGTGTGTCTGTGTCTGTCTGGCTGTCTGTCCTTCCTTCCTCCAGACTGTCAGAATGCCTTTGCGCTTGTGGTGCGCCCCCCCACCGAGCAGGAGAACCTGTTGTTTAGCTTCCAGCTGACTGCTGAGGACACACACAAGTCTGTGTGGCTCAAGACCCTCTGCCGCCAAGTGGCCAACACCATCTGCAGGGCCGATGCAGTGAGTCACCATTGCTCCTACACACCCACCCCAACACACACACACCAAAGCATATGGTTACACACACTTGCTCACTCTGTTCTCTGTTTCTGACTCTCTCTCACACTCACACACACTCACACACACACACACACACACACACACAGACAGTACACACTTAAACTGTCATGGTGGAGAGCAGAGTATGCCACCTTTAAGTTGTTGAGGGCAACTGCAAATGGAATTATTTATTTCATTGGCCCACCAATTTTTTTTTATTAGGCCAGCAATTACCAAATGTGCAATGCTGGGGTCTCTTTTTTGCCTACTTTAATCCTATTAGATTGTCTGCTGTGCTTTAGCCTGGAAGACAGATTAATGTAATTAGAGGTGGAATTGAACTTGAACTTTACACTTCAGACAAAGATGGCGTTATCAGACCCGGCGGCACAGCCTGCAGAGCCCTGAGCAGCTCACGCATGTGTAATTGGCTCCCAGCGCTCAGGCAGATATATACGTCTCACCTCCTCATAATTAGCATCAGGCCCTGCTGCCTGCTGCCCATGGACACCTGGAGCCTCATCATGGGGCGCCACTAGGTGGCGATGTTTGACTCTCTTACAGACCCAAAGACTTTGTTGGCCGTCTCAGTTTCTGTTGTTCTCTTGTGCATGCTTGCTCTTTCGTCGCCCTCTCTCTCTCTCTCTCTCTCCCTCCCTCCCTCTCCCTGTTCTGTCTGTCTGTTACCCTGTCTGTCTTTCCCTGGTCTCCACTGTGTTCTTCACTGTCTGGTCTCTCTCCTCTCTCTCTCTCTCTCTCTCTCTCTCTCTCTCAGCACCTCTCTCAACCTCTCTCTCTTTCTCTCTACCCCTCTCCCCTTTTTTCCCCTGTGTTCATTCCCCCCCCCCCCCCCCCCTCTCTCTCTCTCTCTCTCTCTCTCTCTCTCTCTCTCTCTCTGAATGCCAATGAACCATGGGGCTGATTGTGAAAGCCGGACGGCGGCTCCTTCAACACTCTCCTTGCGTTTTGACAGCTAAGCAGAAAGAGGCCTCGCTCCCATTTATTTATTTATTTCCTGTCCGTCTCCACCAGGAGGACCTCATCCAGTGCAGCGATCCCGACTCCCTCCAAGTAAGCACCAAAGATATGGACAGCACACTGAGCAGAGCCTCCAGGGCCATCAAGAAGACATCAAAGAAGGTGGGTGGGTGAAAGGGTGTGTGGGGGGGTGTTTGAAAGGCGTGTGTTCTTGGTGAGTTTGATCTGTGTATTTGTGTGTGTGTGTGTGTGTGTGTCACTGCTGTGTTTTGCAGGCAGTGTCTAAGCGTTATGTTGTCCTTATAGTCCTGTGTGTGTGTGTGTGTGTGTGTCAGATCCCACTAGCCTCATTCCTGGTCTTGTATTCCTTTCGTAATCAGTGTGATGCTTCAGAGCCTGTGGCTCTGGAATGCCATGCATCTTAAAGCCCAGCCCTGACCCAGCTACTCTTTGCTGCTCAGGCTCACTGTAAGACCTCAGATCAGACATGGAAGGACATGGGATGCCAAAAGAGGGGCTTTTATGTCCAAGACCAGGCTGCATGCTCTTTTATTTTCTTCCTCATATGAAGGACATTTAGCCTGAATGTACGATGTGATGTATGTCAGAGAAATTTTGTGTGTTGACGTTGTCTCCGTGTCGGCGGGTGCTCCTCAGTCTCTGACACTATGTTGTGTGCCTGTCAGGTCACCAGAGCTTTCTCCCTGACCAAGACCCCCAAGCGTGTGATCCAGAGGGCCTTTATGGGGAACAGCACCCCAGACAAGAGTCCCGGCCTGGCCTCAGAGCACATGAGCCGTGCTGGCAGCAGCTTCACCCTGGCTGTAGGTTTATTTATCACTCTTTATCTGTCTGTCTCTCTTCTGTCTAGTCAAACTTTACATCGCCGTAGGTGCCGATCCAGCTTGCCGTTGTCTCGACAGAGGCGAAAAGTACGCTGATGTGGACAGGGTGCACAGATTAGGCAACCTCATCAGCAAAGTCTGTTCAGGCTAAGCAGTTAGATGTAGGTGTTTTTATGCAGCACAGCCCGCAGTGCAGGTGTTTCCATTAGAATGTTTGTCCCCTGGAAATCAAACTACAGAAGGTTCCCTGATAAAATGAGCCTTTTGTTTATTTCATGCTTCAGTGAAACATAGCGGATTAGATAATCTGCAAGGGTGCTGTAAGGTAGGTAGTGATTGCTACTTAGATAGAGGAGTAATTGGTTATAATGAGGCAGAGAAAACTATAAATACAGTATAAAAATAAGAGTTTTTACTGCAGTCTTAGTCTTTTTTTAAACAATGGATTTAAAAAAGGAGACTGTCAAAAAAAATAGGTTCCTCATGCATCAGACATCTTTCTCCTCAAAAATCTTTTCTGGCCAAATAATGAAGGTTATGCTAATAGGTCTGGTCTGAGGTGTCATCTATACATATGAGTAGTCTGTATATATGCCTTTAGCTGGCACATGCATTCTACAGTAAGCTGACGTCATGTACCGTTTTGTACGTTTCAAGTGTGTTTGGTAACTGGTGCGATGCAATTGTGCATGAAAGGTGATGACAAATTTCAAGACAAATTTGTATTCATTGTTATTCAGTTCTTTAAAAGTTGTAAGATAAGTCAGGCATTGTAAGTTTTTCTTCTTTCAAAAATTGGTAACTTTTTATCGCTTTTATTGTCTTATGTTTCTGTGGGGAGGTAACTGGTGTCATTTCATTTCAGTCATTGATTTTCTAGGAGTGTTTGTGTCCTTCAGCAGCCTGAGTTGCTCCCATTCTTCTCAAAAGCCTGAGTTTGAAAAAAGCTGCTGTAAATGTTCCCCTCTTTTACTGAGATTGGTGAGATGAATCACAAAAATGCTAAATATTTTAGGAACCCCGAGCACTTCTCGACTTTAGACTCAATAAAAGAGAGACTTCAGAGCCACTCCTCCATTTGGGAGGGGGTAGCTGCATTAATTCTCTCCTCCTTTCACTTTCTTCCACTCTTGGGCTCTCATTCATATCTTTTTGCTCTTCCCTTCTCCTGCGTCTTTTTTTTTTTTTTTTTTTTCTTCCCCTCCCTCACCTTCTCCCTCTGTCTCATCATTCCGTATTGGTTTTAGATGGCTCGCTCGGCTTCCACGTTCAGCCTCAGCGGGCCCACCAAGAATGCGGTGGTGCAGCGCTCCAATTCTCTGGACCACCCCCCTCGCCCTCGCGTGCCCGTCTGTGTGCGAACACCCAGCAGCCCTGAAAACACCGCCCCCGACCCCCCTGACCAATCACAGACAGGGCCTCGTTCTGCCATGCCAGTGTGCCGCACGGCAGCCCCGCCCACAAAATCCCCCCTGAGGGCTTGTCGGGACCTGCAAGTGCCCCGGCCCCACGGCCGCAGGGAGACCCTCCTGTAGACGTGACGTGAGCACAGCACACTTCTCTCTCCCGTTGTTCCTCTCACGCCTCAACCCCCTTTTGTCTGATCTCTGTGTGTGCGCTCTTCTCCGCATCCCCATGTTTACAATAACGGGCATAATGATAGCACTTTCTCTAACTCCTTCTGGCTGGGCTCTGTTGGCACACACTGGGTGTATTTCCATCTCCATTACTGGCATATGTGCTACTAATATTGAGGGCAAATGCCGGTGCGCCCACTACACAGTGTGTGGTTGAACCCTGCGCTGTGGACAAAGCAACAAACGCCGGCCTTCACTGTCTGTCATTCCCAGCTTTGGCCCTGCTCCAGCTAATCTACAGCACCTAAAGCCATGAACATTGTGCTGGTGATTTAATCATTCTGCTGCTAATTTAATCCAATAAAACCGCATCCGTCTGCCAAATGCAGCTTTAACGGAACGCTGGAATGCGGGAGAGCGTGATGGTGGGAATTTATCGTGGCACATTTGAGCCAAGCTAGGCTTTTTGGGTTTATCGTTCTTGTCGCAGGCCAGCTGGATTGATATACAAGTGACTGCAAGTACCGATGTTTTTTGGGTTTTTTTGGGGGGGTTCTGGTTTTGGTTTTGGTTTCATTAACCTGGCTAAGGTCCACTTGGCATTAACATGGGCTTGGTATCAGGAGGGGATCTTAATGCACTTCATATAGAATACATTTACAACTTGCATTAACTGTGCCTCTAATGCGAGCAAACACAGATCTGATGGCATCTTTACCAAATAAGAGGAAATGCCAGCTAATGGATTAGTGTAGCCTCTACATGGTATGTTGTTGGATTTATTTCTATTTAAAATATATGTAACTTTCAGATACAGATGATCCAATGACATCTGCTCATATTTGGCAAATTTAAAATGGCATGACAAATATGACTGTTTGGACAGCAGTTAATACCTGTATTATAGGAATGATGTGGGACTCGACTTTATTTTCTTTAGATTCAAAAGTGGCAATGCTCGACAGGATTCAGACAATGTGTTACCATAAAAAAGCTTTCGAAAGCTTTGACACTTTCCTTGGTGTAGTTAGAATCTCTGTCACTTCACCATGTGGGACCCGGTCACAAAACCTCCATCCTCCTCTCGACAGGCGTCTGCTCTTAAGTGCACTCTGTTTGTCGCCGCTGACTCACGTTGATGCAAGTAGTAAAGGCACTCTGTGTGATCCACCTACTGGTGGTGCCATTGGTCCTCGAGGGAACCCTTCCTGGTGATGGCTGCACCAATGGATGTCACACGAGTGGTGGTGGAATAAAATTTGGTTTCTAGCTTCTGGTCACAGGCTCCCGACTCACCCTGTGGTGCTCAAGCAGGCTCTGGATCCTCTCTTCACTGGCCTTTACAGTGTGGCCGTGTGATTGGGCTCTGCTCCCCCTGCTCTCCCCCTGTGCACGAGGGCAAAGCACAGTGAAGTGTGTGTGCATTGTTCTCCAGCAATGACCTGGGCACTAGCTGAAAATCACCTTATATTTATATAAGGCCTTTTATGTGCACCTTGCAATTTAGTCTCTGGAACATTTGTTGATTAAGCATCTGGGAGAAATAAAGAAGGTAAAAGGATGAAGTCTTTTCCTTTCTGCTTGAGCGTATCTTTGACCTGTATGAAATTGCTAAATTGAGACAGGCAGGCTTGCTCTGTAGTCAGCTGCCCTTGCACATGGTGAAATGGATGAAAACATTTAGGTTTAGACATGTAATTTCTTGTGGTGCACATAAAAGAATTATTTTCTGTCATCCCCAAAGCACTTGTTAGATGCCTCCCCTCAGCTATTAGCGTCTCTAAAACCAAACTTTGAATATAACCTGGTGGTTGGTGTTTATGTATATTCTTTGCTCTTTGTGTTGATTTGCTTCAACCATTTATTTCTTTCTAGGCTAGACATTCTCCATCCATGGTGAACTTGCATTCCATGTTTGAGAGGAAGTACCATACCTTCAGCCGATCCTCGACACACCTAATTTAAGCCTCCTTGCCTGGATCTCAGCGGTCCTTAAGCTCAAAGAAAGTACTTACTGTTAACTAATCCTCAAAGGTACAGCAAATATCTCCCACGCTTTCAATTGTGTACCTTGACACAAGCTTGGACAAATATTGTCTGGTTTGAAACATGAAGGATAATTTTTTTGTTTGTTTCACTGGACTGGTATTGAATGTTTCAGGCACATTTAATTAACACAGATATACAGTAACTGACCAATTTATATATTTTTTCCTCATAGATATAGAAAGCTTTTCGTAATTATTAACAAATGAAAGTATTCATCACATTTAATGGGAACAAGCCTGTTGGTTTCGGTTACCTTATCTTTCAGCTTTTATAAAGCTATTATGTATTTTACTTTTATTACCAGTGATCAGGATTAGGGGGAAATGAGTCACTCATGCATAGGAATTCATTCACTGTTTTGGCATATGTTTTAAAACTGATTTTAGTTGTTGGTTTTGTGTTTGTTGTGTAGCCTTACATATTTATACATCAAAATCATTTCTATAGCCTATGGGAATCCTTTTTGTATTTATGTCGTGTGAGTGTGTATTCTTTTGTGTGTTTGTTTTTGTTGATTTCTTTTCTTTGTGCTCTAAGTGGCTCTACACTATATACTGTCAAACCTTCTTTTGTTTACCTTTTTCTTTATACTTTTTCTCTAAAGAAAATATGAGGACTGGTAGTCCTGTAAATCAACACAAGTTACAGTGCTGTGACTTAAAAATAATGACTGTTTCTACTTTTAAATATGCTCTATTTCAATAAAAGAAGCAACACTCAGTTATTATGGCCTGTGTGCTCCATTCAGAAATGTACGAGCTAGCCTGCTAATATCATAAGCACCTACAAAACATAGCTCTTTTAGGCAGATTCTGTATGTCAAAACAGAGGCCTCAGTCTGCCTTGTTAGCTATGTTTTGTAGTCCTTACGATATTAGCAGGCTAGCTTGCTCATTTGTACTAAATTAAAGTATTTGAAAGTCCTCTAATTATGTCCTATACATGTAGATGTGGTATTCAGTAGGACATTGAATTAAATTCAGTCAATTTCATGGCCACTTTAAATTGGCTAAGACTCATGACAATATGGACAATCACAAGAAATTAGAAAGCCCACACATGGTTTTCCCCACTTGAGAAATGTTATCTGCTAGCAAACTGTCTCTCTAGACTATTTTGAGAAAGGCAAGCCTTTGCACCTCCAGCAAGTACATGGCACAAGGTTTGTGGCTGTGGTATTTAAACTTTTATCTTGTTGTCCAACAGCAGACTCCATAGTGCAATTTGTTGATATGGATAAAATACTTTGCCTCTGTACGTACCAGCCCCCTCAGTCTTACACCAGAACACCAACCCATGGTCAGAACAGCTTTGCAGCTGTGGGCAGAATTCAGCAAGTCCCATGAAGCGCACGCTAAGTGTGAATGCTAACCTCTTGCATGCTGGTAACAGGGAACAGGTGCCAAATGCTACAAGTTCAGTGTCTGTTCATGCTGCTGTTTCCATTAAATGTGTGTCTTCCCTGTTAGCAGGCTAGCTTGCTCATTTGTACTAAATGAAAGTACATGAAAGCCCTCTAACAACAAAACTATAGATTAAATGCACCAGAGTTCTCCTTTGAATGTACTTCTAAAGTTTGAAAAGTTAGATCTTTTGATCAGTGTACCCAATTTTTTGATTACAATCATCCTTTCATCTGCCTTATGCTTTTTACTGCCTTACGAAGATGGGGGCTGAATTGTCATTAAACGTACATTTTTCATTCCAGGTCATGCATATCCATACTCTTGTTAAATTTATTGATGGTGTGGAGAAGTTTCTTGGAAAAATCCAAAATGCAGAGAAGTTTGTCTTGTTTAACCAAGTCTTTATTGCGTTCACCAAGAGAATGGTTATAACAGTGGTAATCCTCAACCATTCTAACCACTCTGATCTTTCTAACCATTGTAACCATTCTGACCTTACACCTTATCTATCTATCTTAAGTACTCCTGCTAGTAGATGATGTAGCTGGCACAGAGCCAATCCTACACAAGGCCTCAGTCTCTGTCCTTTTACGATGAGGCTCTAAACATGGTTTCAACACAGTTTTCAGAAAGGAGCCTACCAGTCTGCATACTACTCTCTTACTGGGTTTACACTTTCTTTTTATAGCACAACACTCTGCTGCATGCTCTATCTTATTTCTATATGCACACATACATATATTACTTGTTTCTACAGAATTCCCGACAATGGTCAGGCTGGTTAATGTCATACACATAGATGTGGTATTCGGTAGGACATTGAATCAAATTCAGTCAATTTCATGGCCACTTTAAATCATCTAAGACTCATGAAATTCTTTCAGTAAAATCAATGTTCATCTCCACAAATGTTACTGAAAATTCAAACCAATGGAGCACATGAGAGAGGGTTCAGTTCTCTCCTATTGAGGATCATACTTAATGTCAGTCTTTTCCATTAACCATTGTTCCTACTGATGCCAAGAACTTACTCGGGTCATTGTGTCCTCCATTCAACTTAGCAAATGTCTGTAAATGAGGCAAAACACACAAAGGATAAAAGCTTGACTAAGCCATCAGGACAGCTTGGAATTGTGTGCATGGGTGTAGCATTGTATGAGACTCATGTGGGTGAACTCTACTGTGTCTATTGGCATCCAGTACTGAGCCATGGCAGGCACAAGAAAATGCTTGCTCACCCCTTAGAAAGAACCTCACACCAGAGGGAAAAAAGAAATGCGTGTTTTATATTTGCACCGTATGAAAAAGCTTGAGTCGAACCATGTGCAAGCAGGCCTCTTTTCACTGCAAGCTTCAGTGGCATCTCCCAGAGTTCATTGCAGATTCAACTAAAGAGAGAATCCTGGTCTTTGGGGGGGGGCATTTTACCAGAAGGGGATTTATCAGCATGTGAGCTGTCATTATATGCCTGAATATCCCACTATTTGAACCGGTGAATAGAATTCCCTTTGGCTGAAAGAGCGATGGGTTTCAGGTTTAATGGCTGGATCATGGCAATGCTGTATGCATGGTGCCTGATCACGGATGACTGGATTTCAGAAGGAGCCGCTATGAAGATTCGATGGAAGCCCAAAGGCTAAAATCAATGACCCTCCCTGCTGACCCTTTGAAGATGGTCTGTAGGCTTAGGCAGAAGTGTTTAAAACAGTTTTAGAGGATGGTTATCAGTTTACAAAATAAATATCTTGAAGTTTTGTTTTGCATAAAAGTATTGTGTTCTTATCACTGAAGATGGAGCCAAACGGTGTTGTATGTTAATTTCTTTTTTTTTTTAAATGTATTGGCACCTACCGTAGATTCTCTTTTGTATGTGCCTCCTTGGCTACAAACTTTCATTGGGATGGTGTGATGTTGGAAAGCACTTTAAGCCATTGGATATAGCACTGTTGGCATGGACAACCACTAGAAATTAGAAAGCCCACACACGGTTTTCCCCACTTGAGAAATGTTATCTGCTAGCAAACTGTCTCTCTAGACTATTTTGAGAAGGGCAAGCCTTTGCACCTCCAGCAAGTACATGGCACAAGGTTTCTGGCTGTGGTATTTAAACTTTTATCTTGTTGTCCAACAGCGGACTCCTTAGTGCAATTTGTTGATATGGATAAAATACTTTGCCTCTGTATGTACCAGCCCCCTCAGTCTTACACCAGAACACCAACCCATGGTCAGAACAGCTTTGCAGCTTTGGGCAGAATTCAGCAAGTCCCATGAAGCACACGCTAATTGCGAATGCTAACCTCTTGCATGCTGGTAACAGGGAACAGGTGCCAAATGCTACAAGTTCAATGTCTGTTCATGCTGCTGTTTCCATTAAATGTGTGTCTTCCCTGTGGCATGACTAGCAATGCTTGTTAGCAGTAGCCGTGCATACACACTCTGAAAAGCATGGCTTACTTTTGCCTGCCTGCCTACTCCTGCATACAAATCTGCACTCTGGCTTGTTATTTGCCTTCAGGGAATCATTAATGAACAGGAGATGGGTGCAAGGTCAAGTATGAACAGGCAATGAAACCAGAGAAGATACGGATGCTGTGCACACTAGGATGTAAGGATTTCAGCTGAAGTAGATGTGGCATGTTTTTACTGACATCTTTGGATGCACTTGTCATGAACCCAATGCTTGCCTAACTGGAAAGGATGTCTGAAAGAGAATTGTTCATAGTGTTATCATTGTGATGACAATATATATAATAAATGATCCATTTGGTACTGGCAACATGCAGCATCTTTTGAATTTTTACATGCAACATTTTATCACCATTTTATTAAAAAAAATCATCCCTCAAAAGACCTTCCGAAATGCAAAGATTTTTTTTTTCCACAAGAAAGAAAAACATCCTGCCTCTTGTGTACGATAGAGAGTAAATCACACAGGTGCAATCAAGAAGAGATTCCACCGCAAGCCAACTATTGCAGCTCCGCACACCTTTATTGCACTTCAAAAACCAAGAACTTTACCTCCGGGTCACAAATTATTCAGTGCTCAAAGAGCAGATGCATATTTACATAAACCTGTGTTCTGCATGGTACATTAACCCCCACTGCAAACCCATTTCTTGGCAAGGTATTCATTACCTTGTGCTTGTGGATGTAAATTTTCTAGTGCCGGCCCACAGTTGTGATTAACGAGGGGGCCGCCACTTGATTTGAGGGTGTTTACATGCATGGGTATTGAGCCCAAACTAAGAGAATTCCCCTCTCCATCTGGAGGGGTGGCGTTGAGATCTGCAGCATGCTGGAAACTTTCAGAGAAGAGGAGGAGTCCCGAGTGGCATATTGTTTAGGGAACTAATGGCACATGCCATCTAACAGACAGTGTTAGCATGGATCCACCCACAAGGCTGGTGCTGCATAAGATGATGATTGAAATGTGGGGCTCCACAGCTCTGATGAACACCAACTCCCAGCCCTTCGCTTTCTTGTGGCTCAGGGCCAAATGTGCACAATGCAAGCACAACTTCACCATGCATGCACAGATTGGTTTGTAGCAGCACAGGATCATTACAGTGTGGCTCATTAGAATGCAGCATGTCCTTTGTACATAAAGACACTAATGATTTATTGATGATGTAATCCTGGTGGGCTCAACAAGTCCCCTTTGAAGATCTCAACACGGATGATTATCTAAAAGCGATAATGGAATGGACCAGGCCAGAGGACACCACAGCGCTGGAGTGAGAGGGAGGACGGATGGAGGCGTGAGCTGGTGTGTCAGAAGTGGCCCTGGCTTGCTGTCTCGCTCTCAAGACAGACAGAGGGGATGCCTCCAGTCATTTTGCCCTAATCTTCAACAGCCTTCAATCTAGAAGTGCTAAATTTCTTATTGGCCTCTCATTCCGGTCCTATTCTCCACCATGATTGCCTCTTGGAAAAGTTCCATGGTAATTTGAAGTGTTTTGTGTGCTCAAAAGACACTGATTGTCCCCAAATGAGTTTGCACCACATTAACTTTCCTGAATTTGCTTCATATCATCTTCACTCCAGAGTGGATGCAAACAACAGGACAATCAGTGTTGCTCCTCTCAAACAATGAACTTGTCCTCTGTGGCTCTGTTTCTCTCTGTTAAACGGCGCCAATTAAATATATTTTTTAAACCGTCATTTCTGTCTTGACGGCTATTAAAAGCAACAGCCTTTTGAATTCAATCAGTTGTGGAGATAGCACATCCATGTCTGAAGACTGACTGTTTTTACAAATCTCTTTGATAGATCTGAGAGATGTGGTGACTGCCTAACAGAGTCAGCTCAAACGCTCAGTAGCACGCCCAGTGCAGTGAACATGTCTGCAGACGATCTCTGACAAATGTGTTATAAATACCCACCTTTTTCTCTTTTACTTTGGGTAACATTGCACCAACTATTTAAAGACCCGAGAGTGTCACAAGACTTTTTCAAAGTTGACAGCCTCAGAACAGTTGGAGACAACTCAAATTACAATCACCCAACCTCTTGAGTCTGTGTGCGGGTAGGTGCAAATGCGTCACAGCGAATTTGGCTTTCCTGCAGTTGTCCTAAAATATGTTGTCATCGGCAGCGCACTTCTAAGCACACACTGACTTTGTGTTTATGGGAATAATTATGAGGTGACATTTGTGTCAGATTTGTCTCACTGATATCTGGGAGGATAAAAGTGTTTATTGGGCCCAGATTCCTTGTTTCACTTGAGATAGCCACAATGAAGCCGTTATGTAGTCACGGCTAATTCCTATCAAGACTAAAAGCTTTCACGAGTGTGTCAGATATTAGAAGTTCAAACAGTGTGAGAATTAAATGAAAATTCAAGCTTTATGATGGACATCGGGTCAGTGAAAACAGCAGCCTGAGCTTGTGTTAAGTCCACCCCTACTATGTATAACAAACTTTATCTGGGCTGTTTTCACTTGTTAACTCAGAGCAGATCCAAAGCTACACAATTACACATTTCACATTTAGGTGACAAATTGCCATGCATTGCCCATGTGTTGGATGGAGGGGCATGTTGCAGTTGACACAGGCAATTTCTGCTATATGAGGTAATCAGTGGAGTTGGTTTTGACATATACAGGGCATTTCAAAGCTATTTGGTTGTGATTCTGGCCGCACTGAAATTGTAAAAGGGTAAAAGGGTGGTACATTTGTAGGCTTTCATTGCAGAGTTTTCAGCACATTTCTTGCACACAATTTCAGTAAGGATTCGTGTGTGTTCAATTAAGTTCTGATATACTAAGCGAAATACTTGACCTCAGTGGCAGGGCATGTGAGAGATGCTGACAGGAGGAGCGCTGGTAGGAAATAGGCAGACACTGTAGAACATTGATCAACCAAGTACTTGGAGAAACTAGCCATTTTCATTTACCATAGGGATACAGGAAGAACTCGTTGTGTTTATTATGCAACACAATTTTACAATGAAAACACCCATATTGTCAATGTCAACACAAGATAATGTAAGAAATGTTTGATGTGAATGATGATGTTGATCATTTATAAGCTGTCTGTTTCTTATACATTTTAGCTATTTTTCATACTAGTGCATGGTTAATATATTGTAATGTACATGGACCCAATCATATTCTGTTTGTGTAAACACTGCACGTTAAGTTTTGCTGTTTTTGTCCTTCATCTTATGTTGCCTGTTCTTGATGTCTTGTGGCGCCATTTGCCCTGTGGGGCCTATAAAGTTGGGTTGATTGAGTTGATAGTGTTGTTAGGTTAAGGTTAGGTTAAGGTCTTGTTAGTTGTTTATGAAAAATTCAATTTCACATTTGCTTGTTTCACAAACTATAACTATTGACAATTATAGAGATGCATCCTGAATACTCACTAATTAACATAGCCATCAATGTTTGGTAAGGTAAAGGTTCTCTTATCAATGTTTTCAATGTTATTTAACCCATTAATGGCAAACAACTAAATATAGTTCCTTAAGGAAAAAGCTCCTCAGTTTTGTCACTGTAAGAGGTAGGGACACAAAGTTTGATGTGAGACATCTTGGACCAAGTGTCTACACATGTCAAAACTAAAAATGGAGATTGCTTACATTTATCGTGCCATAATTGACAGATAAAGTTGTGTTTTTTTAAATATATAAACAAGCATGTAAACAATTTGACATGATAAATATAAAATGTATGCTCAGTGTATCGTGCCATACATTTCCTTAAAGTACAACTTATCCTGAATCCAACAGTACAAATCACTTACTCCTTATATTTTACTTACTCCTAAATTACCGTAAGTTGTTAGTCACCAGGGGTATATGAGCAGTAGTGTGCTTGTGTTTGTGAGTGTGTGTATATGTGATTGATGGTGTTGGTGTGTACTTTTTTGTGTGAAGGGGGTCTGTGTGATTAAAGGATGAGGAGCCAAACTGTTAGAGATACCCATTTGGGGTGAAAATGTGAGATTTAGAACAAAACTGAGTTTAGTTTTTTTTTTGGAATATCCCATAGGAACACTATATAAATATCTGTACATAGTGTAGTGTACACAATGTGAAAAATAAGTTATTTATCATGAAAACCCTGTGGAATCAAATAGAAAAATCACATACATAGTAAATGGTTCTAACCTCTGCTTAAAGGCAATATCACACCAAGAAAAACATGCAATTATGATTATTCTATTACGAACACATCTCAAACAGTTTAGCCTATAATTATATCAAATCTGACATAACCTAACCTTTGTTGTAGACAATTTTTCATGGAAAAACAGTAACCCCATGTGACTAACAGACAGGCTAAACATAGTTAAGAAAAAAATCCTCTCCAGCCAAATAGCCGACTTTAACCAATTTGAAAAATTCCAACTGATTTGTGCTCAGCTCAGCTTGTACTTTCATTGCCATGAAGGAAATTTCACAATTCCACCACATTAATGGGTTTAGAACCTTCAGTCAAATCCTGATTGGATGGCACATTATGAGCTCTTACATTCCAATTGGTTCCAAAATGTCTGCCAAAAATATCACTGCAGGATATTTTCTTATGGATATGATGACGTAGGTTTACTAATGGCAGCTGCTGTTTTTGTCCACATAAGTTCATGAACTGCTTAAGTTCACGTGTCTGTTTTCACCTACATTGCCAGCACACTGTCTGATAAAGTTTTCTGCCTGGGATGACTTTATATCAACTATACACATGCGGATTTTCTCCTTTTTTTGGCCCTGTCAACAGAATTGAGCTTTGAGCCTCTGCAAGCATTTCCTGGTTATCAGGGACCTGTTATCTGCAATTTAGTGAGGGCTCAATGCCAGTCATTTCAATGCCAGTGGGAATCCCTGCTGAGTCAATGAGGCTGTTCTGGGTGTATTAGATTGGGGGGTTCTCTCTGCTCTGCTATGGCCCTAACAGCACCTTTTCCACTGAGTTGAGTGTGCTTACTCTTCCAACATTGACTTGAGAGTCTGTGGAGAGGAAGAGAGTTGAAATAAACTAGGCCAGATGAGCCCCTGAACACTGCTTTCACAGTCAGTGTTGCTCACAGTTCAACCTGCCGCAGTGGTTGTTGCTTCAGTGCTGGCTACATGCAAAAGAATCACTCACTACAACTATGCACCTGGGAAAGCATCATTTATTTTCAAAAGCAATAGTTTAGACTTGCGTAATGAAAAGAGTTCATATTAAGATTGAAATAAGAATAAGTTCATCAAAAACTTAACGAGAAAGCTGATCTCAAACCATTGCATGTTATACTCATTCACATGTTCTAGCGTTGATAGTGGTGATTCTGTATGATGATGTCAACTAGCCTGTCATTCTCTTATAAAAAAAAACCTTTTTCATAATGACAAAAATATGACTTCTTTCTGTTGTAATTGTAATGTGCTTTGTCCCCCCCCCACCTTTTTGCCCTGACCAATGTACAAAAAGGAAATATTCAGTTAAGAACGCTATACCCTGATCACATTTCAGTTTTTTTTACAGCAGGCAGTGACTTTTACTTCCACCACTAAACTTTGGTTTACCTGCAGCTTGATTAAAGTATTGTCTTTAAATGAGTTTAAATGAGTTGATTAAGCCATCTTCTTTCTAAAAGCCTTTTTTTGTATATGAAATCTCTCTCTCTATATATATATATTCTTTCAGTTCTTATCTTATTTTTAATGCCCTCTATCCCTGTTTATTTTCAGAGCTTGATACTTATATGAATGCTTTTGTAAATTGCTTTAAATTAGTTTTATCTACTAAGTTTGCAATTAAAATGATCAGCCAATTAACCATGTACATTTTTTTGAAATGAAGACTATAATTTATGTACCCGCAGGCACAATTGTGGAGGTTGAAAATTACTTTTATCAGCTGTGCAAATCTTCCTACAGCAGTAAAGGCATGTAGAACTAAGGTAGCCTTAAATCTGCCCGATTCAGCCCACTGGAGTGACAGCTGGTTTCCAGGACTAGTAGGAGACAGCAGTTAGCACACACGTTTTGAGGAGGCTGCCGATTCCCACGGCGTGGCGATATTATAGCACTCCCCACATCTTGATCAGAACGTGTGGTTGTGACTCGAGATGTGCTGCGAACATGGCAGATGAGCTGTTTACCCGCGCATTCCCCAAGGCCCAGAGCAAACGGTTCATCTCAGTCTTCTGTGCTGGAACCGCAGCTTCAAGTGCGTAGTCTGTCAGCAGTGCACTCCCTGTCTACCTGACAAGCGTGTATGCTAATACATTCTCTACCCCCCCCCCCCCCCCACACAACACACACACACACACACTCACATACACACCTTTACAATCTTCTTTTTGTCTTCATGTTGTCATGTAACCTACAACCCATTTTGCCTATTCATGTAAATACTCCTGTGAATTTGAAATGACTATACAGTTTCTGCCTCCAGAGGCAAAATGGTATTTTTAAAAACATAATGCCTCTGTGTCAAGTCCTGATCTGTGCTTGAAGCGGGGCAATTCCCTGTCTGCTGTGAATGATTTCCGTAGCATTTTCATTCCTACATCGCCTTATGTTTTTTGCTCCTGGCATTTGCAAACCATGGTGAAACAGCCACAAACAGAAAAAGGTTCACGGGGAAAAATCTGAGAAAACAGCAGACTTTACAGCTGACATTTAAGCTAGGCTACTGGTTGCAAAGCTTTCACCAGTCTTACCTGACTTGACCTAATCACTTGGGTCGATTTTCTGTTGGGTCATCCAAGTTCTGAAATGGCTTTCATTTTCTGGTAAGCTCAGAGGCTGAGGCCCAAGCATTCAGGCTGATGTTGGCCATCTTCACTAATGGTGCCCTTAATAGTGTGGCTTGTCAACCTTGGCAAGAGTATTGTGTCTGTGGTCACAGTAAGAGCATCCGTGACTTTTTTGATTTACTGTCCGGTCATTACCCCGAGACCCCAGCTAATGCTGCAGCTATCACAGTGGAGGTGGGTCATCCATCCAAAGCAACTGGTAGCAAAAGTCTGGGGTGCCGCCAGGAGGGTAAAGTTAGGATGATTATAAGGGCCTGGCACTGACAAGGGGGGCCCAGAGAGCAATTTAATATTATAATTAGTGCTGTCAATGTTAACGCATGGGATCCATGTAAATATTTTTTTTAAGTAAAGTTTTTTTTTTTTAAGCCAAATTAGTCATGCAGATGCATACGTCACACTACCCATCAGTGGCCTCCTTGATTTGGCTTTGACACGCAATTGGCTTTGGCTTTGACACGCATAGACAGTCTGCTGCTGCAAACTCCTGCCTCACTTGCGGTAAATGGAGTCTTTGGTCTCTTTTCTCTTCTAAGGTAACATAAAGTATACAAATCACATGCGCAAGACAGGTTCAAAGACAGCTGTTTGGGTTTATCTGAAGGTTGACTCCACACTGACATGAGATGGCAAAGTAGCCTACAGTAACCTAGAGTCTAAAGTTCTTGTTAAGATTTTGAGAGCTCGGTCTGGGGATGAAAGAGTTTCTCTCTGACATTATTCACAGAATACAGGCAGCATAATGATGGTTGTAGATGCTTCATAATATGGCATTATTAAAAGAGCTGACAGACACGTTGAATGAGAGTACAAGGAAAAGACCAAGCCGTGATGAATTTAAATGCAAGGGGCATGTGTAATGCAAGGGGGAATGTGCAAAATTTGCACACCAGGGATGCAAGAGGGGGTGGGGGGGTTTAAAACATCATGTGGTCAGACACCCTTGTCATAGACAACCTGTGGTAAAATTCTTTCTTCACAGAAAAATTAAGGAGAATTCTGGAACTTTTAATGTGTGATTGTGATTAATTGTGATTAACTTAAATTTTCTACTGTGATTAATTCCATTTTTTTTTAATCGACTGACAGCTCTAATTATAATCATTGTTTGGGGGCCCCAAAATTTCTAGCGGACCACTGTTACAAATACTGAATACTGAACAGGGGGCTATGCCATTCTTACTATTCTGGAAAGTACCACAGCAACAGCCTTTCACTAGGAATAATTCAACTTGATCCTCCACACTTGAATAAAATCCTGTGAAAGTCAAGATACTCAAAAATGAGAAAGCTCCTCAAAAACCCTTTTAGCTCCACATCAGTAACAGTGGTTATATGGAACTCCTGACCAGGGTGAGATGAGAAGATCAATGCTTGCTAAATAGAGCTAATTAGCACTGTACACAGATTTACACTGTAAATCTGTTTAGTCAAAAAACAGGCATCCAATGCTCCCTTAAAAACACTGTAGAGTATGTGAAGCCCCCAATGTCCTCTCATGAATGAATTCATTGTATGTGTAAGCAGGGATTATAATAATTGTTTACCAATTACAAAACACCAGGGGCATAATTAATCTCTACAAGATGCCAATTCAGTACAATGCAAATGTTTTCTTTATCTGACCATTCGATACATGCCATTAATTTATGCAGTGTACAAATAAATGTCTCCTCCACTAATTGCTGACCATGAGTATTGCTGCTTGTTCATTTTCGACACAAGTGTCACTGGGATCCTGCTGAGGGTGTGCTGTGCTGTGCTGTATAGTCGTTTGGCCAAAGACAAGTATCATGACAAGTCCAGTCTATCAGGACTTGCATACTCAACCCCTTTTTGTAAGCCCAGCTTGTGTGTATGCATGAACGGCATGCAAGTGTGTATTTGAGTGTGTGTGTGTGTGTGTGTGTGGAGAGGTGATGGCAGAGCAGTGAGAGCTGTGTATTATTTAGCAGTATTGGGAGAATGTGCTTGTCGATACTGCTGAATGCCGGTGATTGGCTTCCCCGAAGGGACCCTGGGTGTTTGAAGCCGGCAGCGGCGGGGTGATCGATGGGGCTGGCCAGTGTGTGAGTGACGCGGGGCTCCGCCGATTCTGTTTACTCACAGGGTTTGCACTGGCCAAATCAATCGTGCCGAACTGCACAATCTGCATTCCGATGATCGTGTTACTACAGACTATTAAGATGGTAATAACAGCTGGAGAGGTGGGTGTTTGCAAACACAATCTCTGAGCAGTTTCAACTTAACTGAGGGAGATGGTGTCTGGTTTGTTTGTGTGTGTGTGTGTGTGTGTGTGTGTGTGTGTGTGTGTGTGTGTGTGTGTGTGTGTGTGTGTGTGTGTGCACGTGCCTTTTGCAAATTTAACTGCACAGTGGTCTTAGCTTAAAGCAGGCCTGGTTGGTTGGGTAAGCATGCGCATGTAAACAGTTTGTTCTCCAAACCAGCTGTTCACACACGATTATCATCACTTGATTTCGACTGAGGTCGGTTTGCTCCCATTCCAGGCGCTCTCTCCGTGCCACTGAAATAATTCCGCCTGCATTTTCAGTCTCCCCATCGAGCTCTCTGAGCAAGAGGAATACATTAGCACGACTATGCAGTGGAGCGATATGGATTTTTCTGTTTGCAGGCCCTCACATTAGTCTGCTTTATATTAGCGCCTGCATGAACAGGCACAAATGAGGAGGCACTCGCATGAACACATTTTGCTTATGCAAAAAAATACAAACCCAACCCTGCCCCACCACAACACACTATACCACACTACACTACACTACACCACACCACACCACACCCCTCCTCTACAGCACTGAAAGCTTCCAGGTCTTTCATCTCCAGCCCTGCACTAAGGAAAGACACAAACATCTCTCACACACAGGCATACACAAACACACACACAAGATAACATACACACACACACACACACACACACACACACACACACACACACACACACACACACAAGCTGTGTCTAACAAGTAAACAAGGGAGGAGTGTTAAAAAAGGGCCCCTAAATCAGAGTGAAGGCAAGGCTGGCGAGTCCATTTATTTCTGTCTACTGAGAGTAATGGACGAGGGGAGAGGAGGCTGCTGGAGATGAGTGTTTGCTGAGGGGATGAGGAGAGGAGAGGAGAGGAGGCGAGCAGTGGCACTGCCTGCTGCTTGTGTGTGTGTGTGTGTGTGTGTGTGTGTTGTGTGTGGACTGGTTGGCATTAGCGCTGTCAGGGCCACCAGGGTTAGGGGCTGCCTCTGTGGCTTCTGCTTTTGCTGAGGGGGGGTCCTGAGGGCCAGGGCAGGCTGGCTGGGCAGGTGGAGGTGAAGCTGGAGGTGGAGGTGGAGTTGGAGGTGTGCAGGACGTGGAGGCGGTGGAGGAGGTGGAGGAGGTGGTCTTGGGTGGGTCTTGCTGTGCCTTCCTGGCCTGGCGTCTCTGGTGTGCCCTTTGCCTGCGGCTGGCTCTCATGGCCTTGTTTCTCAGGTAGGCCTCCTCTAGCTCATACACCACGTTCTCCAGAGCTCCCACCTGCACAGGGACAGAGCAAGAGGGAATAAATAAACACAAGCAACTGTACACACACACACACATACATACACACACACACACACACACACACACACACACACACACACACACACACATACACAAGCACACATAAGTGTTAGAGTGAACACATTCACTGCAAGACAGTGAGGAGCTGTAATGAATACTCCATGTCTGTCAAGACCTTGAGTTTTGGTGTGATTTTTTCCACTCACAGTGAGTTTATGGATCAGCTAAAGAAACAAACACTTTTTTATGTGTGTGTCTCTCTTTTTTTCTCTCAGCTTCTTTTTCTGTACGTGTGTGTGTGTGTGTGTGTGTGTATGTGTGTGTGTGTGTGTGTGTGGCCCACACTCAGCCCCTTCGGGACTTAATTACTTCCAAGAGATGGAGGTGCGGGGCTGGGCCCTCTCCATTCATTTGTGAGCAGACAGTCGGGCGTGGGAATTTATTGTGCTCGTGTCAGGAGCGGGAGAGCTGAAGAGGAGGAGGCAGCCAATGAAATATGAAAGCGAATGGACAATGAAGAAATTAATTAAAAAGCCTATTTGAGGGTTGGTGAAAGAGAGAGAGAGAGAGAGAGAGAGAGAGAGAGAGAGAGAGAAAGGGGTAGGGTGGTACGGAAGGGTAGGAAGACCCTGGTCTTTAAGCACATGGTGGTGTCGTGATGCAGGGAGCAGATAGGGCGAGGTGAGGGAGAGACAGATTTAGGTGATCCAGATTAGCAGAGGCTCAGGTCAGATGGCAATGTCTGTGTACCTTGGGGAACTGAATCAAACCCAGAAGCGAAAGTTTATTTGTGTGTGTGTGTGTGTGTGTGTGTGTGTGTGTGTGTGTGTGTGTGTGTGTACAGTAACTGTGTGTGTATATATGAGTATCACAGACTGCAAGACTGCACTTGGGAATAGGCTTAACCAAGCTGAGCTTCTAGCTACATAAAACTCACACATCTGTAAAAGCAAACAGACAAGATACACAGGCAAACAGCACTGCAATATCCACACACACACACACACACACACACACACACACACACACACACACACACACACACACACACTTCAACCCTTCAGCAGTACTTTATCCAATTGAATTTCAACCTATGGCTTTGCCGAGAGGAGCACCATGTCTTATTATTATCCCCATAATGCATGCTCTTTGTGTTTCACTTCT
The DNA here is from genome assembly GCA_015244755.2 of Tenualosa ilisha. Lineage (NCBI taxonomy): Eukaryota > Metazoa > Chordata > Actinopteri > Clupeiformes > Clupeidae > Tenualosa > Tenualosa ilisha. Next base: position 3,686,865 of record PYXC01000407.1, read on the forward strand.
TTGTGTGTGTGTGTGTGTGTGTGTGTGTGTGTGTGTGTGTGTGTGTGTGTGTGTGTGTGTGCGTGTGCGTGCGTGTGTGAATAAAAACAGAATGTTATAATCTCCAAATCTCAGTTGTAAAAAGAGCATAGATTAATATTTAATAAAAAAATACATGCTCATTTAGAATTTCAGCCAGCAACACGTCTCACAACAATTTGGGACCAGGTCAACAAAAGGCTGCCAAAGTTATGCAATTATAAAGGAAACGCAAGGAAACATTTCACAACTAATTAAGATAACTGGCCCCATGACTGGGTATAAAAGAGAATCCTAAAGAGTGAGAGTCTCACAAGTATAGATGATAGATCGCTAGATGTAGATAGGTAGATCACTCTCAAATAATGCAGAAACATGCTGTAAGAATAATGTTCCTTAAAACGAAATTGCAAAAATGTAGGGATTTTTTGACCTATAGTAAATGTAATTGAAATATCCAAAGAACCCAGAGAAATCTTTGTAGATAAGGAACTTAGATAGCACTGTCTGTTTCTGTACCGAAAATCAGTGTGTTGATAAAGAAAATCTTTACAGTTACCACTATGAACACAGAGTGATGCTCCATCTCCATTCATTAATGCTGGCTAAGACTCTACCATGCAGGGAAGAAACCATATTTTAACACGATCCAGAAATGTGGGCACCTTATTTGGGCCCGAGCTACTTGAAGATAGACTGAGTCGAAGTAGCAAACAGCCCTGTGGTCCTGTGGAGGAGGGCCCCTCCACTGGCTATTAGTGCACAGTTCAAAAGCCAGCATCTCTGATAGCATGGTGTGCGTTAGTGTACGGAATGGGCAGCTTGCAGTGGGAAGGCCCAGTTAATGTTGAATGAATGACATATATGGGTTTCGAAAAACAGACGCTGCAATCCTAACAATGTCTTACCAAGAAGACCTAAAATATTTTTGGGAAACAGGACCAACCTGCATTCTGCACATATTATAGCTGTATACAATTCAGGCATTAAAATAGCCTGTTTTCAGTTCAGACGTGTCATACTGAGCGCATGATGGAGTGAAAAACACAAGGTGAACCCAGACTGTTGAGCAGCTGAAATCCCACATTTCATTCTCAAAACTAAAAATTCCTAAACCATTTGCAGATTTATGTTAATAATGCATCACAATGGTAAACATGCTCCTCATTCAACTTCACTTAGATGAGGATGGGTATGAAATAAAAGAAATATATAATAATACATTTTTTATGTCAACAGCTAGACTTTCTAGACTAGACTTTCAGTACCAGGCAAGTCTGTGATTTTTTTCCACTAGAGAAACCCTTACAGGCACTGATTTTTTTTTTTTAAATTGCCACAACCTTGCACATTCTCACCCATTCATGTGTAGTTATGGTGACTGACAACACTAACAATTTCGGTTTCATTCTGTTTTAGTTTCGTTTTCACTCACGTTTTCAAACTGCAGGTGCTTGTAACTGCACCTACCAGGACCAGGGGCTGCTGAGAGAGCCTTAATTCATGCCGTAATGATGGTTAAAGCCATTTAACTGTTTAAAACCATTTTGTCCATTTAAAAAACGAGTCATGAATAACAATTAATTGACATGATTTCCAAATCAAATCAGTTTCTTATTATTCACATTTTAGACATACCATTTTTTGAAATAGGGTTTTATGTGTGTGTATGTGTGTGTGTGTGTGTGTTTGTGAGTGTGTGTATCAGAGAGAGAGAGAGGGAGAGAGAAGTAGAGCACAGCACTAATCCACTTGAAGCCTTCACACCATGGCGGATGGCACACTGATCAACAGGCAGCATCTATTCAGTGGAAGAAATGGAAGCTTTGAGCAGAGGGAGGCAGGAAAAGCCCACAGGAGCACGACAGCCTGGAGGAGTACCAACCTAAACCTGACACCCATGGGCATCACCACCACCAACAGCAGCCCACATTGCTGTAGTCCAGACCACTTTGTGACCTTTTGGGGAAACCTTTCAAAGTTTTCTCCAACAGTCTCTCAAATCAATGACCAACGGATTGTCTGTAGGTCAAAGTCTACGGTGTGGGATGCATGATTTTCTTTCTTCAGTGAATGTGTGTCTGTTTTTTTCTGCGATGTGGGCCCAGTCTTCACCGTAAAAAGAGCTCTCGTCAGAGAAAGTGGGGTCGTGAACGGGCTGTTCCAGTCGTCTGCATAAATACAGCACTCGGAACCGTGCTTTATTTACAGACTCCTCCAGACTCCCCAGGCCAGATCAAAAATATACATAAAATAAGATCCTGGTCTGGAAACTAGAGAGAGCGGCGCAGAGTGCTGTTATTTTTATGTAATGGACTTTTACAGTGGTGACAGCAGCTTCTAATGACTCACCCAAAACAAACAGAGAAATCAATATGTTTGCCAGGCCACAGTATGTCAAAATCGAGTTGTCATCTGTAGGTGTCGGTTAATGCCCCCTTGATTTATGTAAAACAAATAGAGAGCTTGGACGAGCGAAAATGAAGTCTCCACCTCCAATATTTCCACAGGAGCTCGGCTAGGAGGCCCCATAAATAACCAGCCTTGTATTGGAAGAAGCTAGGGTGCCACTTGCAGGGAATATGGAAGAAATTGATCACTGATTATAGATTTAGGCTGTTTGTCAGAAGGCTACTTTTTAAAGGTCTTGGGGGGCTTTTTTATGTGAAAGACTGAGGCTTAGCTTTAGCTGATCCTGAGCTAGCGCTACAGTAGATAACTGCTGATTCCTACATAACACTACCTTGTTGAGAGCACGACAGCATTCAGAACGTTGCAAACGCACAGTGACTCATCCGTGCAGTGCTGTGACTGCTGTCAACTCCTCTCACATGTAAACTAACCACCACCATCCCCCAACACGCATGGACGCTTCAGCACACGCTACCACCACCATCCATGTTCCCACACATACTGATTCACAGGCTGTCCATGCACATGTGTGTGTGGATGTGCGGATGCACACGCACACGCACACGCACACACACACACACACACACACATTCAATATTGGCCATCTATGTTGTTTTCACATAATTCCATGCACACACATGCTGCCAAGGCTGAGCTGGCAGAAGCTGTGCATTTGTGTGTGTGTGTGTGTGTGCGCGTGTTTGTGTTTATGTGTGTGTATATGTGTGTGTGTGTGTGCACGTGTGTGTGTGTGTATGTGTGTGTGCGTGAGTATGTGTGCGTGTGTATGTGTGTGTGTGTGCACGCGTGTTTGTGTTTATGTGTGTGTATATGTGTGTGTGTGTGTGCGTGTGTGTGTATGTGTGTGTGGTGTGTATGTGTGTGTGTTTGTGTGTATGTGTGTGTGTGTGTGTAATTGTGGCCTCACAGGCGGTTGGGGATGAGGAGAGATGAAGTGCAGCGGTGGCAGCGGTGCTGCTGCTGTGATGGAGCGCACGTGTTAAGGTGAGAGTGAGCAAGTGCCAAAAAGACAGCCAGACATTTCACTCCCTGTCAAAGCACGAGGATCAACACAGTGCACTCACACACACACACACACACACACACACACACACACCCCACCCTTGTTGAGGCCTGCTTGCAGACTGGATGTGCCCACTGATGGATTTACATTTCATCTGATCTCAAAGGCTTCTTTTTCCATATCGATCATCATCATTCTTCATTTGACTACTATGAAACTCTAGCCATTATGCTAGATTAGCACGCTGCTGTCACTGAAAGTGATTACGCTATCAAGGAGCCAACTGTACACACAACACGACACATGACATGCAAGCATTTACATGATTGCATTAGGAACTCATCCGTGTCACTGATTTAACTCACCTGTCCTAATAATGTCTTATTAGTATTGGGTTCCAGTAAACAGTGTCATGTGGTCATTTCCAACATGTTCTGATAGACAGATAGGACTGTACTGGCATCTTGTTTCCCGATATCTTGATGGTTGTCTAGAATCTTGGTTCCCTCATAACTTGATGGTTCTCTAGAATCTTGGTTCCCTCATATTTTGATGGTATCTAGTGAATGTGCCGCTCATTTGATGGGAAAAAAACACAGCAGGGATGGAAGACCTACTCAGCTAAACAGAATGATTTCACACATTCTATTAACAAAATGATTAACCAAAGATAAATCATTGTCATAAGATCTCTTTGTTGCTAGCTCACATTTAGTATGCTGGTAACAGTGGTAACTAATGCTCATTCTAATGGCAATTTTATGAATGAATTTGTAGTGTCCTTGTAAAGGTGTGAATACTGTTTACCAGATGGAGTTAGTGCCCTTAGGAATAAACTTAGGTTTAAGATAATCATGTCTTGTAGGAATTATATAGGAAATGTTATTACTAATAGAATACTTTGAGAATACTTTTTTTTTTTTTTTTGCTCAAGGCCACTTGAAACGAGAGCTCTATGCTAGCCTGTTTAATGATCTTACACAGGTTGTGCAATTAATCAATGCCTAACGATTCTACAGGGCCCCAAGCGTAGATGCAGGTTGCTGCTGAATGCTACTGGTCTGATAATCTGGGTTAGCCTAAAAGTCCTAAGTGTCTTCATGGGGAATACAGAACATTTTTTTTTCTGGCTTTACACTCATAATCACCGCAATTTTATCCTGCTGTAACATTATGAATGTGTTATTAGCACAGTTGGCTGTGGCTTCTTAAGCCTTTAGAGGAGGAGGGACGCTCCACTGGGGCTCTGAGTCCTGACCCCCCACCCCACCACTTCCACCCCCATCTCTGGGTGTGTGGATGATGTATGGGTCCAGATTGGTAGTGAAGGCGCCCATCCGCCCGCAGAGCGTGCTGGGGTCCGGTGCGGTCCGGTCGGCCGGCCGCGGCGCCCCTGATGGTGTGATTAATACGGCCCATCAGTAACCCGGGGCGACACGCTCCGCCGCGCCCCAGAAAGACGGACTGACCTGCTGGTGCACCGCAGGCCGGGGCCCGGGCCAGCCGAGAGACGAGCGGAGCAGCCTCCCTCACTCCCCCCAAACCCCACGCCCCCCACCTCACACCCCTCCTGTCCTCTCCTCTCCTCTAACTCCATTCATCACCATCAGAGACACAGACACAGAGCTGCCTCAAACTCTAACTCTCACTCTCTCTCTCTCACACACACACACACACACACACACACACTTCCTCTCCCTCTAGCCCCATGGTACAGTGACATACTCTCTCAGATCCCCTCTAACAAACCAAACTAAACTGCAGTGTTAAAAACCTTTACCACTCAAGGTAATAGCACAAACACTGTATGTGCAGTGGTGGCAATTTGCTTGTGTTACACTATTGATAAAGGAAAGGATTTTAAAGGAATTACAAAATTCTGTTTTGCTAAACACAGCCATGTTGGTACCTGTGACTCCTTACATGCAGCACTAGCAGTTCCAATATGAACGTGACTGTTCTTCCAGCTGATATGAAATGCTATCTTGCACTACATCCTCCCTCACATCTCATCTCTGCTGTTAGATCTGAGGCCTATTAGCACCTCATCTTGCTCTCGCTCATTGCTTTGTCTCATATATTCACACACTGCTCGCACCTTTTCTCCACCTTTTTCTCCAAACTCTTAACCCCTGCATCACTTTCTCTCTCCCTCTCTCTCTCTTGCAGTCGTTTTCTCATTTGCGTAATCATTCCTTTTCCACTGCTTTGGCTTAAATTCTAGCCCTCTCTCCTCACAGATGTTTCCTGTGTAATGCACCCATTCAATATGTGTGTCCAAACTACAGAATCCCGGTGGGCCATGCTAGACATGGATGTTATGACTCACCCACTGTAGGGGGCGCTCTGGAGAGCAGGTAAATGAGAATGGGCCATCTAGTCTCCAGGGGGTTCTGTCTCTTCTTCCCATTCAGCACTGAGTTTAATCTCTCTCTAATAATATTACTTCAAATGCCCACATGCCCACACAGCACTAATTAAGGCAAAAGGAAATAATTTGAAGTGAAATATTAAGCGTTGGCTCTTCCGCAAGCTTTGCCATTTAAAAGTTCACTTTGCATTGTTGTGTTTAATAGAGCTGCCAACAGGAAGACCTGGCAGGCATATACGTGCAGACACATACGCACACACACCACACACACACACACTATCTCTCTCTCTCTCACACACACATCATGAAAAGGAGAGAGAGCACAGAATTAATTTCTCTCTGATTCGATGTGTCAAATATTTTCTTTGATTCTGGTCTGAGGGGGATTGGCTCATTGTATGTGAGTGTGTGTGACTGCTGAGAATGTGTGGGTGTCTGATGATGGTGGTGGCATTTCAACTCTTTCTTTCTTTCTCTCTCCCTCTATCTCTTTCTCTCTCTCCCTCTCTCTCACACGCACTATACACTCATTGTCCTTTCCCCACCCCTGTCGTCTTTTCTCTCCCTATTTACCTTGAGCATTTCATTCCACACACGTTCGCCATCCGTCCGCCTTCCTTCAAGGGTGTCCACCGTGTCTGCCATTAGCGTCTGCAGCTGTGGGCCAGAGATAAAGATTATCAGGGCGCCGCTCACGCCGCCACCATAACTCCGCTAAACATGCCGACTTCAAAGCTAATTAAAAAATCATTTGTCGGACGGTGATTTTTATAACTCATTCCTCACACAATGAAGACTGCCATCTTGTGTCTCTCTCCCTGACTCCCACCCCAAATGCCCATCATGGGTTGAGTGGTCAGGTGGTGTTGTGGAGCCCCCCCCCTTCTTTTATGGGGATGGCGGGCAAAGCCAAGACAATGTGGACAAATTGACAAACACCACATCATCCATCATAAGCTGCAGGAGGGGCAGTAAAATACACAAAGAGCGTGTAGTGCCTGTGCGCATTTGTCTTCCTCTGTGTACAAATGTGTGTATGTGTGTGTGTGTGTGTGTGTGTGTGTGTGTGTGTGTGTGTGTGTGTGTGTGTGTAGGCCCTCTATACAGTAGGGGGCCAGGCCAAGTGTGTAAGTACAGAGAACTTTTTATCCATGCGGTACCAGTGCACTGTGTACATGAGAGAACCACTAGGAAAGAGAAGGTTTATGTGAGTATGTGTATGTGTGTGTGTGTGTGTGTGTGTGTGTTGTGTGTGTGTGTGTGCGTGTGTGTGTGTGTACAAAAATATTCCATTCTGAGACGTAAAATAGAGGAAGCGCTGAGTGATTCTACTTCCAAATGACTGAAATGATTTTTAAAAAGAGTGAATATGGCCACGTACGTATCCATCTCTCTAACTCTTCTGGGTGAGCGGCTGTGTTTGTGGAAGGAAGTCGGAAAACCGACATGTCATGCATGGTCAAACCATGATTGCATCTGACAAAATCTGGGCCCTCGCAATTGTATATTTAATGGCGAGTCTAAATAAAGATTCAAATTGCTGTTGGTGTGTATTTGCCGGATATTGCTTCCCTGTGAAGGTGCAGGGGCCTCAGCTTTCAGCGTGCTGTTTTTAGGGGTGGGAAGGCTTTTTCTGCGGGCATTAAAATAAAAACACCCGCCCGGTGAATTATTCATGGCCGCTATCCGAGGAGGGTGTGTGTTTTTGCCTCTGGATGGTCATTCACAGGTGTACTTCAGGGACTGTTAACTTGGATATCTTTTTTCATCTCTGTGAACACTGCCCCCGAAATGGACCCGCCATAAAAATTGCAGCATTTCCATCGGTGTGTCTCAACAATGCTACATGTCTTGCGTCATTGCCAAAGAAGTATGTGTGTGTGTGTGTGTGTGCGTGTGTGTGTGTGTGTGTTTGCGGTTGTGTGTTTCCTCAGCCTTGGCTGTGTAGCCCAGCCAGTGGACCCTTTCTTCTTTGTTTCCATAATTCTGCTTTTTGTCCTGTTGGCGACCATACACTGTAAACATCCCCCTAATTAGACGCCTCCGTGAATGCCTATTCATCGCTGATTTTTTTGTGGCAATATCACATACATCACGGCGCATTGATCTGGGTTAATCTCGCCACTGTGCGGCACTAATCTAGTAAAGAGGCAATTATAGAGCTTCGCCAGTGTGCACCAGAATGAGATTTATGCAGCCTCCTCCTCCTCCAGGCTCTCACTTTGCTTTTCTCCCCTCCCTCCTTCTCTCACCTTGCTTTCTCTCGCGCGTCATCTTCCTTCTCTCTCTCTCTCTCTCTCACTATTGCTCTAAAACACACACATGCATGCACACACACACACACACTTTTATTTTTACACTTTCTCCCTTTTCCTTTTCCCTCTCCCTCTCTCTCTGTCTCTCCTAGTCACCCATCTCTTCTCTCTCACCCCATCTATGCACACACAAAGCAGACAAAAGAGCTGCCTGTGCATTGCGAGTGTTCCTGATCCTCATAAATATTCAGAAACAAAGCCCCGCTTATTGGCGTGCATAATTTAAGACTTTATTAAAACAAGCTCGCCCGGTTTCTCCTCTCCTTGCTGGAGCCCAGCGAGCTCCTCAGTAACACCACAAATGGGCTCATGAGATCGCTCGCTCGCTCGCCTCACCTTGAGGAGCTTGACCTCTGCTCGGCTCAGCGCTGGGACCGGCCGAGATGGCCCGGTGTGGACGGGGTTGCGACTGGGGAAGCATGATAATGAACGGCAGCCATGGCCAGGTCATGTGACGGGTTCACCGCAAGCACAGCCAGCGATAACAATGTGTGCCCTCAATGCAGCCTAAGAGGCTTAGGATAAAAGCAACAGCTAAACCAGAAGAGGAAGAAGAGGAGGAGGAGGGTGGATGTGAAGAGAGGAAAGTCAAGCGCAGGAGCAGGAGGAGAGTGTTGGCTGGCAGCGGGGGAGTGGGGTTAGGGTGCAGGGGTGGCCAAAGATGGTGCGCATGGAGATGAAGAGGAGGACGAAGAGGAGCAGGGAGGAGGCCCTGGTTTGTGAAGGGAACAGGGAGAGGATCAGATCAGGTTGTGGTGGAGGTGGAGAGGGAGGACAGAGGGAGCAGAGGACTGATGATGATGGGAGAGGAGGCCAGGGCTTACAGTATGTGTGGATGAGAAGAAGAGGAGGAGGAAGAGGAGGAGAAGGGAAGTAGCGTGTGATAAGAGAGCGGTGGGAGAAGAGGAGGCTGTGAGCTGTGCTGAGTGCATCTTTCTATTCTTACCAACAAAAATCACAAAACCTTCCCCTGACATCTCCATAACTTACAGGCAAACGATCATTTCAGCACTTTTAAGAATGTGAGCTCGCCATAAGCACATGTATTTACTATTTTTAATAATGTGTATGTTCCATTTGAAGCACTTTCAATTCCAGCTGAAAATAAAATGTGCTGCACAAACATTTTTGCCTTTCCTTAGCCTTAAGAGATCAAGGCGAGCTTACAAACATATGAATAAAATTATACCACAGCGGCATGATTGGGTCAAATAAAACTTACAGCTTCCACTAAACATCATGGCTGTTTTTTTTTCTCTTTTTTCCATGTGGCTCATTATTCAGTCCTTCAACATTTTCCCCAGAGTCCCTTGGGTGACGAGAGCCCTTGTGTTGGGAGTGCTCACCAGTCTGGAGTCGGCGTCGCTGATGTCCTGCAGGTAGGGGGCCACACTGAGCTCGGCCAGCACGTGCCCCAGGACGTGTGTCTGCTCGCCCACGCGCTTCAGCTGACCTAGGTGACCAGCGTACTGGAGTTTCTCGATTAGGCCGCAACCCGTGGAGAATCCCACCTGACAGAGAAACAGCAGTTACCACACACGCGCGCACACACACACACACGCGCGCGCGCACACACGTACACATTCATAATCATGTGAGTATGTGTGCATGCACACTTGCATTATCACTTTGGGCAGAACACACATGCACACACATGCAGACACATAGACACACAGACTCACACACATATACATGCGCATAAATGTAGTGTTGTGTCTGGCACACACACATGTATGGTCAACATCCACTACATAAAACACATCAAGTAATCCAACACTCCCCCCCTCTACACACACACCCTCTCTCTCTCTCTCTCTCTCTCTCACACACACACACACATACACACACAGACAGAGAAAATAGAAGAGGGATGCCTTGTCCTCTAATACTAGTCCCTTTGCACTAAATCCCTCAGACTTCAACTGCTGATCATGTGCACGCACACGCACTTGCTCCAGTCTATTCCCACCCAGCGCAACAACAGTGCCCCCCCCCACACACACACAGCACCCAGAGCCCCCAGTCTAATCCTCCACCTGAATTGAGCTACTGATGGCTTTAGTGTTTGACATGACACCCCTTTGTGCGCTTCATCCGTGAGCAAGGGGAGGCGCGAGGCCGTGTGTGTATCCCTGGCAGTCTGTCTGAGCGCTGCGATTGGTGAATGGAGAGCGTCAAAGTGGCAGACAAGAGGGAGCGCTGACCTTTGAAGCGTAGGCTAACAAATCAGATTACACCTCGCCAGTGTGCGGAGCAGCTTCCTCTAAAAGGATTAGCATATCACCGCAGCATCCTGGCAACCTAAGCACTTCTGGACCTGTTCCTGTTACACACACACACACACACTAGCGCGCGTGCGCACATACACACACGCACTCGCACTCACACCATTAGCCCATTCTCTTCTCCCATTATGGAAAAGTTACACAGGGTACTGGATCCCATATGACAGAGTTTCCTTCTATTTGTTAAATGATTCATCCACATAAATGTCTTCTGGCATCTCCTGTTGTGAGTAGCCTGAGAAAGCACCCCAACCCCAACCCCACCGCCCCACCCCACATCTCTACGCCTCGACCTGACAGGAGCTGGACTCACTCTACACTAAGCTAGAAAACCACTCTTTATTCTCCTGTCTTCTCATCACCCCCTTCTCTCCACTTCATTCGTCTAAGTGGGATATTGAATCTCTGACCACCTCCCCTCCCCTCCTACTCCTCCTCTCTCCAGGTAGGCTGAAAGGAGCTGGAGGCCACGGCTGCCCCAAGTGGCATAGCTTACGGCCCCCACTGATGCTCCAGGTCCACCCTCTGCTACTCCCACTCCCTCCCTCGCTCCCTCCCTCCCTCCCTCCACACGTGCCTCTTCCAAACTCCTTTTCTTTTAGTGAGAGGTTGGCCTGCTATTATCCCTACTGTCATTCATCCTCTTTATGGCCATTTTTATTACAGATACATATCCCCCAGCATGCATCATTTTTCACAGCCACTGTCTCTGCGCGTCTGGCCCGAGTAGGGACCATCCTGTGTGTGTGTATGTGTGTGTGTGTGTGTGTGTGTGTATGGGTGTGTGTGTTTGTGTGTGTGTGTGTCATGCCACCACCAACTCGGCACTGTTTACTTTCAATAACTGAGCAGGAGAAAGGAAGCAGAGAGTGAGTGAGGGAAGAGATAGAGACAGAGAGAGAATGAGTGAGAGAGAGGGGGGGAGAGAAAGAGAATGAGAGAGAGAGAGAGAACAGCCGTCTGCTCTCGGGCTTTATGAGCGATGTTGTTTTTCCCCTGCTGAATATTTCATTCGTTTTTTTTTGTTGTTTTTTTTTCCCTTTTCCTTCCTTCTCCTTTCTGCCCCCTCCCTGGAGCACGTGGGACCCAGAATGAGGATGATGCACAGACACGGTGGGGGCACTGGTGGGAATAATCAGAGATGCTGGGCAATTATGGATCACTCTCCATTTTACAACTGCCATGCTGCTGCTTAATTGTCCACGGAGTCCTTACATAATGTGCCGCTAATTGTTTGCCTTGCCATTGATGCATGCTGGAGGTGGCCAGACGGAGGGCTGGCCATGTTTTGTTAATATTTATGTCGGGTGAAGAACTCTGATCTGGCGACGGCGCGGGTCCCTCCACATGCCATAATGAAGACGGAGTGCTCCCCTGCTCGTCTCTTCGTTCTCTTTAATCTGCGGTTGTTTACACATCGACCTCATGCGACGCTGGTCCGGACAAATATGTTTGTCAATTCTTTTTTATTTTGTGTGTGTGTGTGTGTGTGTGTGTGTTGATTGGTGGGGACTATGGTGGTGACTTAGGCCTGTAGGTCCCCAACAGAATTTGTCTGGGTGCATTATTAGAAAATGAACGGCTGGCTTCCCCACATCAGATGAGATCAATTCCTTTTTCTAATACCAGCATAATGGGATTTCCGTTGGCTGCGACCACCTCGGAGTGAGTGACTAATTTAATACACATCCTGTCGCTCGGCATCTCATGCTGCCACTGCCACGCCTGTAATTGAATCACAACCCTCCAAAATAAATGGCAAGAACGCTCTGCAGCACAAATGAAATCGAACATATCGCTCTCTCTCTCTCTGGCACGCGCTTACACTTTGGTTTTTTTTTCCCTCCTCGTTTGGTTTGCATGAGCCCATTGTCATGTCAGGAGAAAAGAGGACAAAGAGAGGCTGTTTGCTGAGCCTGAATTAGTCAGAATTATACTGGCAGAGGAAAGATGTTACTCACTAGTTTCACTCACTGATTTTTTACCCTTGCACCCCTGTACTGCTTTTCCTCACTCTCCCTCATACATTCTCTCAGTCACACACAAAAAACATACACACAAACACACACACACACACACACACACACACACACACGCACGAACACAAACACACAAACACAAATGAATGAACACAAACACAAATACACACACACACACAAACATGCATGAACACAAACACAAATACACAAACACACACACACGCACACACAAACACACACACAAACACACAGTCACTAATTTTTCTCTCCCGCTCCATTCCTGAGCTCTCCAAAGGGCCCAGAGAGTAGCGGCTCATCAGAAAGTGAGTGGCAGTGATGTGGAGGAAGAGAGACAAAGAGATGACTAGCGGACCCCTGCAGCGCAGCAAATGCCGTCCTTTAGTTTCCTCCACCGGCACCATGACAAAAAAGGGAACCTGCAACAAGCTAATTACAATTCATTACACGCATGGACCAGCTCCACCTCTCTCTGGCCCTCCGTCTGATTCCCCTCCATCAGCAGCACTCTCCAGGACCGTGTGCTGGAGGATGGAGGGGGAAGGGGTGGGGTGGGGTTTGTGGATAAAAGGAAAACACAGAGCTGTGATCTTTTTTGTTTCCCAGAGCCTGTCGTTTTCGCATTTGTAAATATTCGCTCTCTTTTAAACACCATTCATCACTGCCTGGGCGAGGAGAGGAGAGAAGAGAAGCTAGCGTGTCTGGAGCCGCAGGCGGCTCAACGCACGACAGATGCTGCTCCGCCGGGCTGGAGAACCACCCGGAACATCTAGGCGGCGGACGACATGATGCGCTCTACACCTGTCCCTGACTGAGACTACAAAGGTGTTTGCTGTTCTCTGCTACAGCGTACGATTTCTACAATCTAGATGCGGCTTGTGTTTTTTCTCCTTCTTCAAAAAGATATCTAACCTACCACACAATGCACACAGTAGTCCTAGACAAGCTCTCATTGATTTACACACATAGTACACTAATGCATGTACACTTATATATTCTGTGTGTGCAGCTTGTGTAGTGTAGATAGATAAATGCCAGGTAGATAAATCAATACTAAAAAAAAAAGGTGCTAAATTGGTTCCAATCTGATGCAAAGTACAGGTGACCAGGTAACAGGTCTCCAGGCCAAGAGAGCGCCATTGATCTCTTTTGGTGTGTCCGCTTTACAAACCTCCATGGAGACCGTTGCCAAGACTCAGTCGGCAAGTGCTATATAGGATACCCACTGCTAGTTTGGTGCACTTAATAAAATCAAGAACCGGCAGAATCCTTTGGCCCAGCCTCTCGCACTTCTTCTTTGCGTCTTCAGCTTGCGGCGGAGAGAAGGGAGCCCTCAGGCCTTTCAAAGCAAACACAAACACAAACATGAAGGTCAGTCTTTATTTCCTCCCTCATAGCCCACTCTCATTAGTACATACACCCCCAACTGTGGAACATAACCTAGACCTTGTTCAATGTATGGGTCAAACGTTGATGATTAAAGTACGTAAGAATCTCCCCCAGGCAACAGTAACACTACAGCATACAGCACATAGCATGAGTGTTGCTGAGCACTATTCAGAAGTTTCTAGCACTGATGTTCTTTGTCCTTGACAAAGACAAGCCAACCTCATCATAACTTCAGTCTCCTTCAGTGTACAAGGCTTGATATCTAAATACACACACACACACCACTTCAAATTATATAGTCACTGAAAGTGTAAGTGCATTCATAAAATTCTCTTTTTAATTTTATTTAATTTAATTTTTTTGTGGAAGTAACAGCTAAAAAAGGTTTGTCTGTATTTAAACAGTTTTTTCTTTGGAATTTCATGAAAAACTCACACTAATTCTGCAGGCTATAGTCCACCATAAAGGACTGTAGGAATGACTGATGAACTGATCTTCTGCTCAAACGTATCACTTAATTATAACTTGCTGTTGAATTCAAATGTAAAAAGCGTATTCGTCATTCATCTCCATAAGTGCTTCTCCTTAAGAGCACCCTGATACGCTACTGCAATGCTAAACCTGCAGATCAACACTCTACATTCACAACACATGCACGCACATGGCAAAAACACAATGTGTGCCAATAAATGCAGGCAGACAGACACACACACAAACACACACACACACACACACACACACACACACACACACACACAATGGCCTCCAGTACATCCTTAGCAGTGGTATCCACAGCACGACAGAGGTATGATGTGGCACCATGTTGGCACTGTATGATTGATCACCTTAAAGACCCATGCGGTGCCTGAGCCTTTGATACATTACACAAACGCATTGATCCCCCAACCCCCCCCACCCCGCAGATGTCCACTGTGCTCACACGGCTAACCACCAGAGTGTTCTTGCTGCTACTGCCACCAATGCTGCTGCTGCTGACCCCCTCTGCTCAAGACTGCTCCCACAGCCACGGGCACTACATCTTACCTCTCTCTCTCTACACACACACACACACAAGAGTTAATTAAGAAGTTAAATGCCATTGTAATCAATACATTGACAGATCCCCACTTTGCTCTTAAAACACCCTCCTTTAAACAGCAATCAGACATACCCTCCCATCAAAAAAGACAAATCTATTGTTGGTTCAGAAACAAGGAAAGAAATGTTCAATGTCATTTCTGAGTAAATCACACCTTGTCTCTTTTGTCAGAAAAATGTGCTTGGACTGGACAAAAATGAAATGGTAGATCTGTGGTTTCTTTCTTTCTTTATTGCTCTGTCGTCTCACAACCTCAAGCAGCCTTCCATGAAAGCTGTGAACATCTGACTGGGTTGGCACTGGGGTCTCATGGGTATGGATCTCTTACGCCATGTTTTCACACCCTCAGTGTAGCCTGTTCTGTAACCTTGACGTGTGGAATTGGTCTTCTAGTACACCAGCAGAGGAGAGGATTCAACCCCCCCCCGGCCCCCCGGCCCCCCTCTCACCTTTACATGTGCATATGGGCATTCTCTCTGAGGTGTGGTGACACAAGCAGGCCAGAGTGGGCCAGTGAAATAATCAGATCACAGCAGAGGTCAAAATGACCACATGGGAGGATGGTGTCCATCCCTCATATTTCTATCTTGTCCTTTTATGTTCTGCCATCTGTCAGCAGTGACTGACAACAGGCCTGACTATCACACTGGACCTAAGTATTGTCTCTCTGTAAACTCATCGGGCATCATACCAGTCTTACAAACAGCTGACAAGGGCACTCGCTTT
>PYXC01000407.1:4307500-4562500 GCA_015244755.2 Tenualosa ilisha
ATAATCGTAATAAGAGCAGAGGGCCACAGATTATTCCCCACCTTCTGTCCAATTAAACTGAATGTAACTCGTGAGCCCCCAGCAGTGCTGTGCTCTCGTGCTCATCCTGGTGTCGGGACTTGTTTTCCTCTCTGACTCACTCTCCATCGCAGACTCTAATTGAACATAAATATGCACACTAGCAACCCACGGAAAAGCGTGGGTGCACTGTCAATGTTCAATCAAATGGAGAAAGAATTAGGAATGTTGCCACATCCACAGAGCAACTCTGAGTGCTTGGCAAGAGCCTGGGTATCTTTCAGTGGAGAGGAGTGGGGGAGGGGACGATGCTCCAAAATATTTTCCCTCTAGTTTCCATCTAAAACACAGAGAGGGGGTTTGATTTTAATCCCCAAATTGTGTCAAGCTGAGGAGGCGCTCATTGTCAGTGAAATTCATTCTACATGTGTGAAGGCTGGTTTCCATGACGTTAAGTTTTCAGGTGCTAAATTTGACAAAAACTTAACAGTATCTGAGATCAAATGCGTATATTATATAAATCATGGGTACCTTGCATGCACTGAATTTAGAGATTATCTTGCCAAATAATTCATGCTAGAAAATGCTAATTCTGTTTTGCATTTACGCTACATAGGCTACTAAAAACTACCAGCTGGAAAACAGCATATTTCTTATGTTAGCCAACCATCACCAGTAACTGTCTTATGCTACAATTAACGGACCTATACTCTGCAAGCTATAATTATGGTGTGGAGAAAAGGCAGCAAGACTGCACTTAGCTTCAAGAACAGAAAGAGGTAGAGAGTACTCGTAGAGTGCAGCCAATAAAAAGGAGTAATGATTATCCAACTCCATCCATCCTACAAACAATGTTGCTTCACCAGCACATGGACATTCTGCAATATAAATCAGTTACAGAGTTGTTACCAACATCTGGTCAAATAACCACAGTATGAAATCTAATAGTGCATACGTCATACACAAATCTAAATAAAACTACTACAGATTTAGATTCTGAGTGAATGGTTTGAAATATACTCTTATTTAGTACATTATTTACAATGTACTCCTCATCTGACAAAGAGGGCTATTTCTGCTCAAGTGGAAAATAATAATCCAGCAGGTCTATACAGATAAAGCTTGTGAATATCATGATAATAGCTATCCAGAAGGCCATTATGACTTGACAGACACTGGTTGTAAAATATTTTTGTTACATTGCACAAACGATGTCGCTTATTAGATATCATGCTGATTATAATGATGTTGCTTGTTAGATGTCATGTCAGACCACAGATATTATGGAGGTGGGTGAGGTGTCTTTACAATTTGTATATTAACAATATCTGCATTGATGATGAAGGGAAATGAGTTAAACTGTACTTTACTTGTTGGTTGCTAAATATAAACCTTGTTTTTGCAGTACTCTTCTGTTTATGCAGCCACTCAGCAGGTTCCATTTGCAAACACTATGCTGTTCCCTGTGGCAGCTCCACCAGAAATGAGAACATGAGAAAACAACATGTATGTTCTGATGTGACATTCACACACACTGTGTGGCTTTGTGTCTTAGCTGAGTCACCACTCCCTGGATAAAGCTGTGCATCTAGAATACTGTACAAAGGGCACAATGAGCCTTTCCATTAAAAAAAAAACAATGCCTGTCTCTATTAGTGTGAATGGAACCGGTGAGCAGAGAGACACAGCGCTTCCACACTGGAGCTGCTGCTGCTGCTGCATGCAGGGGGTTGGATGGATGGAGGGGGTGGGCAGGCAGCGATGATGCCTGCGCTTTGTCTAACTGCCTGGATACAGCTAAGCCAATAAAAGCCACTGCTGTTTCCCTAGCAACAGCATCAGTGAGTGTTCAGAGTGAAGTAAAAAGATACAGAAAAGAAGAGACAGAGAGACACACACCTCCCCTAAATAATCAACATGATCACAGATGGGTTTGAACGCATGGCCATTAAATCCCTACGTTTCCACACATTTTCATTTTCAACCCTGACTTATAATTCCCCCTCGCAAAAGGTGGAGGAGGCAGTAGGTTCATATGAGTGAGCTAGTAAACCAGAATTCCAATTAATTTACACAAAAGGCTATGTATTTTGTTTAAATAGGCCTAGTACTTGGCTTGTTGGGTGAAAAACATAGCTCAGGATAGGCTAGTGACAAGAACACACACTTACACAGTTGCCTGTGTATACATGCATGCATGTGCATGTGTGTGTACACTATGGCAAAACATTGCAACCTGTGGCTTTTCAAGGTGGAGCACTCATTTGGAAGACACCTTTGTAGCTTGGATTGACTGAATAATTCATTGTAAGGTGAGGTAACAGCTATCAAGCACAAAAGGAAAGAAAAACTAGGCCATAGATAATTCTCAACAAAGGCAACGCCCAAGCGGTTTTTGCAACAAAGCCCTGACAGACCATTTTCTAGAATTGCATCCATTACATGATATACACATACACATATACACATGCCAAATAATACAAAGAACATTTCTTCTTTCCTCTAGCTACCTAGCTAGGGTTAGGGTTTACACTGATGACAATAAAAAATATGTTTTCCTGAACTGCACTAAATTAAGTTTGAATCCATGAGAGAGTGATACTGTATAGTGTATATAGCTAGCTGGCTGTGACGGGTTAACAAGTTGTGCTATGTATAAAGCTATTAAAAAACTGATTTGGAGTGTGACAGCAACGTGAAATCTTTTTTATCTGAACAATAAACAGCATCTTAGGAAGCTGGAAGAGTAAAAGTCTGGGGGGATTGATCCATCGTGATCAAGATTAGTTTTATGTTCTTTGAATCTAGATCAAATCTAATAATTATACAATATTGGCCACGTTTCATGATGTTTTTTAATTCTGAATTAATTATTCAGCATTGAATAGTTCGGAATTAAAATATTCTCCTTCAAGTTTACATGGATATAATAATTTCTAATTAAGGTTTACATGGAACACACGTTAAATCGGCTTTATTTAATTCTGCTCAACGTGAGAAGGGCAACCCAACGGGCATGTGCTGAACAACCGGAATTATTTTTAAGCGGAATAAACGTTTACATGTTCGAGGAATAAAATAATTCGGCTTCAAAATTGGAATAAACCACCCACTTAATTCAGAATTAAGTTTAATTCCGAATAATCATTTTAATTAGGAATTAAGTGTTTACATGGTCTTTTTAAAGCGGAATTAATGTTCATTCGAAATTAAATTAGTTTTATTCGGAATTAAAGCTCTCATATAAACGCATGGAATGTCTGTGGATTTTTGAAATTAGGTTGTTTCTTATTGTAGTTGTACTGATTCCATGCCATTCCATCAAACCGCACAGAAATCTGTGAATTGTTGACAGGTCTGCAATATTAGAATGAAGCTTCTCAATCCAAATCTCCATCTTAAATCTAAAAAACAGAAAAAGATGCCTTCTGAAGAAATGATCAACATTTCAATTGTGAATACAGTGTCTCTCATCAGCACTTGCAAGATGACAATGGAGCCCCATTCTGAAACAAAACTCGTAAGCCAAATTAATTAAACAATTTCATTGACACTTTTATTACATTTTGACATTATATTTATTACCTTGTTAGTCAACATAACTCATAAGTCAACGAAAATCATCATTGCTTGTCTTGCAAACAAATCCACGTTTTAGTAAGAATTTAGTACATTGGTGTCTGTTACAGAAAAAATCAGAGATTATGTTGTTGAACTTTAAAAATATAGGGGAAAAGCACTGTTGATATGCCATGAGAAATATCTCACATACAGACAAATGACACCATCAAGCAGTTAGCTACAGGTTCAACAGAATGTTAACTAAAGTGGTCTGACAGCACACATGTAGAAACAAGGCAGTTTGGTTCTTACAAATACTGAACATATCTCCACACAGAAATAATAACACATTCCACTACACTCAGAGTTTGAGTTTAAAAATAAACTCCCTGGCTAGTGTTGCTTGAGAACAAACAAATATACAAACAATTGTTCAAATTCAGACTTCTCCCACAGATCAAAACAGCATATTTTTGTGGGAAATAAATAATACACAAACACTGCAAGTTCAGTGTAAAATAAGCAATACACTGTCTCACCAAGAGCATATGGGTCATCTGGTTAGAAAACAAGAACCAAAGTGCTTCCTAGCTTCCCAGAAATGGACAGGAATATTAAGTAGAAACCTAGGCCATCTGGAATCAACAATATACCAAACTGTGGTGGTTGTAAAATAATTCCCCAAACTATTCTACTCAATCCTGTTCTGCACACAATCATTTACTGGCTGCTTGGCCCTTTAAGGTTTTATTGCATCTTGCAAGAGGGCATCAGGGTTCACCGTGTATCAATATTACTCTTCTCGCTATCTCTATGGCTCTTTCTCTCTCTCTCTCTCTCTCTCATGCGTTCCTGTCTGGGAAATCCCTGATGAGCCGGTGGCTCTTTGGTGCACACGTGGACCAGGCACTGTGGTTCACTCGAAAGAGGGAAAATGTCACACAGTGTCTTCAGTGAAAGTCAATACCACGCCAGCCTGCCTGCCTCACGCTCCCCTCCCCCACTCACTCTGCCCTCAACGCACTAAACACTGTCCCCTCCCCCACCCTCCCTCCGCCCTTTCGCCTGCAGGGAGTGAGCGACTGAGTGAGTGAGAGAGCGGGAGGGAGGGAGAGAGAGAGAGCCAGGGATTGAGAGTGAGAGGAAAAGAGAGAGCCCTTTCACCTACATTTCCAGAAGGGCAGGGCCTGCCTAGGCTTGCCAGGCAGCACTGCAGCAGAGGAGAGAAATAGTGTCTAACAGTCTCACAGCTCCTCTGCTCTCGCACTGTCCCTGCAGACAAACACGGAGATGTGCCATTGAATGCCCGAGACACAGAGACAGTTTTGACTGAAACAGCACAAAGGCTCCTTTGGTCCTCCATTTTATTCTGGGTAATCCTCGCTGGTTGCCTTGTCTGCCACTGCTGATTTTTCAGAACACTGCCATAAGACTTGGACATTATCATAGCAAAATCCTGCAGAGAGATAGCAGAGCTACTGTTGTTGCTGAGCAGTGGGATTTAAGATGCCTGATTGCCTCACTGTTTAAAATGGCCTCTCACATGACCATGTTAATCAGTCTATGCAACTACAGCAACTCATTTTGAAAGTGTGTACAACAGTTGCTACCAATGAATAATCCATAAAAGACAGAAACAAGGGCAGACACGCATAGGGTTTCTGAAGGCTCCATTTTTTACCTTTATTTTTCCTGTCTTGGATAAACTGGTGTTACACAGCGTGCTGTATGCAACTCATACTGTATAGTTTGTTTGGATACAATAACTCAGGACAGTCATCGAATAAACATTAGCGTTAGACAGCAATAAAGCTTAGTTTTTGAGATCTTCAAATTCTATGAAAGATGGATACATCAAACACTTAATGTAATCAGCACCATGAAAAAAATCTTTCCTGTCTTGCATCAAACTAACAGAAGAAAGCATGAAAGTTGAGATTCTATTTTCTGTTACCTAATAAAGCTTTGTAGTGGTTAGGGGTTGACGATTTGTACAAAAACACACTGTTGCCTTGGCAACACCGTCCAATATTAATTGCGCAGCGAGGGGGCACAGAAGAGCTGAGACACAACCGCCCGCACTGATGCTCCATTACTGCTCTCTCTTGTCTGATGGCTTAATAAAACTTTTAAGAGATCACACCAGGGGCAATGGACCTTCAGAGAACACACACACACATCCAATTGTACTCATGCGCACACACACACACCACCACCAACAACAACAACGTTCGATTCCAGTGGAAAGAACATTGAAATTACTTAGCAGCAAAACTGTTGCTCTAGCAGATAATACTGGGTTGGTGTGAATCTGCAAGGCTTTAGTAAATGGATTCACACAGAGATCGTCATTGCGTAAGACCATTTGATACAAGGTTGTCAGAAGTGCATCACCTCCCAGAGAGATGCTGAAGCTGTCCTTTCTGCTTTAGTTGTTAGAGAATGACTGAGAACTATACTAAGAGTTAGTTCTTGAGTCGCCTCAGACTTTATTTTCATCAGTAACAAGTCTGAAATAGGAAAGATAATACAGCATTTGGGGGAGGGCTGTGGCACAGTTTGACAAGGCGTCCATACCATGAATCTGGGGACCTGAGTTAGGTCCAGGACCGCGGTAATTTCTCGGCCCTTCCCCATCTTTTATAGGCATAAAAGGTGTACATTATTAAAGCTTGAGACTGGTAACTAGTCTTTGCTGTGGGAGGATTTAAGGACCATGAAAAAGCTTTGTAGACCCATTAGTAGTTGTTCACGGATTCTGAGAAGTGTAGACAGACACAATTACTCGATGGTTGGTTTGTGTGTGTAGATGTTTATTTAAGAAGAGACACAAAGAAGAGCCCAGATGGCTTTCTGTAAAACTGTAATATAGCAGCACACCAATGCCACAGAGAAAAATGGAGAGTCTGTACACTCTGTGAACCATCTAGCACAGGAATGGCGTCTAGTCCCCTTTTTTATCCACCTTACTGATTCTCATTGTGGCTGAAGTGTTCCGGAGCATTAGGTTAGGATGATGTGAACAGCCTCTTAAAATCCCTTTCAGTGCATTGTTCTCACTAAAGCTTTCACAAAATCCTTTTTCATAAATGGACTAAAACTTCAATATGATAGCAAGAAGACATTGCACAATGTACATCAGAACATATGTGCCCACACTATAAATGATACATCACATATGACATAATTTATGTTTTATCAGATTAAGTGCGTAGCCTGTGTTTTGTATTGTCTATAGCTACATTAAGATTTGCCCATGTGCAGCACTGCTTCACCAGCCTTGTACCTGCAAATGTCCTCAACTCCAGCCTTTGAGCCTCATTAGTCTTCCGACTGGTGTAGCAACAGACTGATGGGGGTTGGGGGGTCTCTCAGCACAAGAGCAGCAGCAGCCGCAGAGTGGTTTCATCCTGGCATGCATTTCACATTGCTTCTGGAACACGACACATTATGTAAGAATATGCTCAGTCATAATCATGCTGTGTCCCTGCAGTTACTATATGCAGACCAATCACAGGATTCTCCAACGGAGAATACAGAAACAAAAGTTTTGGAGCTCAGCAAAGCATGTAACCCATGGTCAAGTCAGCAGGAGGAAATGCGTATAATTTGAACACAAGCAGATTTTCTATAGAGCTATACAGTCAAGCAATGGAGACCATGTATTAATGGATGTCTGTATAGCAAGGCTTGAGGGGGGACTATGGTTGGACGAGCGTTATGCCCCCAGAGTCCCCACAAAAGCCTCAGGGAGTCATTGTTGATACACATAGCCAGTGGAGCAGGTCATTACGACATCAGACAAAGGATGATAGATGTGATCAGCGCACTGGCTGCTTCGTCCTCTCCCCCTGCACTCTAAACAAATACACTGGGGTTGGTGACTCAGCATTCATTCCCAACCCCCACCAGGGCCTGATTTTTAGAATCCTGACGGAAGCAGGTCCTGACTGCAAATAACAAGGGCTGCAGGTCCAGCTCAACTGCATATTGTACTCCCTGTAGCAGAGTAACTTTACAGGGCTTTTAATCGCACAGACCCACAGCGCTGTTGGGTCTACAGGGTTTTTTTTTTTACAGTTGAAAGGGTATTAGGGGCTTTTTGAGTAATGATTTGTTCAGGTCAAAAATACAAGTGCGTATTACTCTTATCTGACATAAGTAATTATATGGTTTTCGTGCATATGGTGTAAAACACTAAAACTGAATATTATGTAAACACAAGATTCCACAGTCTTAATCTGAAGTGCTTTCAAACACAAACTCGACAGCAGGTCATTATAAATGAACAACTTATGTCCTTGCAAGGAATATAAATTCTCTCAGACAAAGGTTTCACAGACACATTGCACTGTTATGACATCATCTTCCCAAAAGTCTATTATCCCCCATTACTTCAGACATGGGCCAGCAAGTTACTGATGGCTCAAGTTCAGATCAATGTGGATGGGGTCCCACAGAAACTCCCCAGTTCGCAAGAATGTACTGGCACATCATGGGGCATCTGCTGTGGCAAACCTCCCAAGCCCTTGCTCCTCAGAACACACTGTTTTTCCTGGCACGTCCATTTTTCCATACTCGAGAATGTCAAACAACTGCTTGCCTGCATTGGTGCAGCAAATCCACTGTGAACACTGAGCACACAGCATATCCTTCTTCCCCTTCAAAGAAAGATGGAAACTTTCATTCAAAATGGAGGGAACTCCACACTACATGCCAAAGAAGACATTCTACAGAAAATATGCAACTAAATAATGCTAACAACTACAAAAGCCTGGTTTGATAAACCTTTTCATTTGGAGTGTGTGGGAACAGGAAACAGTAGCCACACCTACACACACACACAGACAAACACATATAGACATAAACACATAAATACACACACAAAACACCAATTAAAGCTGAGTTGCCTTAAGAGACAGGGGTAAATTACAGTTCAGGTAAGCATTTTCAATAAGGTTGATGTGATAGGAAAAAAGGCAGTAAAGATAGCACATATATTCTACATCAAATCTTTGATGCCAACATTGTCTTTTACATAACATTCACATGAACTCTACTGAGGGGAGACTGCCTGCTGCTGGCTGCACATATTACTCAACAGTAGGCGAGCATTTCATCTGCTGGGATTGAAAAAAAGAACGAAAGAAAGACAGGAAAAAAACTATGCTGAAAAAGAGACAGGCAGAAGGGGGGAGGGGTTGGTGGGTTAAAAGAGAGAATGAAAGTCACAGAGGCAGAGATAAAGAGAGAGAGAGCGAGAGAGAGTAAAAGCAAGCAAGATCTCTCTGAGGGGTGTTGTTGTTTATGGCTACATAGAGCCGCAACTAGGGGGGAGAGAGAGAGAGAGAGAGAGAGAGAGAGAGAGAGAGAGAGAGAGAGAGAGAGAGCGACAGATAAACAACAATGCGGAGGGGTGGGGCTAGCAGCAAGCTAAATGGGTTTCTTTGTGCTCAGTTGGGTTTTGATAATGAATGCTGACTGTATGTAGGGGTTAGCCAAGGCCATTTTCCCTCAGAGGAAAGGAAGATCGGCTCTGCCGCTTTGACAGTCCAGCCAGCCATTCTGCGAACCGCTTACATAAAGAAGTCAAATGGGGCAGGAGATACCTCAGAGTGGCCATCCAGCGGGTCAGAAGGGGCAGCCAGCTCAGAGGGGAAGATAAAGAAAATTGGGTCTGAAACGTCTAATCATGCCGTATGGGGGTTCATATTTGGTTCGAGGGTTGGCCAAATGGGGGTATTTTTAAAATTGCAAGTCATACCAGTGTGACAAATAATGTTTTGATCATTCTTCTTTAATTATTCATTTCAGTTGCACTGATCTACCACATATGCAAAGCTATTTTGAAATAAATACTTAATTCAGTGATTCTTTTCCTTGTCATATGATAGTATGATGAAATGTGCCAAATAATTCAGCTTCCATGTGTTTCCATGACAATAAAAAAAATCTAATTATTATACTGTACTGCACATAAATTGGGCTAAATTGAATTTCCCATAGTCAGACTAACAGATAATGTGACTAAAACTCCAGACGCTGGCGGGCAGGCTGTTATCTACCCGTTACAAGCTGCATGAATCCATGCTCGGACTTGCTGGCAGCTTTGGGAACATTTTGTGTACCAGAACGTTTATTTCAAAATCCTCTGATGTAGTGCAGCCCACCTTGGCACAGACAATTAGATAAAGGGTTACACGACCACAAACGGGCAATCCACACAGGCTGTCTATAAGCATGTGCACCGTCGTCCCCTCCTCCCCTTTAGAGTTTATTTATCGGCCGATCCACCTTGTGTCAAGCCAGGAATAAACAGCACTCACCCAACACAAGGATAGGACAGAAAAGACACAGGAATCGGTACAGCAAATGCAACATAGAAGGTGATAATACCCTAATGAAAAATATAAAAACATAGCTTCTTAAAGACAAACTCTGCTAACACTGCCCCTAGGCCTAAATCCTTTATTCACCTAACGTTCGCAGTATACAATTATGTGCAGTGCTAATACCGACCACCTTTCCCTAGAGACTTATCAGACTAAAGTTTGGATGATGTTGAATTAGGACATCTTCACTATGATTTAAGTAGAACAACAATTACACCTTCTATTTTAAGATACACTGTGACATGGTGAATTGTGCTCTTCATGAGCGAGAAATTAAGGAATTGTGATGGATGAGTGTGAAAGAAGAGAGGCAAATATGATAGTATATAATATTATAGAATAAGATATAGACAGCTACAGCAGACAGCCATCCAGGGGCCTACACTATGAAACAAGGTTACTGGTCAACCTAGGTAAGTTTGTGAGTATCCACTGATCTCCAAAAGAACACTGAGTTTTGATTGCAGCTCCCTGACATCGTAAATTATGCTATATTAACCTCCCAATACGCTGTGCTGCAACTTTTTGTTAGTGAAAGACAGAACAAATGAAAGGAAGAAGTGAAAGAGACAGTGACAGGAGAGCATTTTCATTCGTTGCTTCAGCATGGAAGTGAATTTTGTAGACGTAGCCTCTAGTTGCCCTCTCTCTGTCAATTAGACTATTCAGTAGCCTATTCATCAGTGAATAACAATAACTCAAACTTAGTGCAGCGCAGTCTTCAAAAAAAGAAAAGCAACACACATTTTTCACCCTAAAATTAAATGTGGGCACTGCACTATGTAGCCTATATTACCTCATAGCCATATTTCCATATATTAATAAACTACAATCCTGCAATCTGCAGTCTGATATTGGCATATAATGCATAGTGAAGGAATTTAAAAACATTTACTGTTGTCAATCTATCAAAAAAAATTCTAATTACACCAGAAATTTTAAGTTAATTTTTTTGACATCTAAATACCCATCTAACATGTTCGATCGATCTTTTAATATATCTATCCTTAAGCCAGGTATAAGGCAGATTTTGAATTTTAAACGTTTGGTGTCTGCAAATGATGGGGTAGTGTAAACCAGTGTTTCTCAATTGAGGTGCCATCAAAACCCTCACACTGCAACACATTTTAGGTCAAGAAGCAATGGCTATGCCACGTTTCTTCCATTCTTCAAAGCAGACATTACAAATATTACATCATATATTACATCAAACTTTCATTGGGTGATAAAATTGATAAACCAGGGTGATAAACCACCATGACCATAAGAAGCTGGGCATCTACTGGCATCTACTGTTTTTTTTTCCGATCACAAATACTTTTATTAACAAGGTTATGACAACAGGGTTGCCAGATTGATGCTGCTCAAACCGGGAATGGATCTGAGAACACATTAGGAACAAGATAATTGGTTCATGTATGACCCACAGAAGATGTTATTAGAGACTCAACTGAATCATCCAAGAGGTGATTAACCTTTAGCAGCAGGATATGAATTCCCTTTTTACTTAACAAATTACTAAAAATCCAACCAGCATTGTGAAACTGTTCCATGACGGTTAGCAATGAAACAGTTCTGTGAAACTTCTCAAATTGTGATTAAGTACTGCTTAATGAGAAGTGCTTTCTATATGTCGGCATTAGCAATAGGGTTTATCAGATTGAAAAAAAAATGATGTTCCACAAGAAGCATAGAAGACGGAAAGACTTTAACATCAGCACATGATTCCTTGGATACTTTGTCCAGTGACTTGTGCAAGGAATAATAACAAGTTAGACAGTGTTTGAAGAGGATTTTGTGGAAATGCTATTCCCTGTGGTGGTGGTCATGTCAGGTTGAGGCTGATATGCCCCTACATCTGTCTCAATACATGACCGCCCACCCTAAACACAATAAAAATTTCTGAGTGCCCCCCATGCCTAGGTAATATCTCTCATTCTATCTCTCCATAATGACATTTTTACTACCCAGCAATGGTCTTCACCATGAACCAGCATGTGCTCAAAACACATCACTGATTTACTATTGCAGATGGATTCATGACACATCCATGTTTACCTTCATTAAAACCTTGACAAGACTCATCAATCTGAAACCAAAGGCAAAAACAACAGAGAAAAGAAACTCATATTTTTGCCATCACAATTGAACACACTACTCACGCTACAACACAGGGATGCCTGCAAATTCAACACAGAGCACTTAACCCAACACGGGCAGGCAATATTTCATCCGATTGGAATAAAAGCGGCCTTTGTTGTTGACCTTAAGTTTTCACAATTAGATTAGTAATAAACAATATCAATGCCAGCTGGCAGAGAGGGAGACTAATTTTACCATCTGCCAAGGAAAATATCTGGAGGGTCTCCAATGGACTTTCAAAAGGCAGCCTGACAGCCATAGCTATCTGTGAGTGGTACAGGGGCAACACAGGGGATGGAGATTGAGATCGGGTGGCTGGTTGGTCCTTGCAAAAGCTTAATCAAATGGCACCTCAACCTCCTTAAGATGCCACACAGCTGAGGGAAGTGGGGAAAAGGCAATCAGGGCTGCTGAAGCTTTTTTTGATTTTGTTGCCTTAGAATGTGTGGTGGGGATGGTAAAGAACGAGAGAATGAAGAAGTGAAGGTTACAAATCTGTCCTTTGTATTGCACAAGATCTGCGTCATCCACACTACTTTTGTTTCCCAGAAATAATCGTTGTGCCTTGCACTTAGTGTAACGATTTTTCCTGCCTGAAAAAATTGCTCACCATGGGGACCCATTACTAAGAGCCAGGGTACATCTGACAAAGTAGTGTTTGTCTTTTTCTTGGAAGAATTCACTGTTTCAAGTTGAAGCAAACCCATCAAATGCAGCAGAAAAAGACAGACTTGCTTTCTATTTCTGTTTCACAGTGGTCTGAACTAACCTGACTGGGCATACTTTTACAGTAGACAGTAAACCCCAAGCCTGACAACAGCAGCATATAGCATGACCTCACTGTCCACAAAACCCATTTGTGTCTTTCACCATCTGGCAGTCTAGTGTATGTATGTATGTGCTTGTGCAAGTGGGTGTGTGCTCACACCACCAGAAAAACCTCTCCTAAGAGACACAATGTTTGACCCAGTTAGGACTTCATTTTGTTTTCATAAATATGGCTTATACAAACAGAAATCATACACAGATGCTGACATATTGGAACATTTTCAGGAAAGTTCTGTCTTTTGAATATCACCTCTTGGGTTTTAACGTTAGTGGGCTAACGCCAAGTCCATAATCTCGAAGGTCTTGTAAAAACTTGCTTCATTCAAAGGAGGAAGGAATCATTTCTCTCTCTAGGCCTGAGCTGGTCTTTCTTTGGATGATGTTTCCTGATATCATGTTATGGGTACTTTCTATGTTCCACCACAGTGGTGGCTAGAGGAGATTGCAGTACTGGTAATGTGCTCCCTGATCTCCATTGTGTGTGATGATGTAATCAAGTTGGAAAAGCAAGTAAGAAGAGGGTTATTCCCTCTGGTATTCAGAATCCCCAGTCTGGGATGGAAGGGGTTGGTGCAGGGAGAGGAGTGGGGCAGACGGCTAAGGAGCCAGACAATAACCTCTCTGTTTTGCTAAATGGTTAGAGTCCCCTGTGGATGAGACCTCTAAACCAGCTCCCTTATATCCGTAGAGCTCAGGCAATAGATTTATTATCAGGCCTGGAGTGGCTGTGTCTCAACCACATACAGCGTGTGATGAGCACAGCATTTATCATTCAGCTCTCAACAAAAAGCAAAGGTGTGGTGCAGTGTGATTGTCTATACTAACTACGTCCGGACTAACATGTGTACAGCATTGCCAACGACAAAATTGTCTTGCTCATAAACAGAATAGTAGGTTTTGTATGTGGAACTGCTATCATACAATTTGCAATACATGCCAATCAACCATACATTATTTAAAATTTAACATAACCTTGTGAGTTTAACTTGCTTAGAAAGGAAGTGCATTGGTTTAATCCACAATTATGTCCAGTTGCCTTCTGATTTTAAAGCAATTTTAAACATTGCTTTACCAAGGTTCCAAAAATATAAGCGGAAAAATATTTTTTGTGGGAGCATGGAAGTGGTTTGACATTTAAGTGCTGGAACAGTAACCAATCTTACATTTGAAACATGCAATTAGAGAACCCAAACTGCTTAGCCAGCTACTCACCACATTGTGATAGATCTTTACAGTTGTAAAATAGCAGATAAAGAGGTATTATTCCTCATCCCAACACATGCTTACATTGCCAGGAATAGATAACCCATTGGGGGAGTGAGTATTTATCAAATAATGCAGTGCCTCTTTAAGGTGAAGCTCCAGGGCCAAAATATGGTTAAGCATGAGAAGGGATCTGTGCAACCCTTTCCTCTTCTCTCCCGTTGCAGCAGTTTGCCAAATCAAGTGCACCAAACTCTTTTGAGAGCTGTGTGGAAAGAGCTCAGAGTTGACCTTGATGTTGAGGTCAGTGCATCCTCAAGCGGCTGGGGTGAGGGGGCTGTGAGGGGGGGCAGCAGAAAATCAATCTCAAACGTGGTGGGGATCAATAACTGTAACAGAATGCTAGAAAAGACATGGCAGGCAGGGGTGGAATTGTTCCTGCCATCAGCCCACAAAAGTTGTCAGCAATGTGCCCCATATAAAGCAACTGTGCATTGGCAGGCACTGTGCATGGCAGGCACCACTGGTTGAATAAACAGTTAAAATATAACGTTAAAAGTCTGCAGCACATACAGCCAATACCAGCAAAAGAACGCACTCTAATGCAGCGTCTTTATGCCACTTTGTCCTTGTACTGCCTGTGTAAGTCTCTTTGTGTTGCCCATGTATGCATGTAGCTTACAGTTTAGTGAAGCTTGTGCTTCTTAACAAGATTTGACACAGACTTGTAATGTCGGGCTCGGAACTGGACCCGGGTCACCCAATTGTTATCGGCCTATGTTGTACCAAATTTTTCAATTCTTTTTCCTACTGACAGCAGTCAGTGACATCAAACAAGAGGGCTATGGGCTACTCTAGCCCAGAATCATTTTTTAACAATTTTGAAAAAAAAAAAAGTGTGACTGCAGAATTGTATGTATTACTAAGCGTTTCAGCAATTTAAAAACTATATGAATGCATACAACGTTGCACATATTAGTCCATAAATCTACACTAATCTGAAGGGGTCTTCTGCAGCAGTTCAGAATTTCAATTTAAAATATGCAACTTTCTCAATTTTTAAGTGCAGCTCAACATGAAACCTCTCTATTTTTGGTGTTTGTCTGTTGTTATTACCAGCTACCCAGATTTTAGATTACAGCCTAAAATACTCTTCTGTTTCCAAATAATGATGGCAAGCCAAAAACAACACATAGTGCATCCTGGCAAAGATGCCATTTATGATAAGTACATAACATTGTAAAATGTTTACAAGTTTATTTATGTATAACATATTCCTGTTGGGATTAATCAAGAGTCACAATATGCACACAGATACAATTTTTATTTAAGAAACTCTGCTTTTGATATTTTGTCTCATCCCCCCTCTCCCCACCTCCTTCAGAAAGTTGTATTCCGATAATCTGCCTTTCATCATCATCATTTACTCTGACATTTCCTGAAATATCAAATCAGCTAGCCTCTTTTATTCTCTCTTCTGTTCACTCTCACTATCACTCTCTCTTCATCTCCAAGTGTCTTTTCTTTGGCCTTTGACAATAACAGAAATGAAGACTGGCGTGTGTATGTCTCTTGTGTGATGACAAAGAAATCAGAGCTGAGTCTCCCTGTATGTACTCAGGATCTTGTGGTTACAACATGGGATATAAATGTCCTTGTATGTGGAGCAAAACAACATTCTAAAAATGTGTGTACTGATCATAAGTTTTCTCACTAGTAAAAGTTGAAAACTGGAGTGGTGTGTTCTAAAACCTGAGAGAGAGGCCATATCACTGGTGAATGATGTTCAATTCCAACGTCTCACAAGGCCACCTAATATGCAGTAAAAGAAACCATTTAGAGCCATTTACTGTTGTTGGGCATAAGATCAATGGCTACCAACTATGATGACAATCATCCGACAATATTCTACATGCTGCTACAGGGCAAGTGACTGACATTGGATTTTCATATTTCCAGCGTTAAACTAACCTAAAAACATAAGATTTGCTAATTTTCTTGTTCTACAAAGTCTCCAGTAATGAATCCATGTTTTTCATAAATGTTGCTATTAGTAAAAGTTAGCCATTACCTTACATATATCTATGCTGAAATTTATTTTTCCCAGTATGCCATGGGAGCATCTCTGTGACCGATAGGAGATAAAGGAGAAAAGCCTCTATCTGATGTATAGGGGAAGACCTGCTGTTCAAGATGTGGTTCTGTCAGATGTACGGACAAATAAAAGTAGTGGATGTTTGAGGGAAGCAGGGAAGAAGCCCTCTGTTTCTCATTCCAGTATTTTTGAAACGGCCTCTACATACATCATGCACAAGACTTAGAGCTACACAGTTCAGAGGAATCTTGAGATAAATTTTCATCATGACTACTTAGCTAGTTGTTCACTAGTGAGGAAGGAATTCTGTGAGTAAACAATAATGGATGAATGGATGGAAGTCCAGGTCTTCTGACTTAGTAATATAATTATTTGCAAGATAAATCAATCATAACTAGGCAGTGATAATTTATGATCGGCACATGCAAATTCCTCCTGTTAGAGAAAAATATCTTGCCACATCTATATCCCAAATCTACACATCATCAGAATGATAATTTATTGCTGGAGTTTAAGATAGTGCTCAGGTAAAACAGTTCATTCTCATCAAGCTTCCACCACCAAAGGCCCTTCCTGGTAAAATGTAAACTTGATTTAAATTACACCATAACGTTCGTTTTTTGTGCACAATGAAAATCTGGTCGGTGTAATTGTGTTTAGACTTGGTCAAAGGGAACGTGCAGAGAGAAAGATCTGGGCACCTTGTCAAATGTCAACACTGACCCTGAAATCCCCAGCATGTCTCTTTGATTAAATCTGCAAAAGCATCTCCCACAGTGAGCTAGACAATCTATCTGGGAGCCAATGGTGTCGTGTGGAGATACATCCAAACAAATGATTCCTGATTCTGACAGAACTGTTGGAGAAACTACTGCACATAATCACAGAGGAGCACTGCTCTCTTATCACTCTATCTTGGAGTTTTCTGCAGTCTTACCGGTGTAGAAAGACATTTTTATTAATAAAAAAAAAAAAGTGTATTTTCTTTTCATCTCTAGACCCTCATAATTGTCAGTTAAGAATAAATTAAAACAATGTATTTGCATGCACATAAGACATTGACAAATTGTCTTGATTGCAGTGCTAGCTTTTCAAAACAAGGATCGCAGAGAGCTCTTTGCAAATGTCACATTTCACAGTGTCATTCCTATGCAATGATAATGTCTTTGCTGCTGTGTCATCAATTCAAGTTTACATTTATTAATTTAACAGAGAAATAAATGTATGTACTATTGAATTCATTACATGACAAACAATTTGGGCCCTATTGTTATTGTCAGTAGTGACAGCTCACCCGTGTGGAGTGCAGGTTGGTTTGGAGGTGGTTCCAGGACAATATGGTATTTTGACAGTGAAAAAATTGATCTATGTTCCCTGTGAAACATTGAAAAGTGTTGTGTGTGCTTTGGGTGCAACACCAAATTAACCAATGAGAGAAGCATCCTACTCCTATGGTCTAATAACGAAGATAAATGGCTATAGCCTACACAATAAATAAATGAGGCTGATATCAGTCTTTTTTCAGCAAAGGAAACAAAAATTAAACATTAGCTACCCTCTGTTTGTCTGCAGTGAAATACAAAGAAGGAAAAATACAGTCACCTTTTAAACAGTCAAAGGGGCTTTCCAAGGAATCGGAAGAAACCCTACTTGAAAATCTTCCCTCCTTTTGCGCTTGTTCCTTTTATATGAAAAGCTGCTTCAACAAAGCAATCTTCCACTTCTAAATCTTTAGATGAATTTTTTTTTGTATAGTGGAGCCCATGTTGAAGCACATCCTGGACATCCAGGGCTCTACAATGCGGCCTTTTCACTGGCATTTGCAAGTGAATATTTCACCATGCGAACGAGGAAAAAAAAAAAAAAAAAAAAAAAAAAAATGAACGTGTGCGAGTGACCTCTCGCAGTCCACAAATAGGGAGAGCACTGGTGTAAAGACGTAATGTGAGAAGTTTCAAAATATATCAAACATCAAAGCAGCTAAAACAACATTCCAAAATATTTCAAACATCAAGCCACCAAAGCAATGTTCTGAAATATATCAAACATCAAAACAGTGCGAAAAGCTCTACAGCGCTCAAGAGGCAAGATACAAAGTATAAGTGCGTTTTTTAAAACCAACTACGGAAAAACCAAAAGAACAAATGAGGAAGGAAGTTCAATGATGGGAGAAGGTTACAACAATGGGGAAAGTTGTAGATAAAGTGTACTGTTTGAAGGATTTCAAGTGGCTGGAATAGGCTAGGATGCTACGGTAGCAGATGTTCGGTGAATTTGGTAGGGCCGCCCCTTCGGCAATGGCAGGTTCTTCTCTGTTCGTAACAGGGAACCCACAGCTTAAGTGTGATGTTGTGGTGAAGCACAGCGAGTCTGGTAGGCACTCTCACTGTTGTGATGCTTATATTAATCGTTGCCTACCCAAATAAAAATCCTGGTCTAGTGATTACAACATGAAATTTTGTGTAAATCTGCAAGTTTGCAGTTTTGTGTATTCTTTTCTTTTGTCTAAAATGTCTTCTAAATTTCATTCAAGTAAGTTGTTGTTGTAAGTTGTTTTTTTTATGCTCCTAAAATTTTTATTGAAAAAAAAGTTAGCATAGAGCCCTGTGGACATCATATATTTTTCCACTGTAATATTTCTTGTTGTAGACTAATTTGTCATTTTGCATGAATAAGCACTGCTAAGCATTTCTGTAGATGAAAGAAGCAAGGTGTGCACACACCTCGCATTAAACATCCATAAAGTAGCTTTTCAGTAATGTGCCAGTGACTTTCAGGTTTGTCTAGTCAGTCGGGGATTGACCATAGAGTTGCAGAATGTAAGCTCTGCGCTGGACCACACCTCCTGCTTTAGTTGACACGCCTGTTTCGGCGCATGTTCATCTCAAACGAACGATGTGCTTGTGCGAAGATAGTAATGACAGCTTGTGTCCGTCACTGTGTGCATGATGGGGCCCATTGGCTCCATTTCGTTTGACACAATGTATAAGGCAATATATTAAAATGGAAATCCAACACTTTAATCATGCTAATTTAATACTATGCAACACAAGGCTACATGTAATTACCTGAACAGTCGATCAGTGCAGAGAGATTGTTGATGCAAGAATCCATTACACCCTTTCCTGGAAACAAACCTTAACTAAAGTCAAGCTCCCTTGTGTCTCTAGATGTTAAGCACAACGCTAGATATTACTAAATTTATACATGCGTCATTACAATGTGCAACGTGTCAATAAATTGACAAATACTGATGTTACTGCCTGCTCACGCAATGCGCTACAGAATCGTTTAATGTCATAAAATTGCATAGGTAAGATTTTGTGTGATAAAAAATGGCTTCTGCAAAGGAGCACTCAGAGACAAATCTGCTAGTAACATCTGCATATAAAATGACAAAAGCAATACGGCCTCATATACACTATGCTATCATATGAATTCATTTTTGTGATAAGAACCACATTTAACAGGCTCTACATCCAAATTTTATTCTGGGATGAACCTTAAGAATGCCAAGGAGGGAAAACACAACAGCTGCACAATTTTGACTTGTTATTGTCCAATCAAACAAAATCAATACGTTACTTTTAACACTTGTTGCTGAAATATATCACTGCAAATCCTGTAAAGTGATATATTTCACCTTGTTGTTGAAGTATGACTGCAGATCCAGCTTTAGACAATATGTGTAATTCATTGCCAGTGAGATGTGCACTTACAGAAGCTTTCATGTGTATGCTTAGGCAAAATGCAAAACACAAAATTGTGTTGCAGCAAATAAAAAATGTTCAGATGATACTGATGGCACACACTCCATAAACCACACTGTGCATGGGCAGGTGCTCCAATTAGAGATGAAGCCCTGTGTGTAATACAAGTCTGCCCTAAAATAAAGGCATGCACCTTCTTCAGCTGAAACAGAAACAGACAATGACCACTGTTTGAGGAAATATGGTAACTGTCAAAAATAACTAAATCTGTTCTAGCTGTAAATTTCTATTCTGTTCAATAACAACGCTTAGCATTCCTGTTTTGTTGTGGAAGGATGCGATGCAGAAGCAAAGATAAACAAACACAACCAATGACAGATGAGCTAGGGCTGAGAGAAGTGAAAACAGATCAAAGAAACTGCAGGAAAGAGGACACGGCAAAATAAAGGAAGTGTGTGAGGGGGAGAATAAACAAACATAAAAATAAGAATGAAAGACAGAGACACAAAGAGAGGGGGGGGAGAGAGAGAGAGAGAGAGAGAGAGAGAGTGAAAGATAGAGGTTGCTCAAAGGGCCATGCACTTCTTCTTTACTGGAGTCAGCTGCAGCAGATTTGAACTGCCTGCTCAGCAGGGGCTATTTTTAGCCCATGGAAACAGGCAAAACTGAACCAGGAGCACTGCAGATAACAGGAAAATTTATGACTTCTAATCTCCCATTACAATGCGGCTGATTGCTCTCCAAATGGAGATGTCTCTCTCTTCCTCACTGGTCTCAGATTCCTCTCTTTGCTGCAGTGTTCAGTGAGATGCTTTTATTTTATGCTTTTAACATTCACACATAAATCCTACCTGGAAAATGGTCATGCTAAACTAGACAGCATTGAGAAAATGCGAAATGAAGCGGATATGTCCTTGGCAGTTAAACAGGGCATGGGTCAAGTGAACAGTTGTAAACACTGGTGTCAGTCAATGTATTAAATTGTATGCTGCCATCTACCTTCCTCTGTAGCAGACTGGAAATGAATTCTCACAAAATGTGGCACTTCAGCCATCTACAGACTATGCTGACAAAAACGGCTATCAGGTTTTTTTTTTTCATTCATTGTTACCAGACTTCTTGATTATGCACTGCCATTATTGCACGGTTTTAGAATTTTTAGGCTACATATTTGTCATACAATTTTGTAACTGTTTTCTTTACTCATTATTTTTATGCATTTCTTAAAACTACTGCTGTCAATGTTTTCTAATCTTAACTAGAAAAAAACACACCTCTTAATTAGCCACAAACATTTCACAGTCTCTCTTTTGTTCACATCATAGAGGATCTCACTCGAACACCTGAAAAGATGCTGTATATTAGGGCAGGCTCCTCTTCACAGGCGCCTCTTTACTGGCATGGCCAATATCTGTGCCAGGGGTAGATGGTTGGAGCCCGGGGAGGGGCTCCTGGGTGTCATGTGTCATTTAGAAGAAACAGAGATAAAGAGCATGTTAAAGAGGAAAAAATCTAATATATACTGAGTGCTGGCCATGAATGTGAAAACCCTTAGATAGTAGCATAAGTACCTGTCAAACAGAGTACAAGAGCACATCATGACAACAGTGTCTCATGACCTATTTCATGGCAAGGTTTTATAATACAATATGTAACATGACAAAACAAAACATGACAAAGCTACACCATGCAGACAAAAATCGCAATGTTCACTGTAGCTCAAAAGGGAACCTATGGGAGCTGAGCTGATATTTCACAGCTATGGAGCTGTATAACCCACAGACTAATAGTATAATATTAGTAATAGAGGACAGGTATTCAACATAATATAGGTGGACTGGACTATCAGACAATCCAAGATCAGGATACACAGACTAAAACAAAAAAGAACACACACAAACACACTAGTGTGACATTACCATGCGTTCAAACAGAACAGGGAGGAGTCTTCATGCATCTGTTATCACTCATTATTTTTAGCTGTGGCTTAGTGGATTACACAACCTCTGTGTGTGTGTGTGTGTGTGTGTGTGTACACACGCACCACTGAGTCAGGCTGTCTCTGATCTCCCATTAGCCACTTCTATCCTTGTCCTCCTTCTCTCCTCTTTGTCTTCTATGGCCTCAGTAGCCACTGTCAACCATGAGATGCTCCAAGACACCTCAGCCAGTGTATTTTTTTACTCCCTCTATCTTAATTACTCTAAAAATAACCATCAGTAGGAAAAGGGTGGTAGACATAATGCCAGCATGGGTGCTCCATTATATCCCTGAACAATCCCTCTCCTCCTCCCTCCTCTCCCACTCCCTTCGAAAGCTGCAGTCAAAAACAATGTTTCCACAAGTCACTCACAATTTTCAGGTTCAGGGCGCAAGACGCTTGGTGAGACATTTTCCCTTGGTTGTCTGTCAGCTGCTCACAATCTCATGTGCACTTACAGGCTGTATATACAATGAGGTACTGGTTTGCTCACAACCTGTGCTGAGGTCCATATTTCAAGGATTATCGTGATTTTACCAATATGTTTATAAATAAGAATAAAGGAGCCTAGGCATCTTTTGTGGACTATGATCATGGTGTACAACAGGGATACGTCACAGGCAATGTCAGCAGGCAGATTTGCAAAAAGAGTTTTTCCAAAATTTAGAATCAGACTCAGCCTCAGTAATGCATTTGTGTAACTGTTAATTCCTTAAAGGGATATGCTACTGTTTCAGCCAATTTACTAATTTTCCACCTCACCTAGAGACTGACTTTTTCATGCAAAAGTAATTAACCAATAGTAAGTAATTGTACTTTTTATATAGGTAAAAAGTTTTGAAAATAATCTTCCACATTCCGTGCTCAGGAGGTCAAATGGGAGAATAGTATGTGCATGTGTGTGCCTTGTTGTGTCCTGAAAAAAAACGCCTGATTTCCCAATGGTTATACAATAATTCTTATGATGCTTATATTTATGTAGTTCTTCTACATAACGCTTTCTAATATGCCTAATATGCTTTTACTATTTCAGTTTACAATACTCTGCACATGTGAGTGATAGAAGACACACAATTGATTATGGACCACTCATGCAACAAATGCATCACATCATGGCAAAGAATTGATTCTCCATGCTGGATGGAAGATGGAAGATATTCTGCTGTGAGCTAATGCTTCGAAAATGTAGCCCCCACACTAGATAGCCCAAAAAAATAACAAAACTAATGAAAAGCTATCAGATTTAGAAAATAGCTTAAAAGTGTCCATAGAATTCTTGCATATTTCTAAAACTTGACTCTTCTGTAGTTACAAGTTGATGCCTCATGCATGGATGATTTCATAAAAAATGCCTAATAACTGCCTTCGAAAGCAACATGGAAGTAGCCAAAGGCACTAAAAAGGCCAATAGCTTACACAGTAATCTGACATAAATGTTTGTATGCACACTAATTACTTCTACATCCAGCAACACAAAGCTAAGAGATGTGTCCTTGCAGAACTATACATAATTCAAAAAAATCACTAAATATTCCTCTTAAGGCATTCATGTACATGGAAAAAGTATGGTTGTTTTCAATCAACTATGTACAACAATTTGGAGCCAAAAAAGATTAACTTAATCTAATTATCATAAATAGCCTCAGCCAGTGGTATATAGAATATGCAACTGTTACAGGAATGTTAAAATGAAAGCTGTGTGGGAACAGCCAATCAAACTCTCTTGAAAAGATCTGTAAAATAGGTGAATGGTGAAACAAGGACTCCATAGGACCATAGGCCATGAAAAACAAAGCAGCGGTGTGTAAGCCAACATGCAATGTATTTCCACAAATGATCAAATAAATCAAACTGGAATAAATAAATCAAAGCCTTTAAAATCCATACATAAATTACTACATTAAAATCCAAAGTTTGTATGCAAATTTGTTATGTTAAAATAGGCTACAGAAAGCTGCAGTAGGAAACATTCACTGACATCATGCAGATGCCAGAAATTCAGTAAACTGAACCATGGCAGAAGAAAGCGTGTAGTAGATGGGTGATGCATGATTGTTACAGAAAGACAAATTTATTTTTCAATCCTTCAACAAATGTTGTGAAGAGACCTATATGCTAGTAGTAATGCATATGGCCTCAGGACACAAAAATATACCTTACATTACAGCTCTTCATTCCTATTCATTTTTGTTCAATTGTGCAATGTTTTATTTGGTCACTCCAAACTTCTGCCCTGTTTGGGCCAACTTGGATGAATGAACTCTATGCTAAAGCTAACAGTGACAATGGATCCAATACAGCTTCAGTGCACACATTAAGACAATTGAGGGATGCATCAACTCTAAGTACAGGGAAGAAGATGAGCAATATGGTGGTAAAACAGTGGTGTGTTCCTTTAAAAGCACATCTGTTTGATATCATTTGTAATTCTTGTACAAAATAAGTTCAACCAGTTTAGCGCAGGAAAAGTAAATCACAGTTGAGAGTAAAAAAAGATTAACTTAAAAAAATTCAATTCAATTCAAATATAAGCCCTGCAAACCACTAATGCTCAAAAAGTGCCCTAAATCATTTAAGGTCTTATGAAATCTATACATCAATCCAAAATATTTAAGACCTAGGTATGAATTAGGCTACTGCTGTCTGGACATACAAATGCAGAGAAAACTGCCTGATAAAAGACCATTTCAAAGGCCATATAGTTGAGAGGTTCCCCTGGCAACAAATAAGGTCCTGAAAGACATTCTCTCAACAGATGAAATGCTCCATACTGTGAGGGTGGAGAGGTGGTAGCAGACAGGTTCACTGTCAGCAGGGCTCAGACATGACTAACCCCACTGCCAGGTTTGTTACTGTTGAGTAGTAAGAGCTACACACTCACCAGTACAGAATATGCATCATTATTCCTCCCAATGATTTAAGAACATCATCAGGTGCTTTGGCAGACTGCTTGTAAGTCCACAGATTGGGTGATAATTAATTTACCCCTTGCACGTGATCCATCATCTTTATTGCTCTTCTCGAAAATAAATATGAAATTTGTTCATAAATTACCATGAGTTGAAGCTGGGTCTTGTATCAGTATTTCCCCTCTTTATATCTCTGCGCCATTCAAACATAAAGCAACTGACCAATGCACCATATCACTACAAAATAACCATAGCAGTATCACTCACACGCGCGCACACGAACACACACACACACTCTCTGATATCCCCTGTGACAACTCACAGTTACAGATTCAGATTATTCACCCTACCCAGGAATCCCCACTACATCTTGGCTGTTGCTTAGATTAATAATGTCAAGCAATTAGCAATGCTTATGTAAT
This sequence comes from Tenualosa ilisha, assembly GCA_015244755.2. Classification (NCBI taxonomy): domain Eukaryota; kingdom Metazoa; phylum Chordata; class Actinopteri; order Clupeiformes; family Clupeidae; genus Tenualosa; species Tenualosa ilisha. The sequence continues at coordinate 4,332,762 of PYXC01000407.1, forward strand.
GCCACTGCAAAACTGACTCAATCTTCAGTTGTCTTAGGCGCACTCCAAATATACAATTTATATTGTATGGCCATTGCAGAGGTTCAGATGAGGTTGCTAATAAATTAATGGATATCTTGTGTAAGAGATAGATTACGGTCCGTCTTCAGTGAAATGTTCCTACAGCCATGAATGGGCATACCAGAGCAAGTATTTAAAAACTACAGTCTGAATACATCCGAGACCATTTTCATCAGTATTTTAAACAAGTGAGTTAGTTGTAAAGTTAAGATTTTGATCATGAAACACATGCAAGTTGATGCAACTGACTCTCAAACAAAGTTTTATCTTCTTCCAGTGTAGTCTACTGGCCTAATTTGATTTCTAAATAAGATGAGTTGACCACAGTAGTATACAAGACAGACAGACAATGCACAATACAACCATTCTATTACTTTCTGTCTGATGTATTGGTGTTTTAATTAATAGAAAATCAGTAACAACATGAAAGACAACAGCCACATTAAACAAAAGTGTTATTAAATTAGTGATTACATTTCACTCAATTACTATGTATAAATGCAATGATGGATGGAGAACTTTTTTCATGCACACAAGCTAAAATAGACCACCAAAAGACGAATTATTTCGATTTTAACATTGACAGGCATGAGAGTCAGAAGGTGGGGATAGAAAGAGGGTTCTTCAAAAGAGGGCAGGCAAAGGAGAGGGAAGAAATTGGGGGCTCTGAGCCTAATGTCCTGAAAAACGTGCTGGATCCCTCATTCCCATCTATGCTTTCTTTGACCTTGCTTAATTATTCTGCACTAAAAATGCTTTGTTAGATCAAGGTCTATTTTGGAGTGGCAGGTTGGGTACCTGGACTTACTGGGCTGTAGGGATGCAACACTCTAGGTTTTGTATCGAACTGCACAATACGTCCCTCACGGCTCAAAACACAGACATGAATCGCTGTATTTCACCGTCATTAAAATATGAATCTGTTATGTAGCTTTCCGACACTTGCTCATCATGCAGCAAGCCTTTACAAATGGTCTCTGACACGTCTGGACCTCTGCATTTCCCTTCAGTCAGTCAGCACACCTGATGCAAAAAGTGGTCCGGTGAGAGAAAGAGAAGCTCAGCTCAGCTGACAGTGAGAGGTATGCCTTTCATTAGCATTGACCAGGACACAGAAGTCGAAGAGGCACTGCAGTATGCTATATAATTGTTGCTATGTAAGATTTTGGTGCAAATGTGAGCATTTTAGCTGCCTACTGGAGTAAAAGGCGTCTGACATGACACGTGTGGTCCTATTACGCAGCTGTCAAAAATTCCCAGTCCCAGCTCTTCAAGAGTCTCTGGTATTTCGACAGTGGTTCCCAATTTGCCAAAATTCGCTTCCTGGACAACTGCAAGTAGGTCTGGCCTAATATAACATTTTGTGCAAATCACGCAAATTTCGTTTGTGAGGAATTACAACTAGTGACAGTAGTGGGTAAGAGTCTGAGAGGTGTCTTTCTCATTCAATTTATAGCCTCCTATAGCCTATATTCCTCTCGTGCTGCAGGGAGAAAAGGCATAGGCTAATCTTTCACTGTTACTTACCAACAATCAGCCAACAATTGCTTACCAACAAACAAGTCAAAGAGTTGTTGAGTTCTGAAGTTAGTAAGAGTGAAACCATGTTGGATCTGCTTCAACAGGAGCCTTATTTTAGAAGTAAACTTATAAAAAAGTAGGTCTACTATAGAATATTTTAATATGTTGTCTGTCCCCTCCAGCATACATTAAGCAGCAGAACTTCTAAATTCTATATCAAATAGAAATAAATTAGAATCAAATTGATAGACACCTCATCCCTAACTGATAGTTGGTAATTAGCTGTTGTAGACCAACAGACGCCAGGCCTAGCCAATAAACACCTATTTTATGACCCCTGTTTGTTTTTTGAAAATACCGAAACCGTACCGTTACCTTGGCCCAAAAAACAAAATACATACCAAACCGTGGGCACAGTGCACCATCTCTTCCCTACTGGACTGTTAAGAGAAATTAATGATGTTACATTCAATCCTATATCCATATCAAATGTTTTGTTCATTTTTGTGACTACTATAATCTGTGCCTAAAGAACAGCAAGCACTGGCAGAGTTGGGCTGATTGTGTTGTGCTGTGTGAACCTGTCGGTGCACCCAACTTCCCTGAATGAACACCATTACTGCTACTTTGGAGTGGTCTGTTGTTATCTCAACACAATATATTCACCTTGGCAATTGGCTATGATAATCCAACAATTTATGAGTTCAATTTTGTAAGATCAATGACACACTTAAATTAATATGCCATAATATGCCACAGATTAATCACAATTAATAGTGATTCATATCTCCTTTATCATGAATGTTTCCACAGTAAAATGTACTTTAACAAACAGTGCATCTAATTTGAAGTTTTACTTCAACTTATAAATTAAAATTTAGAGAATAAGCCTTCCTCTAGATACGAGTTTAAGAGCCACAGGTCCAACAGTAAAGATTAAATACTATGGAGCCTGGAAATATTGAAAAGTGTATCTCTGAAAGTGTACAGAGAGATTTTTCTGCATCACCTTTATAGCCATTATATCAGTCAGAGCAACTACCATCAAAGCAGTATATTACATTCCAGAGCAGAGTAGAACACATTTTCATTTCATGAAAAGTGAAATTGTCATCATTTTTTACAGTTCCCCTGGCTGTATTCACAGCCTGAATTCGATTTCAACCCAATACTACTGTACATCTACATTGATTTATTTGATCCCCGCTCTCTCACACCTCCTAAGAATTGTTCACTCTTTGATTTGCTGTAAGAACTACATAGCAAGCCAGTAAATCCAGCTAATTTCAGAGCCTGTTTGCTCCTTTGGACTGGAGCAGCACTGATGAACAGATGAGCCTAGTCCTGGAGAGTCTAAAAGATGTCCCCTCATCACTTTATCAGGCAGCCAAGGCACTGACAGCAATAAATGAGAATAGGAAATCAATGGCAGGCTGAAAAAAAGCATTAAAATGGAAGTGTGCCAATGGCCATTTTAAGACACTGATGTTCTGGAACATTTGAGGAGTCTGCAAGGTGAGGAAGAGGAACATTAGAATATTAAATGAATAAAATATGACACCTTGGGATTGTAGCCAAGCCTGAAATGAAGAAAAATGTAAAGTGCACTCTTGTACCAGAGTGAAAGAGAGAGGCTGCTATGCCAAGCCAAAAACAGGGACAATTTACTGCCTGGCCAGTTATAGTGTACCTGTGTGTTTTTCGCCTACTCCCCTTAATATTTACAGAATTGTCGTACCAAAGAATGTCCTACTCTGAATGACTCACTTTGTCCTTGAGTGTGTGAGCCAGTGCCAGAAAAAAGTTTTCTTGTGGTGAAGAATCACAGTGCTGCAAAAATAGAGGCAATGATGGGCATGCTTTCTTGTTTTACATTCATACATTAGATTCTATATGTGGCTTCAATAGCAATATGCAAACATTCATGGTGCCAACATCCATGTTACAAACACTGTAGTGCAAAGAGCAAAATTAAGCAAAGCATCAGTAAAGAGGATCTTGAGCAAAGAGGACTTCAGTAACACATTAAATCACTATGAGAGTAATTTTGCCTGCCCTGGCACATTATTTCACTAACTACATCAATTGCATGGTGCTCTGTCTGCACAGCTTACAGCCTGCGTAATCACACCAAGTAGCAAGGGCATTTGCCAAGTGTAAAGGAAGATTATATTTCCAATGTCTTAAATAATGGTAATTCTCTGATAGCTGAAGATTGCCCCCAGTCTGTATATGTGGCTACATTTCATCTCTACATTTCAGCCACACAGATTTGGCTGTCTGGTTATTTTTTCCATTCCCATTAGATCTTTTATAAAATCGGTCCCTATGGCTATCGGAAAATGTTATGGGCTATTTAACTAAGCTATTCATTTAAACCCCAAACTTCTAAAATTCTAGAATGTCAAGCAATGCTGGCAACAGAGGTTTGCAATCAGCAATGCTGTGTCTATAATGGAGATACCCACTAACTGTGATATCCTGTACTTATGGAGACGGTAATTGGCTGCAGTAATCATTCTGTCTTTGTCGACGAGTGAGCTGACGCTTTCTTGTAGAACTCTGAGCCTAATTGAAAGTGGAAGAAAAACACCATGTGAGAAACGGTGCGTGCAAGCTTGTATTATTCATAACAAATTTCAGTAGAGCTGATTGGTGGTGTAGACTGTGCACCACAAACCAACTTTTTAAACCGACAGCAGCAATTTACTTTCCAAAATTGAACTGTCCACTCCAAAGTGTGTTTGTGAGACTCAGCTGAGTGATGGTTGTCTTGCACATGGAAGCTAAGGACATTTACTGTTTTGTTTTTATAAATGTTTTCTTAGTCAGACTGTACAGGCCAACTGGCTATGACATGAAGAGGACACAGGGAACAGCTTCATGTTTTGCCATTTCTTTTTCAACCCAAGGTCAAAATGCACAATATAAAAGCAATAAGAATTCCAGTGGTTTGAGAAATGCTAATTACAGTTTCACCATACGAAATGTGCAATCTTGTAGAGAGGCCTGAAATATGGGCTAAATAACCATTCAAACCGTATTCTAATATCAGATCATCTACTCAAATGCTTCACATACATTTACTAAAAACTGATAGAAATTTGATTATAATGAACACAACACAGCTTCATACACTGCATAAAATGTTGACTTCAGCAAACTATAATCTTCATTAATCGACATCAAATAAATCATTTTTTCTGTCATCCCTGATGCCTACTAAATATTTAATGCACATCAAAATGATTGTTAAGGTAACATCTGGAGCATACTGTAGACCAGCTATTTTCATTATGTGTTTACTGCATCAAGAGAAAATTGCTTACCACGAGGTGTCATAAACAAGCATAAATGTTCTAACATGCACTGACACATACACCCTTTGACAAGCACAGAGGAAGAGAATAGTTTTGCAGGTTCTATTTTGATATGCAGACCCACAGTGAGAACATACAGTGTGAAAAAGTGCAGAACTGAAGCATTCAGTCTCACACCCTGTCCTCACTTCTTTTGCTGGTGTTATTCACCGACAACCTCACAGACAGAAAGCTTGTTAATGTAATGGTAGCTCTGTCCTACTCTGTATTCAATGTGGTGGAGTGGTAGCCTCTCGCCCACTACCATATACTTCAAATACTCTGATAACACTGCCATACTTGCACTCCTCAGTGACAATAACTCATGATTGCATACCAAGATTTCATCTCCTACCTCACACAATTGTGCACAAACAACAATCTCTACCTTAACATAAGTAGTTTCAAATACCTTGGACTCGCCCTTGACAAAGCACTCTCAGTTTGCATGTCACCTATTATCACTGTACAAGAACATGATACAACCAGTTCTACTATACTGTGCACCCTGTTTCTTTAACATACTAACTGCCACCAACCCATCACCCATATTGCTTCCAAAGTAACTGGCCTCCCCATATCCAATCTATCAGACCGCAATAACAAAGCTACCAAAAACTGAGCACAGACCATTGCACATGACATCACCCATGGCATTCTTCCATATTTCACGCTGTTCCCATCATGGTGCAGATACAGTAACACATTTTCAGTATGGACAATTAAGACTATCTATCCATTTTAAACAGAAGCGTTTGTATCCATGAATCTTAAGAGGGACTGCCTTCAATATGCAGTCTATGACTGAAACGGTGAGTTAAAGACTATCAGAAAATAACTGTAAATAATTCCAGTGTCAGGGAAAGGAAATGTTTAGCTCATTTACCAAAAGTTTCCATTACCACCATGACACGACATTCACATTAATGCTAAAAACCCAAGGCATCACAGCACAATACTGCTGTGAGCATCACACTGTCTCTGCCTGCCCACACTGTCCACTGTGCATCCACCATCTTTTTCTCCCCAAAATAACACACTTGCGCCAAGATTACCACGTGAATGTATTTTTAAATGCTTTCAGCAGTAGACGGGGGTCAACAAAAGTACTCTCATCAATTTGTGATTACAAAGCTGCATACACATACACGGTCGTTGGACCATTTGACACATTTCTATTATACCAAGCCTTCACTAGTTGTGCTATTTGTCATGTTTATAAATTAGGGCGACACTTTGTAAACCCCTCCACCCTGGATGTCTGGACACCCTATTATACATACTAATCTAATATAATCATTCTATCAGCTTCACCACAAAAAATTAAATACTTCTTGTTGATGGTGAGGTCATGTTGCAATATTTGAGGTGCCTCATCTTGCTAATCTTGAGTGTACTATAATGAACAATCATGTGTGTCTCATTCCTGAACCCATTATACTGGAACGTTACAGTTTACAGGTTCCAGTTAACAGCTATGCTTGCTAGTTTGGTTTGCTGCTCTGATACATTTACATTTTTCAAAATTATACATTAATCCTGTCAGAAAGAATGCTGGATATCAGTAAAATTTCACCAGATAATTTTATACTATAGACAAAGTATTAGCATTACCTTGTGTGCATCAATTCTGTCTTATTGTATATGGACCAATTTTTGTTTCATAAGTGTGAATTTAACCAAACCAATGCAACCACATCATAGATCTCCAAGCCAGTTTGCAAGCGATCATCAGTTCTTGCCAACTGTATTTTTGATGATGTCTGAAACATTTTTGTTCAACTTTTTTGTAGTTAGCTATCTGTTGTTAAAGAAGATGCCTTATTGCTGTTTTTAACTGTTGAAAACTGTACTTTTCTGTGGGAATTGTATGACCAAAGGGACAATCACTAATTTTTCCTATATTTTAATAGTGAGTTGTACTGCATGTCTGTGGCAATTTGTTCTTTAGACCTGGTGGGTGTGATGCCTTTTACACATTTTGGAGAGCAAAATGTATAACTTAATGAGAGGTACATAAAAAGCTAAATAAATCTCAGTGATGTTATTGTGCTGTAGGAGACACTGCTTTGGTCATATATATTAAAGCTTTAACATGTTTGTTATCTATGCATTGGTAATTTTTTTTTTAAGTCTGGCATTTGGGAAATATTACATGAGTGTCAGTGACTGATGGGGTGTTGACATAACACAGCACCAGACAAGAGCAGAAGTGTGTTTATACCCTTTTGCTGTTACAGAACATTGATGTTTAGTCCCCCAGACACATGGTGTGTCAGAGCAGAGATTAAACCGTCATACCTCTGGGAGATCTCTGTGTCAGGACTAAGGAAATGTGTCTGCTGATAAAGGCTCTTGTCCTGCGGATTTGCAGTCGAGGGGAGATGAATGGTGAATTCCCTCACTGCAGCATCATGGGTAGCTGGGTGTCCAAATCATGGCATTAGCCCCCTGCTGTGGTGACCCCATCATCCCTTGCCAAGTTTACTTTCCGTAGTCCCTCAGCAAACCAACCCAAGTTGACTCAGTGGTAAAATATTAAAAACTACTACTACTACTGCTATTGACCCTACCATTTTAAAATTTGCTTCTGGTGCTTTATCGCAATATTTCTTAATCTTCAATAATAATTTATTTACCCTGTACTTAGACTCCTTCATGAACAAAATTGAGAACAAAAAGGACCTATTCCTGAGATGCCATTTAATCCAAAGCATTCTATGAAATAGCCAAGAACATGAGAAAGCACTGAATTCCACAGACATAAAGATTATCTGTCTCCAACTGCACTGTGGTATAATTTTCAAGGCTCTTCAAAGTATTTGCTTGGCGAGTGATGGTGGTTTGGGAGATTCCTGTGAAGCTAATACAGCAAAGCTAAGAAAGAGCAAAACCAAGACGCATCCTGCTTGTCTGAATGTCTGTTCAGGCATGGAGTGAACTCTGATTTAATTGCATATGACAGATCCAGGCCATAGTTCTGCTATCATAAAAGAGTACTGAATGCTATTGATCCCGGTATTATTACAGGAGCTTTGCTGGCTGGCCTGATTAACAGTAAGGCTCTAAAACCAGTCAAGCAGGAGCAGAATGGCTGGGGACTGCGGGATGCATCACTTGAGCCTGCTGGAGAGCAGAGTCTCAGAGAGAATACCTTGAATCTGAGCTATGCTGTGGGAAGACAAGAGGGGTGAAATCTCACATTTGATTGGATTTTGCATTGTTCTCACAGTGACATCAAAGCTGTACGTTTACAACACTGCAACATTGTTACTAGGGATTCACTCAAATGCTTACTGTATTAATGGAGTCTCTCCTTTAAAAAATATTTGTAACACACATTATAACTCTGGTCCATATATCGTAACATGGGTCATTTTAGGTGAAGTTGATAAAAGCAACCTTCCTAAAGCAATGAGGTATGGCAATTCATTGAATCTACTATCAAGTTCTTAGAATGTCTGATGATCACCAAGAAATTACCTCAATCTGCCAGTGTCAACCCATGTATAATTTAGTGTGTGTTGCACCTATAAATTTGTGGGTGAAAACTAAACTCAGCATGAAGCAGACCAAGAGTTTGCCCATTGTGAAATAAACAAAAGGTGCTACTTGTGACCCATCTTCATACATCTCAGGTGGCTGCAGCCAACGGTTTGCAATAAATCTGGCCAGCAATGGACATGCCAGCGCCTAATGAATTCAAAATCCTTGCTTATCTAAGAATGAACTGCTCTGGCAAGTTACCTTGCTTCTTTTAACCCATCATTCTAAGCACATGAACATGCCTGGCATATTCTATCTATATTCTAAATCACAGATTTCACACCCAGGAGATGGATCCCCTGACATCTCTGGCTGATTGACCTATGTCTGTTTGCCTTAAATGTCTCTGGCAATTACCGTGGCATAATCTTCTCACAACCATGATCTGAACCATAATCTGACTCACAACCATGGCAAATCTCAAAACATGACAAAAGCCATCAGTGGCAGTTAACACTGTGTCCCTCAGAGTATAGATTTGCTTGAAGGCTTAGTGCAACCCTCTATACTTTAGTCTTTATTGTCTAAGGCATAAAATCTGACAGAAAAACAGCCATAAATCCGGTTGATACAACACCAAAAACTCCCTATGGTGTGTTTCAGATCTACGACTCAGAAGGGTGTTGGGGAATCAGAGGACTATGTCATGTACAGATATGGAGGAGGGGAGGAACACAATAAATAAATAAATAAATAAATAAATAAATAAATAAAGAGATCAAGAGTGAACTTAAGTAGAGGAGATTCAAAGCATTCCATTGTCCTGCAGGGCCTCTGCAGATTACTCAGCCATTTAATGCCATTCCTGCTGTATGCCCTTACATAACACCCAGCAATGCCTGGCAATGTCGACTAAAAATACTCCACTACAGGGTGCCTGTAGTTACAAAGCATTCTGGATACATAGCTACTGGCTAATCACTTTCAGTTTACAATGGAAAGTAACTTGCATAAAATGTACAAACGTCTGTACGTCATAGTGCCAACTAAAACTTGTATATGTAAATTTACACGTTGTTGAACACCACAATAATTGCCATTTTATCATAGTTTTGTTTCCATTCAACCATTCTCCTTCATATTTGACTGATTCCGTCATTCGATGAGGGCGTGTTTGTAGGTCATTACATGGCATGGGTAAGTATCTACACTTGATGTGACTAGTGAAAAACAGATGTGTGCCCCAGTGGAGGAGCACAGTCAGAATCTCTTATGAAAGCGTGTACGTACTTATGGCTGTAAGATCAGAAGGGGAATAACAACCCTTTGCAAGTACACTTCACATGTAAAATTATTTGATCTTAAAAGTGATGGTAAAAGGAATGGGAGTTCCTAGACCCCTGAGTCAAATATGATTTCAAGCAGACAGTTTTGACAAGAACAAATCGACAGGCTCTATACTTTATATGAAAAAGCACTTTTTGTACATACTGTGCAAGGTAAGCAACATACTGAGTGAATGTAACGTTGCAAAAGCCCTTACGCCCTGAAAGTGGATATCTATGTTTGCTATCCAGATAGGTTCCATACAAGTTCCACAAAAAGTACTTTTTAATTCCGATGTTTATATCAGATGTTTGGCCCATCTCTACACCACAGCAATTTTTAAATTTAAACACATTATTAAGGGCTTTGCTGATCCAAGGAGCTGTGCCAGACTACATTCTGCCTGTGGACCACGTTGCTGAAGTGGATGCAGTACTAGGCTTCAGCCAATTATAGACATCACAGGGCTCCATGGGCTATTCCTAGCAAACACACTGGCTTTCTGAAATTCCAAATTTGCTCTGTTTTTGTTTTAACAGATATAATTACAGAAGCACTCATTAGTTGTGGTGTTACATTCTCTAATTCCACATAATGTCATCAGTAATGTTTCATGTACATAGTTCAGTTGACACTCCATGACCAGCATTATAAATAAATGCTGATATGCCTTACTTCCCTCACCAGCCGCCACCATTTCTCTGCCACCCATGCCGTGAGCCTACATTCACCACCACCCCAACTCCACCTCTGAAAACACGCTTTCATATTACATATTTAGCCATTCAGTTGTGCTAATTTCCACTGACATTTTGATTAAAGGCCCACCCTGTTAGCTTTGGTGCTGCACCTGAATCCACAGTGACTTGAGCCTTTTCCCAGAAGTTACCTCGGTTTGGTTTGTTATATAACAAAAACAGGAATCAGATTTTATCACCAGTGCAGTGGTAAACATGATAAAAAAACAACAGGCCTACATATTAGATAGATATGTAGCCATTACTACAATATCACCATCTTAAGCGGCAAAGTTGTTCCAAAAAATGTGAGAGCGAAGTTAGATTTCGCCATTTATATCTATGGATATTGGATTATTTTCTCATTCTATAATAAATGCAGAATCTGTGTAAGTATCTTACACATTAGGAGGGTGAACAGATACAACAGGTATATGTATGAATGAATAAATAATACATTTTTTCACTTGGAACTGGCATCTATGTGTCAACAGTGGGGATGGAAGCAGATGAACTTGACTTTTAGAGCCATTACAAGCACTAGATAATACATCTAATACACTAATTAAGAAGTTTTGACATGATGTATAGATATTTAAAGCTGAACTGGTGCAATGAGATTCATTCTGGCTCAGCTGAGACAAATAAATAGAGTGAAATTCACCTCACTGTCTGGCACAAAGCAGACGCTATCACCCTTAATGGTAAGCTCTAACAAGGCGTAAGATATACGATAATCATTCTTAATGCAATGTTGTCACATGCTAAACTGAATCCAGTCCAGCTCTAGTAAAGGCTAATAGGATCACCAACAGAGGCATTCCTACCCCTCAAGGCTCCACACATACAGGCCATCTTTTGCCATCAATGTTTGCTGTTAAATATTATTTAGGCCTAAACCAATATGTGGCAACTCAACAGAAATAAATTAATAAGAAGTCAGACAAAAAAAAACAAAAACAAACAAAAAACTATATACATTACAACTATTTTTGATATTGTTTGAACATTTAACTTCATTCAGTAATTTTCTGAGTATTAGCCACGTTGTGCATAAACGCAGCAAATTAAAAAGCAAACCTGCTGATATTTCACTAATGTCAAATGAGTGATATAATGCTGCAATCACCTTATCAATGATCACATACGGTAGATATAAAGATAAATATACTAACTTTAAGTGTGTGCAATCTACAGGAACTACCATGTCATGATAAACATAAGCATTTGTGGTGCATAGGCAAATAAGATGTGTATGAAACCACCTAATAGTGAAAGCAGCTAGTCTAATGTATCCAAATCAGATTGCAGATGTAATCAGACAACATAAAGAAAATAAATGCATTCTCATGTATAGCCCACTCCTGTCTACTGACATAATGGATGACCCTTAGTTAATAGTAAGGAACTTAAGCTCATAGTATTAGTAACAGTGGTAGTAAGTAGTAGTAATGGCAGTAGTTTTTGCCGTCATACAGTTTCAAATTAAAATTTGCCATTGGATTAATTATGCAAAGCATACCCTTTAATGTAACCTTTATTGGACCAAGTAGGCCAACACCAAGTATTAGATGATGCATACATTCACACTTTCACACTTTGCTTTCCTCTTGTCTGGATTAGATCGTCACCCAAATGACTGTGAACTATTTTGGTCTGAGCAGTGAAAAAAACGAGACAGTTCTAATTGCGCCTTCAGCCGCACTAAAGGATGTTCAGGGTCTAAATCTCTCATTGCCAAGTTCTATTAATGGTGTAATTTTTTAGCACTTTCATCTGTAAAAGACAGATGAGCGCTGTGAGGGTTTGTCAGATCGTGTATAGTTCTCTCATACTTCCTGTCTTGACAAAAGTGAGAAATTCCAGACATTTTCCCCACCTGACCTTCAGAAAAAGCTCACAGTACAGCTGGATGCTGTGTAGGCTACTCGTTACAACTCCCACTGATCTTTTAAAATCCTAGTTTACACCCAATTAGTCTCGGTTAAAATGCATACTGACAAATTACAGCATAAGACAACAGAAGAAATTTTCAGTTCCTTGCTTTTATTAGTCATTGAGGCCGTGGACTTGACATTGACAGTTTGACCTACCACCAATGCAGCTGAGCTTCAAAAATACCTAGACATTTGAAAACTGCTTCAAAGGATAAGAGAGATGAGATGGGGTATGTTTAACTCCGATCAAACTTTACTTTGCACCCTTCCCTCTAGGGGTCTAAGATGTAGTTAGATTGCTAATTTTTCATGAATATTACTCATAATAATATCCAACTCAAGCAGTTTTTCCTCAGAGGGAAAACACAGTAGTAACTCAGTGCGTATACATGCCCACCTAAATCAAACTACTGGCAATAATCGAGCTCATGCTTTAACCGAACTTGGGGCCAAATCCGAGTATACATGCACGGGAAGAAAAACGAATTACTGACCGAAGTGCGTTTGACTGTGCGACAGCAGGTGGCGATATACTCCCATTCATGTTTCTACCAGCCTAGCGATACAGACGAAGAACAAATAATAAGCATTTGTAGCTAAACAAAAGATGCTAGATGATAAACAGCAAACATCCAATATAGTTTTGAAGAGTTCAGGGATATTTTATGAAAATATGAACGAACAGATGGACAACGCTGCAGTACTGTAGGTACATTTCGTACATACTTTAGTTTTGATTGTTTTGTACATGAGACACCCGCTGTACATGCTGCACAAACTAAGCTGACAAAGTCATTGTTACAGGCCTTCATGTCTTTGTCACTTCTGAAAGGACAGTGTCAGTCCGATCTTATCTCGGTTGCCTGCTTTATTGAGTATACATGTATAAGTTATTTGACTTTCAGTGGGGCCAAATCCAAGTATACATGCACGGGTAGAACAGCGCCCTCATTGTCAAAGTGTGCGCAGGGAGTATTAGCTATGTGGTATAGGGTTTAGAGCATGCTCAATTAGAACAATTTTATAGACAAACAATACTATTTATAGTCGCGGCAGAGAGTGGGAGACGCGAAATGTTTTCTTTCTCGTGGGTGGAGAAGCATAACAGAAAATAATTGAGAAGCACTGGGCTAAGGCAATAATGTGATTTTCTCTTGGTTACTTTAATAATCTTGCATCCTATTTGTAGTCAGTGAATAAGAACCACAAGAGGTCTAATCATAGGGGGAAAAAAGTTACATCGATCATACATCTAAAAATCCAAAAATCTAACAATCATATCTTGTACACACATCATGCTATTCAGCCTTTAGTATCTGTTTTACAATATTTTAGTGGTCATTTTCATAGCTTTACTTTGATGGTAACTACTACATGTGTTATGTTCTGTTTTTTTTTTTTTTAAATGAAATGAAAAAGTGAAAAGTCCTGGTAACACTTTATTTTACAGTGTCACTGTTACAATGTGACAACCTAATTAGGTACAGTGGTACAACCTGTGAAACAATATGTAATATCATTGACTGGAGTTATATTTACACAATGTATTTTTGTGTACCTACATAACGTTGTTACAGTGTAATATGAAGTGCTGTTTAAAATACTTTGCCAAAAGCCAAAGTCCTAAATTCTTTCTAGGGAGACAATGGGCTGAACTGAGGCTCAGGGCACCCTAATGCTCGAGTGGGTAAATCAATGCTCAGGATACCTTTATGTTGGCCAACTAATTGAGGGTGCGGAGCTCAAGGGGAAATGACACCACTTTGTTACATAATCCATGCTTCCAAAATTCATTGTCTTCAGTCTGCAGTTTTTAGTAACATATGTGCCATTACACTACACTACACTACATGTAGCAGCTGTGTTGGTGCATCTTTGTTGCTCTTTGATACAGTGGAATAAACCCATTAAAATAAAGTGTACCAGCTAAGTACCTACATATTACATGTATGTCTTATCGTCAGTGTCTTGAATTATTTGTCCTGTCACACTACATACATGTAACAGCTGTGTTTGTTTGGCCAACATAAGGGTATCCTGAACATTGATTCATCCATACCAGCATTAGGGTGCCTCGGCATATTGACTCCCTTGAAGAATCCAGCACTTTGGCAGAGAGGGCTATGATATAAGCACTTCATATTACATTGTAAGAACACAAAAATACATGATGTAAGAACAACACCAGTACATGATATTGTACATGGCATTGTTACACAGGTTGCACCACTACCTAATTAGGTAGATACACTGTAACAGCAACACTAAAATAAGGAAATAAGGTTGCCTCATTCCTAAAATTCCTAATTTTCCTGTTAATATAATATTCCCATTAAGTGTAAATGTTGAGTTCAGTTCTTAGAGCCGAGGAGATGGTGCTGTGTAATTACACGTGCTGGAAGTCAGCGGCTTAGTTGTTTTGCCCTGCTTACAGAAGGCAAACAGGTTTAATTGGTGTCCTCATCTACCCTCAATTACTTCGCTTGAACAGGAATGAATGACATGAGGGACAGCAGACCTGCATCTATCAAACAGGCTTAGATGCATGCATACAAAGGCACATGCATATAATGCACATGTCCTTTGCGCACACACATACATATGCAACAGACAAAAACACACAGCCACAGAGATGCACAGCTCCAAGTGCATCATGATTACAGGACAAACATAAAGGCATTAACTAAAACTGTGTAGCCATATGTTTACGCCGAGCTTGCACACCAACAATCATTTGACTTTACACATGCATGCAGGGCTGCACACACGCATTTGATTGCATGCAAGAGTCCCAGGAGTTAGAGGGAGGTGTGAGCCCTAAAGACCTTAAATAGGTTAATGTGAGGGAGTTTAGTCAGGCTGAGAGTGGTCATCTATTTTTAGTGGATAGTCCAGACAAATAGCATTACAGAGGCTCTCAAAAATGCAGGATCTTCAAGAGTATTCTAAAGGTATGACATCTGAAAAAGGATTTGTTTTACAGATTCCATAACACGCATATTCTGTAAGGGACAAATTAAAGGTCAAAGTAATTAATGTCAGCATACTGTTTTATGTTTTTGGTGTTCAACATTTACAAATACAATCTTTTTCTTACTTAGCAGCTACAAGGAACTTTCAGTATTTTCAAAAATGATCGTAGTTCATTAAAGATGCCACAGTTCACTAAACATGCACAGTGCATATGCATAAAATCACACACATACACACAGAATACAAAATTTTTTAATTTTCTGCTAACTAACAGAAAATACAGTGCTAAGAACATGCACAAAAACAATGTTCTCTTTTCTCTTTCCTCTTGCAAGCGCCAGCCTCTTTGTGAATCTAAATGCTGATCTACTCTGTTGCTGGTGCCTTTAACAGATCAGAGTGGGAGGGGGTGAAGATCGGGGGCCTATAATGAGTCCTGCAGTGCCCTTGGCCACGGGAGGTGTCAGCACTCTTTTGCAGTGTTCTGTGTGTGTGTCTGTGTGTATGTATGAGGGAGGCGGACAGAGAGTGTAAGTGGGTTTGTATAAATGTGTGTGTCTGTTTGTATGTGCCTGAATGGGGGACCGTGTCAGAGAGGCAGAGAAGTTACAGTGCACTCCCAATGTGACAGTCCCTGCAGGTCCATTAGAGCATCTCAGGTAACATACTGTGACACAGTTCAGTGCCTGGGCTCTCCCTGAAGGCTGTGCCTCAGACTGCTTCTGTTTCATTTCTTCTTCTTCTCCTCCTCCTCCTCCTTCTCCTTCATCCTCTTGAAGCCTCCCACCCCCACACTCCCACCTTTCTTAACAGCTTGGCCGCCACTGCCACTGTGCATCATAAAAAATTGCGGCGCCAACGAGTAGCCGGAGAACATTATCAGTAATTACTGCTTAAATGAGACAGGGATGAAAAGTGCTCTCTCACTGGAACACCGTGTTCTAGGGCAGTTATGGAATAGATAATGCAAAAACTCAGCAGGAAAAAAAAGTCACTATTCCTGTCAGTGCCCAAAGCCCAAAGCAACCACCCTGGTCCCAAACACTGCTGATGGTTAATTGACATGGATTGAAGTAACATTATGTTGCCCTTTCTCCGGTTGATTTTATTTGAAAAATGTTCACGCTTGCCTAGGCCCAGATGTAAACAGATTTCATTGGTTAAGAAATATGTAGTGCTTTTGTGGTAAACCACAAAAGATGACCATCATTGTGCCTAAAAGAATAGAATGTACGGCACTTAGCGGATCATTTTCTCAGTAGAAACAAACGTGGTCCTTAGAATAAACAAAAGAAAGATTTTCATGCATGCACACAAACATTCACAGACAATCAGCAGGGCAAACCTATCCCAAATTAGGTTGGATGAAAAAAGCACAGGTGCGTAATGTGAAAAAAAATTAATTAAATAAACTGAAGGGTGTAGGCTTCTTCTATACCAGAAAATGTTTAGTTCCATAGTACAGTAACAATATGTCCTTTCTTCTAGAACCACTGGTTTTATTTAAAGACTTTTGCACTTGCAGTGAGCCACTTTGGAGGTTTTATTGGTTTCTGCTGGCAGGCTTCACATAGCAGCGTGGGTACCCACACTCTGGCACCACACTGCCCTTTCTAAACAGCCTTAGCGTGGGTATGCAGAATATGACGAGGACCTGGAACACAAAAGAGCCAAACTGCAACCCATGTGGACAAAGAAAGAACTTTAAGGATGTCTGAAGCATTGAGCCAGGATCGCACACATGGGGCAACGTATACGGTAGAGGTTACAAGGCTACAGCCATGCAAAACAAAACCACAGCAGTTGCTTTGTCACAGGTCTAAAGGAATGGCTCTCAGTGGGAGTTCTCTTTCTTCACTAGCATACACTAAGTGACAAGCTATCCTGCCACTGTCATTAAAAGTTAAATACCCCTAGGTCTATTCAGATGTTTGGTGGCAGGGACACAGAGTCAGCCCTGCATCTCATTTTCAATTTCCTGCGAGAGCGATAAATTAATAATTCATGGAATGTCCTCTGACCTGCAACGTTCTGTGCCAAACAACAATGGCAACTATGCATGCTAGGCAAAAGCAGATCATTAATGTAGCAGAATTAAGAAGATCTGATTTGAGGCATGACACATTATACAATATGAGCTTTATTAACCTCATCTTGCCTAATTTTCCTGAAAGCTTTTGCAGCTTTGACTCAAGATAAAAGGAAAGAAACACAATCAGTCAGGAGAGAGTAATGTTAGGGTGATCTGTCACAACATGCTGCTTCAGAGCGCTGATAATTACATTGTTTATTCACATTACACGATTACAGCATCTAACCTACTCATCTAATTGAAAACAATCAGCATTTTTCCATGGTGTCAATTTTTTGCCACCTATTCCACAGCATGCAGCTACATAGGAGATGTTAATGAATAGTCTTGGGCACTCATCAGCATTGCAAAGGCACCCATGCAAATGGTCTGCGTAAGGTCGCAGAAAACTTCAGCAGCAATGAAAATTAAAATCAGCTTTTTGCCCCTCATTGGAGATGGCTGTCCCTGCCTCATTATGTAAACTCAGCATGTATTCCATCACCGGATCGTTGTGGAGACTGACACTAAAATAATGACAGTGCACATTTTTTAAATGGAGTGAGCTTTCAGAAAATTATTCATCAATTCATGGCTCCAAGTGTCTAGTCAGATAATCACTTCTACATGATTTCGCAAATGTGTGGGGGTAAACACAGAATTAACACTGCAGATTGCACATGTCATTTAAAACAAGTGAACACATGATTTTATTCCTAGTAAAATACAGGTTTATTATTGATAATAATAATTTTTTTTTTCAGGCAAACATCCAAAATCTATAGTATGTGCACTTCTATATGAAAAAAATCTGTAATTATAATAGGTGACCCTCCACCACAAAAGCAGTCGCATTGACCATTTTTTCAAAATGGTAATGGTAATGGTTGTAGTCATAGTTTAAACTGAAGGTGGGAGATGATACAAATAATTAGGATGAAAAATAACGATTGGGGTCTGGGTAACAGAATAAGAGGTTTAAATTATTTAGTGGAATTACTGAGCAGAGAAAGACAGATAAATGAATGTGGGTGGGCGTTGTATTAGAAACATGAGAATGCTTCAAGTCTTTCAGTGAGCACTGACATTACCTCTGAAAAAACTGCACGCAGCAGAATGATAGCGATACTCAGAATAACTGAGCTATGCACTGCAGTTCTGGTAACCATAGAGACAGTGAAAGAAAGTACATTGAGAAATAAAAGAACTGGCAGAAAGGGTGATGGTGGTGAAAGTGGTAATAGCAGCAGGGTCACCTCAGATGAAGGTTGCTATGGTTTTATCTGGAGATGCAACATCTATTTAAGTCATTCAAACAGGCGCTATGGACTTGCAGTTCAGTATCACTAAGGCAGGAAGAAATGAAGGACACACTAATCAATTTAACTGCGTAATGGAAGACAGCCAAGGAGATTTAAAAACACAGATATGAGCCCCACTGCTGAACGTTACTATTTGTGATACTTGTGTATGATGCTGAATGCGTTTCTTATGCTTGGCTCACAGACTGCCTACTGATTGCTGACTGTCCTTCCTTGCGACAGCTGCTGCTACAGTAACTGCTGCGTGAGGAGCCTGTAAATGCATCTAGTGCGTGCACCTTTAAAAGCTTTCAACATTCCCCCCCAGGGTCCGGAGATGAAAGCTCTTTCCAGCTGGTGGCATCAGCAAGGAATACTTATTTGGATCTTAAAAATCTTGAGGCACTGCAAGGTATAACCACCGCATAGTGTTGCCACCTGCTCCACAAAGGAAATAAAAGCATATCTCCCATGTTCTCTCCATGCCCTACACCTGGGTGTGTGGGGGTGTGTGTGTGTGAGTGTGTGCGTGGTGGTGGTGGTGGTGGGTGGGACTTGGGAACACTATAAGATACTGGCACAAAATGTTTCGCTGGACACATGACCAAACGTAGCGGCAGTAAGGTGGTGTGTGTGTGTCTGTGCGTGCACACGCAAGTGCATTTACGCAAGTGCACCACTTTACTGTGATTATTGGCCAAATCTGATTCATCTTCACCAAATCAACTGGACTCGGGTGGTGTGCACCTTTTGACAATCCGACACATAAAGTTTCTTGTCTGTGCATGTTTATGTTATGCATAGTGAAGTAGGTCCTAAGGTGGTGTACACATACACAAACACACACACACACAACCTAAAAGTAGCAGCGTCACTAAAGAATTACTAAAAATGACCACAGATGATCTAGTATTTTGGCTTATCGTACCATACAAACCTAGCTAGCACGCAAGTACCCCATATTGCCATATGCTGTTACCAATGATATTAACTCGTATTCATCTTGCTTGTCAATGTTAGGTAGCCAATGGAATGTTTGTTAACATTAGCTAGCCAGTGGAAGTAAATGCATTTGTGGTGATAATAAAACCCGTGGTCTCATAATATTAAAGGGGAGTTTCTGCAATTGTTTTTCCCTAAATGTAGCCATTATTGCCTTCTCACACATTCATTTGGTATAAAAACAACAAAAATCCATTCAGAGATGAGTGAGCTAGCCAGCTAATATCGTAAGCGCTACAAAACATGCTGATCATATTCTATAAAGTCAAAATAAAAGCCCAAATATGCAAATATGCCGTTTTGTGCTGCTTACAATACTAGCAGCCTTTAAAAGAGACCTGGATTCCAGCATAGTAATCAAGGAAATTGAAAATAGTGCCTTCATGTCTCCAAGCGCTACTGTCAGACTAAGAGAACAACTGGATGAAATAGAGAAAGGTAAAACTCAATTAAGTAAAGAGGTGGAAAATGGGTATACTGCCCCAAAAGGTGGCGTATTTACTTAACTGGCAGCAGGCTAAGGGATGCTAGCTAAGGGATGTCAGATGTAAACAAAACAATGTGAAAACCACTGTACATGTCAAAGAGGTGAAAATCCACAAACTGTACATGCTAACCCACCTTGAGTCAAGTACGCATGCTAATGTACACACAACCTACACAATGCAGAAAGAAAGTGGCATGTTTATTATGGATCTGCATGTCTGTGTGTGTGTGTGAGAATGTGTGCGCATGTGTCTGATCTTTTGCTTCCCTCAAACACAGACAATTAAGGCAGTGATTTAGGGGGAAAGTAGGTCATCTACACCAGCCAGAAATTATGCAATGCAGGAAAAATGCGGCTTTGGTCACCCAGGAGCTGTGAGAGAAGACAGCTCACTGCTCCACAGCAACACACACACACACACATACAAATGGCAAGAATCAAGCATGAGGCTGAAACAACAGCGAGACCCTGGCAAGGAGACCCAGAACGCCTAATGACCACAAGAGTATTTATGTGACAAGAGGGCCATTCGTCCCTGTGCTGTCAGGGAGCTCTGTGGCAGTACAGTGCCCTCAGCAAACAGCCCACAAAATGAGGGAGCGGGGGTGGAAACAGAAGGGGTGGAGGGGGTGGTCTGTGCCATGCAATAGGAAACCAGCGTCTCAGGGGTGACTGTAATTCTTGAGCCAAGACTGCAACAGCACAATGATATGTGAAGTGGGTCTCTGCGCCGTTCCCATGGCAACCAGTCACATGGCTTCTGGGAAATGCCAGCATGGACCAAGCATTATTACATTAGTAGCAGGCAGCCCTCCCACCCTCTCGCTCTCTTCCACTCCATTTTCTCACTCTCTCACACCATCCTTTTTTTTAGCATCTCTTGGCGGTCTCGCTCTACCCTTCTCTCTCTCTTTCTCTCTCCTGCTCTCCCACTCATAAAAACGCAAGGCAAATCTGTCTCTCTCACACCCACCATATTCCTCTCTGCTTTGCAGTCCTGTCTCATTTATCCTCTGCCATGCCCATGGAAAAATGCCCAACACAGGAATTGTATGGTCTGGTAATCAAAACTGACACAATCTATTACTGGGATAAAAATGCATTTACACTGAGGGAAAACATGCAACATCCTCACTCACACAAATTTATTTTCATGTAGCAACTGAATGTTATTATATGCAAATAGATTCATATCAGTGCTTATCCAAATAGCTTTTAATTGAGAGCTAAGTTGTAGGGTGAGGAGTGTTGTGTAAAGACACATGTGCAAGCATGCACGCACACACACAGAGAGAGAGAGTGAGAGATAGCCCGAGTACACTTCACCAAAATAAACTCTTCAATTAATGAATCATTGTCTAATTATGCCACCCTGAAAACTAATGGATGGTGCCTGTCTATGGAGGTTACAAAGAGGGCCACTGAGCCGGTAGGATAAATTGTGTAATTGGTCATGCCACTTAACAAATGCCAGTGATTATTGCTCTCCACAGAGTCTGCCTTGATAAAGTCCCTTTAATCAGACAATCGTTGCCATCATGATGTTGTTGTGGTTTGTTTGTAGACATAGCAATCCTTCAGCCAAGTGGCTGTACATGATGTTGCTGCCATTTGATGGAGGTACACCCTTCATTGGAAAACTGAAAGTTCAAGTTTCGACATATCATTCTGCCAATGCCATCATTTAATTGGAATTACAATCATGCATGTTTTGTTGCCAATATGAAGACATTGCTTTCTTGGGAAGATGCCACAAATGGACACAATGTGGTTAGACAGTGTAACCGTTGATGCAAATGATGCAACAAGCACTAAGCATAACACTCCATCACTGTAAACAGTAAACTGCTTTTGTTTAAAGAGCTGGAACATTGAAGACATTCTTTCTGTTCTGTCAGGAAAGAGCCTCTTAGAATGAGTAACAAAGACCCAGGGGTTTGTCCCACTGAAGGTGGCTATCTGTGATCAGTGAATATGCGGGTTAAGGAGCCCCCCGGCCCCACTCTGCTCTGCCTGCAAGGACTGTGCCTCTCCTCGTTCCTGACTGTGTTTTACAGTGGGATGGCAAAAGTGATAGGGAAGCAAAATCCATCTTACTGTCATGGAGCCTACAGAAGTGTGAGCAGCTTTAGCACTGCAGCAAAACACATATGCATGCACACACGCACGCACACAGACACACACACAGAGCTGGGTTTTGCCAATAGGCTTTTTCACAACAAAGAGCTTGACTTCGGTTACCATGCCAACAAGACAGAACAAAGACTAAGAGCATAACGCCAGCACTAGTGCAAGATATTCCACCTACAGCTGCTTCTAAGCCCCAGGAGACTGTCAATCCCTTACTGTGCTGTTACACAATGACTGAATGATAAGGACCCTTATAGAGGACCATCTCCACACCCCTCCCTAAATGTCCTGACTGTCTTGCCGTTAACAGTCAAATTAAAACTGATCTTCAAATTATTCAAATCTTTACAAACGCATCAACTGAAAGACACTTTACCAAACTAGGTCTATTCCCTTGTTTTCATTTTATGTTAAATATGTAAACATGTTACTCAAAAAGTGTTTTTTGTATAATTCTTTTGTGCTCTGGTAAGGCTTCCCCAAATCATTATTTAGGTCATCCCATTTGGCTGGATACAGGGGGGCCAGGCAGAGAGAATTCAGCTGTAATTCTCGCAGCAGGCTGGCTTTCTGCTCACTGCTGGAACTTCCACCACTCCCAGTGCTCTGCCTCTCATTGTCAACCTCATGGTTCTCACTGGAGGCTTGGCTCGCCAGCATCTTCTCACCATCGCCTACCCAACCCCCACCTATCAATAACTACGGTTACAGGAAGTGTACAGCGAATTTGGAATACGGTCAATATTCTAGTTAGGACAAGATCCTAAATAATCCATTTACATGTGCGGAAGAGTAGTGTGCTACAGGAATATTCTTATTTACATATCAGTTGTTATATTCCGGTTAGGTCACCAACGTAGCCTACAAAGCTGTCTTGATGTGGCAGCGTCATGTCAATTGAACATGCACATGCAGAAAAAAAAACGCTCCGGTAAGGAGCCTCCGATTAAGGTGTACACATGATCCTGAATTCCGTTTAATTCAGGCATAAACCAGGGGGTTTATTCTGGTTTTTAGAAACCAGAATACGACCAAATTCGGAAGACTTTACATGACTCGCATGCATACTGAATATTGCCCATATTCTGCTTAAAACCAAAAAAAATCCTCTTCATGTAGCCATAGTCAATGATAACCACCACAGCCCGCAGCAGCTGCCAGTCTCTGGTCATGGCTGATGCCACTGGTGCCACCTGCTGCAGCCCACCCCATGCCAGCTCAGCGCTCTTATTGTGTAATGGGAGCCAGTGGCATCTCAGCGGCTCCTTTGTTATTTAAAAGGTGACAGGCAAGGCCCGCCGCCGACGGAAGCTAAGGAGTGATGTGCTGGGTGAGGTTTACGGACAGCAGAGAGGAGGGACTTCAGGGACATGCTGCACTGATAGAGGAGATACTGCTAACATCCCCATTGCTTTGACCAAGCTCTTTAACACCCTCTGACACAGGTACACACACACACACACACACACACACACAGGTAAATTATACACATCTTTTTTTCCCCCTGACAAACTGTCTGTATCAGATACCCAGGCTATTTTTATCACTGTATCTGTCTCCTTTCCCAGTAGATTCACTCCAGGGAGATTCACAAGTCTTTTTTTCTCTCCCATTCCTTTATTCTTTAAGACAGCCAGCAGGGATGCAGAGGCAATGCTTGTCGGTCTGATTGTGTCATTCTCCTTCTGTCTCTCCCTCTCTCTCTGCTGGATGGAAAGACACACTGGCTTCTGATGAAAGTGCCCAGTAAGTAGGGCGTTGTTGATGTTTTCTCTATTTATTCCTCTCAGCTGCTCTAAAAATGTTCTGTTGTCACACTGGTGGCTTTCCAAGTATTCTTCAAAGCACAAGATAATTATCCAGTCCCATGATTTAGCATTTCCTCCAGTCACACACACACACATGCAGATGTACATGCACACACAACTGCTGAAGTAGTTGCTATCATGTGATTTATTCTAAGTGAATGGGTAACAGTAGAAGTCGTTAAGTGCAGGGCAAACCCATGGCGGTTCGTGCTGTATACAATGGGACAAACCGCAAGAGGGTATTGAGTTTGCCACATATGGGGCAGGAGGGCCCCTTGTGGGAGCTACAAGATACGCCCCCCTACCCTCCCTCCTGCACTGAGGACTGCTTGGCCACACACACCAGCCCCCCTGCCTTTCAACTCTGGCCAAAAGATCCCTTTTGCTGAAAACCAAGCCTGGCCATATAAGGCTCGGACAAGGGGCCTTGCCAAAAAAGAATGCGTTCAAAAAAAGGCATAACCATGCCTCTAATGCTGATCTACTCATTTTTGCTAGCATTCTCTGAATCCCTCTATATACATACAGTCTTGCAGGTCTCCATTTTCCTTCCTCGCTCCCTCTGTTTCCCTTTTTCAGGCATGTGATTTGGTTTTGCTGGTAGTAGTCAGATGGCTGGCTTGTACACCTCACACACGTAAACACTGCAGCTCTCAGGGCTCCTCATCTGTCTTGAGATTCCAGACATTTCCTCGAGCAGGCGTGTAAACAACACTGAGATGGAGAGCCCTGGACTCCTGGGGCCGCCTGGCTTGTAGTGCAGTAGCAGTGCCCATAACCAGACACTTCTCTGACCCACATACAAACACACTGTACAGTACGAACGCTCACACACACCCCTTTTCAACAATCCAAGCAGAATATGACTTCATTATTTGCCTTCTTCAGATTATTCAAAGTAAACCCTTAACATTAAAAGTAGAGGAAATGGTGCTTCAAAGCTGAAAATGCTTTTTAAGATGATGAGTAATCAAATCTGACCTTTTTGGAGGATACAACTCTTGTTGAGATAGAGGAAAATCCTCAAGTATAGCAGCTATGAAAGCTTTCTTTTGCCCACCCTTTACTTGCACAGTATAGTTAAAAACATATTCAGTACATCACAGGTTTTCAGTAGAATAATACAGAAAGATTATCTGCCACAAAGCCCTTAAGGCCCACACAAGGTACAGGGAATACTCAACAGATCTATACGTAGCAGTGTATCTTTTAGCAAAGCTGTTAAGGACTCTACTTCCTAAGTGTACTCCAATACTGTTCAATCAACAATTACTATTGGGTTATTGTAGTTACCTGATTATTCAAGTAGTTATGTAAACAGAATAAACCGATATTCTTTATCGGATTACTGCTATTATCAGTTTATGTGAAATCCGTTTAACACAACTAGGTATATATTCCGATTTATTCGAGACATATTTACACTTGAAGTAGGTTTATTTTGTTATTTTATATCTGCGCCTGAACAGGAAACACTAGCGAACATTCGTTTATTATGCATTGGGTAAGAAAAAGGGAAGCTTAACGCTTAAAATGACTGACAAGTAACCACAAGCTAGCTCGCCAATACACTGGAAGGTTAAACATTTAGCTACTAACATCATGACACACTTAATTCATAATCTCAGTTTTCCAGACAGGCGTGTAGGAGTGTAGTAGTAGTCGGGGACTCGCGAGGTCAGCGCTTATGCTGCCACTGCACTTCTGTCATTCCTGCTTGATATTTCTTTTTGCACAGGAGGGCCAAGGAGCATGAATCTGGGGCTAGACGCTCGTTGGCAATTATATTCTGTGTAGCAGCACTGAAGTCCATCTAAGAATTCTAGGCAAACACACCAGATTTGCGCACTTTTAAGTGACAACGCGTGTCAGCGTATTTTAAAGTCAAAACGAGTAGCATCTATGCAAAATGTGTAGCGGTTGGCAGGTCTGAAATACAGTCACAATCAGTATCACTAGCAGTGTCACTTTAGTGATGACAACACTCCACTAGTAAATATTTTCCAAGAATAAACACGTCTGACAGATTGCTGAGGGTAAATGTATCCCTTGGAATGAAATACACATAGAAGACACATACAAAGGTGCAATTGATCACAAGTACAAAGGTTACATCATGCCATGACATGCAACTTAACACAATTATGGAACATGGCAGTTATTGTTACACCTTGATGTCACCTTTCACTTAAATCTTAAACTTTCCTCCTCTGAATTTGAATGCATGGTCAAAACCTTCATTTCAGAAGAACCACAGGAACAGAATTTTCCATTAAGTAAATTTCTTAACTACCCTGTTTTGATCATATGTGGGAACACTGTAAATCAAATCTGAAACCATGTTTTTTTGGAGAGTAGAAGCCCAAACCAAAAAAGAGTAGACGTGAGGAAGGGGGAAGGGCAATAAATAGAGAGAGAGAAAGAAAGAAAGAAAGAGAGAGAGGGTGGGAGAGAGAGAAGGAGGAAGAGAGAGAGAGAGAGAGAGAGAGAGAGAGAGAGAGAGAGAGAGAGTGTGTCTGTGAGTGAAAGTGAGGTATAAACACTAAGGTTCCATCCGCTGTCTTTTTATGGAAACAGAGACCCCAAATGGTAAACCACTGAAGTACAGGTTCCTCTGAGCTAAAATGGCTTATAAAGATGATGGTAAGCAGTATGCGTACCAATGTATACTCCCATGTTTAACACAAATAATCCATCACTGCGCATGTTAGAATTAAAAACAATCCTCACTTACCCTGCAAATGACTTTCATGTTTACAGTTGGTGATTTTACTGATTTTACTTGAAATGTGTTGACCCATTCATGATGATAACAGATTGTAAAAATAATGGGGAAGTTGAGTGTCAAATGGTCAGTTATAATCATCCCACTCTCCGCAGCAGGCAACAGTCTGATTCATGTCTCAACTGGTACACCTAGTGGCAGAGGAGACAGAAGAGAGATGATTCAGCGCCCCCAAGTGGTAAAAAGGTGTCATGTCAAGACATTATAGTTGGATTGCTTTGCTCTATGAGAAACTGATATTTCCAGATGATTTCTGCACTTCATTTTCCCATCCACCAGCAGTATAAAAGTCCAGTTCCTACCACATATTTGTTACAACTTTTTACTAAACCAGGTGAATCTTATTAGCACAACTCCTCAGCCTGGCAGATCAGCTAATTAGTGAGATCACCTGTTTTGAATGCACAACTAACCAATACAAACCATATCTTTTACTTTCTGAAGCCAGACTTATGTCTATTTTTGTGAAGTACAGTAGGATACTGATATTAGGCAAACGTATTAGTTGTATAGTGTAGTTATACTAGTTTACTATCCAGAGTAAGCCTAATAACTCTCCAAGTTCCACGCCAGCTTAGGGTTCATTTCATATTTAGCTCGTAGCTATTAGCCTCATTACAATTGTTTACCGATGTAAAAGCTAATTACCGGAAACTTTCGACCATCCTAAACGAAAGGCGTTCTGGGACTTTAGGTCTGCCTTGCACAGAGCCCATTGAATAATTCATAAACAGGTGCATGGTACTAAACACTCCTTACACCTGTACTCCTCTATGGCTGTCTGAGTCACAATTCCCTCCACTTTCATGACTATTTTGGAAGTTAGACTGAATGACCTTCCAACATCACACCACTCTAACTAGTGGTGAGTTAAAGCTGCAGCACTGGGTTGTGTTTGTGTTAGCTATCTCTGTGGGACTAGGAGGAAATGATGCTGGGAGGGAAATGAGTGGTGAGATAGAGCTGTTCAAATTCCCATCAGAGTGGTGACGGTCACTTCTGCCACAAAACAAACAGGCTGCTGCCCACAAACACTGCTTCCTTTGGGGGAAGAACAGGAAAAAAAAAAAAAAAAAAAAAAAAAAGACAAAACTTTACTCCATGAGACACGAGATGTACAGGAGACATACGCGAGACTTGTGGAGACAGGGGTAAGATGATTATCTCTACTTGTGAAAACTCTTTATTCTTTTCTTTGTGATAGTCAAGGTAGTGTTTTGTTGATTTCATTTTCCTTGATAATTAATCCAGTTCTTTGGCACTTTCCACTTCACTGAACACACCCACACAGCAAAACTGTGCTTCGCAATCAACTGACAAGAATGGGATTCCAAGCCATTTAAAACAGACTACTGTGACAAGAAAAAGACAGAAAAAGATCTTAAAATAATTGAACATGCATCAAAAGAACATCACCTACAATATACAGGGAGCTTTATAGTCTTAAAGGACCTCACATTTCTGGCTATATTAGTACATGATTTCTACCGCTTTCTATGTACTTCTTTCTAATGTAACAGTTACCTTTGAGCTGTAACTTTCTTTTCAGTGAATGGGTGTGTAACAGACAAACATTTTCATTGTAATTTCTAGTTATAAAACAAATTCTTCTTTTCAGAATAAGCCTGTAGTACCAAACTCTTACCTCTAGATGTCTAAAGTCAACCACGCCACTGAACTCAAGTTCAAAGCAGGTTATCAGGAAAAAACAATCTTTTCATGTTTCCAAGGAATGAAAGCGGCTTAGAGACTGTGCCTCTCAGTACAACTGTATGTGTACCGTGCCTTATACCTTATACAAAATTATCCGCACATAGTCTTACTGCCTCTGTAACTAAAAATGGTCATATAACTTTCTGTCTATGTCTATATACTTTTAACTGCAGCAAACATTTACATATTACTAACACTAATTTACCATACTTTTATGCTTGTATTTTTTATTGATGGTCACATCAAAATACAACTATAACCTTTGTTTAAAGCACTTTCTTTCATGCATTTTGCAACATTAATTTTATTTCATGAAAACTTAATAAGAGATTAGCACAAAAAAACAAACGGTTCCCTATTAGTTCCACTATAAGTAAAAACTCATGTCTTCTCGCAACAAAGCACTATGACTTAGTTCTGGAATATTCTACATTATTACTGACTAGATGTCTTTTTTCACATCTCCAAAACCTGTTCTTATCAGTATTATTTACAGTAATATTCAGACAAGTCCACTCCCCTCACATAGGCAACACATGCACACAGCCTGACTAATTTTAAGCATGAGAGAGTGAGTGCCTATGTCTATTGTGCCTGTCACTCTTATTGCACCACAAGCTATGTGAAACATTTTGAGCGCAGTGGCTTAAATGAGGAGTTAGCAAGGCTGTGGCAACATTAGGCTCTCTCAGAAACAGGCTTAACCAACTTAGTCAACGGAACATCTACAGGCAAGTTAAAACAACTGCTGACAGCCACAGTCTTCATCTGCACATGGGATTAACAGGCAGCACATCTTAGGCAGAATAACAAGACAGCTAAAGGTAGGACACTCACAGAGGCTTTAACTTTAAATTCAGTGTTTCAACACCAGGTTTAGCTGAATCAGTGGAAATGTACACAGCATGCTCATTCTACTTGGCAGCAGCCTTTCTTCATGTTCAGGCTATTGGACGTGTGGTGCTGTGCACTGACTTGGTATGCTGGCGGTGCTTGACCTATTGTAACTGTTGTTTCTGCCAGAATCTTCCGTTACCAAAGTGACCATTTATTTTCACAGCAGCAGTGGGTAGTAATTTGGAACATCACAGCTGCAATCTGGTGTGTGTGTGTGTGTGTGTGCGCATGTGTGTGTGAGAGAGAGAGTGTGTGAAAAACAGAGCAGAGGAGACGGACAGACCTACAAAGGAAGAGACAGTGCCAAAGTAACAATCCATGATCATGACGCAAGGATAACTGGCATACCCAACATGATGTGTCTTTTTTTCATCTGGCCTTTCAAATGGTCACAGCATCCATGCAAATTTATTAAGACGTTTTTTTCCTACTGCATGTAATATTGCAAAATGATCCAATATGTTAACCCCTATCTATACTGTACATTTTTTGGAGGAACAGATCACAAAACATGAACACCTCTTGATCTCAGGGTATTTCCTCACAGAGTGACGTTCATTGTCTCCCTCACAATAGGGCAGACACTAAGGATGGTCAAGCCACCTTTGACTTAGTGGCTAACACTTGACATGGCCTTTGCCCTATGATCTCTCTCTACACTACAAACCCTGATCCCTGTGATGCCATACTCTAATTTTGTCCAAATGACTCTGGCCCACACATGCACAGCAGGCAGTATCACTAGCACTGACCCATTAGCACATAACACACTAGGGAGTCAATGGGACTCCAGCCGACGAAGATATTAGCGCTCCATCCAACCGCATGTATGGTGTGATTGTGAATGAATGAGTGTGTAAATTTAGACGCTGTGTAAGGTTTGCCACCCACTGGTTGGCAATTAGAATAGATGTCTGTGCATCCTGTGAACACGAAACATTTACATGACCTCTGAAAAATGATCTGATTCCTATACCTCCTTATTCAACCGAAGATTAGATGAGCCTTAGGTTGAAACAAAATCCTGCTATTTCAGTTTAAACCCTGTCATGTTGTGGAATGTCTAAGGACATACTTTGCAGCAGGCACTGTCTCCATATAATGTTCAGATTAAATGTGATCCAACATCAGTTTACAAACGATTACAGAGGTCTTGTCTGTGCTCTCTAACATCTCAGTCTACGGTATATCCAGTCCCTGACGTTACCATAATAACAGCCTGGTCTGGCAGTGAGCTCAAGGCTTTGTGGAATGGTTTCATGGGATACTTCATAGCAACATACCTCGACATATCATTCTAGATGCCTTGCCAGAGTTACTGTCAAAGTGTAGTGTCATTGCTTGCTTGGCACACGTAATGGAAGGAGAGGGACATTACATACACAATAGTGGCATCCCCATCTGTTAGGTAAGCCTTGGGACTACAGGTGTAGGGTGCAGTTTTACAAAGTTTTTCCTGCAAACATCAAGTTCTGCAGAGTTACTATTACTGTCGACCCATTAATCTCAGTCGTCATTTCCCCTCGTAAATGCAGAAATTGTCAATGCAATCACTGGCACTAGTATGCTTAGCAATATACTGATAATATACTTCAGTAGTCCGATGAGAACCTTTATAGGTGCTTAGTCTTACATAATCTAATGTGATATTGTTAGATAATGTTTCCACAGCCTTGTTCTACAGCCATTTTAGTCAAATGCTGAATGCGAAGTATGTAACCTCACCGAACAGTTCCAAATGACCTGCCCAGGACCTGCCCATAAAGTCCCAAGAAGCGATGACATGTGTTTTTTGTTTTGGAGCTATACTGGGAAGGGTGTGTAAATAACCAGTTCGCCCTTCACTGCTAATAGAGTTTTAGATCACAATGGCACCAGGGAACCTACTAGATGCCACCTGATGGGCCAGGCCAGGCCGTGCCTTCCCAGAACTCCCTGTTTTTTTATTTAACAGTGGGAACAAGTGCAGCCCATTTGACTGTCTTATGTTACACTGCACTGCCGGAGGCTGGATTTCACAGGCTCTCCAGACCACAGAACTGGCAGAGGAGTGCATGTTCTCTCACCCTGCTTGGTGCCAGCTCGCTGGCTGGCATCCACCAGGCATGCACCACTATGGGGGGAATCCTCCTTCGCAACATTATGGCTATGGGCTGATAACCACAAAGCCACAATCATCATCAAGGACATCAAGTGACCTTTCAGAAAAGCTGAATGAATTGACTACTGCAGAGCTGAGTCCTAAAATTAACTTGCTGCCCACTTATGAAAGCATATATGTGGTCATGGTGGTTTTGATTGCAAGGACACACAACACTACACCATAGCATGTGTTATCACAGCATGGTGACAGAAATGACTTTTTTTGCCGTCATTCCAACAGTGAAATGCTCATATGAACTTTATAAGGAATTTGGAGGTCATCATGCTGCAGTTTGGCAAAAGCACACAAAATTAAATATAGGGGATATGTAAGGGTAAATTCATGTCTAAATAAATCAATTTCTGTGCAGCAACAAACCATGATGTTGTAATTGTATTTACATGCTTGACTTGCTAACTGTTGACATATAGAGTTAAATTATCATCCCTCTTAAAGAGCACTGGTGTACAGAAATGTGTTCACATACAGAGACAGTATTTTGCTCTGACCTTACACTTTTAATCCCTGCAATACACAATGAGGAAATTGATGATCTTACGCAAGACTAAACCTTGATTAAAACCCAATATTTCATACACACCCTTTGATGTACCATGACATTTCACCCACAGAGAGGATCTTGTTGACGATCAGTAGTATTCAGACATCAGCTGTGCTTTAATCATGTTCTGTGTTTAACCTTTACCAACCACTGTCAAGTGGGGTCAAACACTTGACCAAATCCATATTTCAGAAATCAAGCTTAGCAATCAAGGATAGACAACTGCCTCTGCCCGACACTACTACTGTGTGATTGAAACAAGAGACACACCACATGTGATCACCCACTGCAATTTCATCTGCAGGGAGGGTTGCAGTTACCGCAATAACTACAAATCGTTGGTAGCCACTAGCTTGTAATATCTTTGCAGTGAGCTCAGGGGAGACTGAAAGGACATGCAGACAGAGCATCTGTGGTGCTTCAAGGGGATTAGGGTGCCATTTAACACTGGTTTAACACAGGGTTCCTGACTGTTCTCTGAATGTCACCTCACACAGGTGTACCTCTGCTTTTATGTCTGTGACGCTTCTGAGTAAGTCTAAGAGTGTTATTGATTTTTTGAGAGCTTTTCAAATTGTGGATTTCCTCCTGTCTAGTGATGAGTATGCATAGGTAATTATGTGGTCAATAATGCACTGAATTAGCATAATCAAAATGAACTGGTATGATAATTCATGTTTCACCAAGTGAGAAGTCCTTCTATTATACTGTGTCATACTATTAATTTGTTAGTGCTGCCCTTTCTGTGGTGTTTTTGGTGTACAGTATCTCCCCCAATAATAATTTCACCTGTTCTAAGTAGTTTCTCATAGAAGCAAGATCATGCCTCCCATTACTATTAAAATAGACCCATAAAATAAAATGCCTTGGTAAAATTACCTCTGTAATCCTCTACATAATCAAACAAGATCATGCCAACTCATTGGGCCAAAATGCAAGAATTCATTTCAAATAAATAGTGAACACAATCAACTACATGAAGATGTGATGCCTATCCATGTACATCTGATACACATTACACATAGATGTGACTAGCCAGTACTTGCACTCACCCTATCATACTGCCTCAGGAGTGGCATGGGCTGTATGCAAAATAAAGCTTTTGTCAGCTGCATAAAGTAGGCCTAGCTGTTGCATATTGGCTCCTTGCCCTGATTTATCACTGCTGTTTGAGGCCCATTACATGGCTGCAGCAGCGCCCTTCCTGAGCAGAGCAGAGTGTTGACTGTGATTAACAGTCTGCTGAGTGCATGCCTGACCAGTGGTTCAGCCACAAGAGCAAGCAAGCAGTCTTCACATTTGCCAATTGATAGCTGCCGTGGGAAAAGCCCACACCAACAAATATGGACACTCTGGTGCTCTGTTGCGCGCGCTCTCTCTCTCTCACTCATCAAACCCCCAGCAGAGAGTGCCCCTCGTTACTTATGCCCCCTTTTCCTCTGCAAGACTTAGTTTTAAAACTCAACCCTGTCAATAAAACCCTTGGGGAACTGTCAGATGTACAGCAACTTTAAATCAGTGTCCGGCTTCCTAAAGCAAAAGTCAGTAAAAATAACCATGCAAAAATGTGTAAAAATGGCACTGGGTTAAGTTACTGGGTCTCAAACTTACCAAATGGGCATTCAATCATGTGCGCTGGCATAATCTTGCTTCACGGCCTGCTGGGGAGAACACGAACCAGCTGAAGACTTAATTGTTTCTCGAGTATAGTTGGTTTAATATCGTATCAAACGTTAAGAAGCTGTCTTGAAATGGGGTGGTGTTCCCTACATGGTCTGTAAGTACCTTAAGGCTAAGTAACGCTAACTTTACTAGCCTAATGTGTGTATGATTAGCCAAAAATGACAAAGTGCCTGACATCCAAACAGCACATAAATTTAGCGACAACATGCAGCGCGCTTAGACAGATGCCATACATCTTTAGGTAAATAACGTAGTTTCTGAAACTTTTTTTCATGGTTATACGGGGTTTGCAGTCAGGTGACTTCTTTTATTGTCTGCAAGTAATTAAAAAAATATATTACCTCAAAAAGTTGCCTAATACTCCATATGACACTACACTACACAACTAGCAGGTAGCTGCGCAACTGCCTGACTGTTCCGTAGGTCTGCCCTGGACTTTTAATGCATTTCTTCTGTTTTGTTAGTCGTTGACAAGCCAACTCCAAATATTTTCCTATTATTTCCATGTGATGACTGGTCACAGCTGAATGCAGTTTCCTCATGAAAACTCTTCTAAACTATACAGCATCTTTTGGTTCTCCTTTTTTAAATAAAAGGCAAATGTAGACTTCTAATTAGCTACTGCAGGGACAAAAACGATTATCTGTGGTCATAAACATGCCATAGGTTCAGATGGCACTGATGTGGCACACAACCATGGATGTAACTGTTTTAGTAAAAACATCTTTTATTCACGATTTCACAGGGAAGCACTACACTACCCAACATCCTGAAGAGCAAATCAGCTAAATCGGCGCTTGATTGGTGAAGATTCCTGTTGCTTGGGAATTTGTTTATGGCAACGCAGACTAGTTGGCGTAACAAAATTTCTCTGTGCTGGGAGGTAGCAATGGGGACAGGAAAATGGTGGCAGAGGATGTACCCCGTACCTGGCTGAGTTGAGTCTTAAAACGCTTTAGAAACAGGCTTTTCGAAACGTCAGGAGAAATGAATGGAATCGTATTGCATTGAACTAGTTTCCGGGTTAGGACGTAAGGAGCACTGGCCAGCTCTATTGCATGATTGGTGTGCTTCTTAACTGTATTGGGCAAGCTACTCAGAAAATGTAGTTAACTAAGCTACCAATAACTCTACATCAGATGAAGCTTCATACACTAAAGTTACTTATAGACAAAATATAGCAAGCCAAGATACAAAAAAGGGCAGAGGTTTACTACATGTGAACCTACTTTATCATTTACAAAAAAGGCCTATAAATAAAAAAAATATCCAATCCAATAGACATACAATAGTAACTTGTATTTTCATGTACTGTATTTCATCTTTGGTTGTTATTTTCCAGGAAATGTAAAATGGGATAAGCTTAGTTTGAGCATGTGTGTTTTATTGGGTCCTGAGTTCCCTATGGTTACAATACCGCAGGCCAATAGGCCTATATATTTCTTATAACATGTTCAGCATTTTGCACTGTAATTTTTCTAGTAGTCTTTACAATACTTTCTAATATGGCACATTCCATGCATTGTGGACAGCAAAATGCAACAGTGCAAGAAATGCATCACATTTGCTGAATTGCCTAGATGGAATATTCGGTGCTGTGAGCTGATGCTCTGGAAATATAGCTTATGGGAAAGCTACCACACTACATGGCCAAATAAAAAGCTAAAGAAAACTGTCAGATAGTTAAACTAGTAGCTTTGCTACTTGTAGGCCTAGAGAAGCTACTGCCCAACATTGCTTCTCAAGTGCAATTAGAAATTCCACTGTGTTGTCTGAGTGGGAAGGAATGACATCTCCTTCACACATGCTTGGTGAAGCAGCCTGTCACTAAAACAACTGCTACAGTTCTGTTAGTGTCCCGCATAGGCTGTGCCTCGTTTCCCAGCATTGATGACAGCTTTGACAGCATCCCCCTTCTCCCAGTCACCAATCCATAAGTCCTTTGTCAGTCTCCTGTATACTCGTCCTTTGTCCCCTGTGTACTCCTCCAGGTGTGATTGAATTACACTCATTACACTTGTTACAGATGAGTTATCAGAGAACATTTGCAAGTATTTGAGATGAGTTGTAGCAGAATTCTGTAAAGAAGATAGTGAAAAGGAATGGAGCCTGTCTGTGCCCTATGTGAGGCCTCTGTCTTGAAGGTGACACAGTTGTCGGTTTATGAGGTTGGTAGTCCACTATCCAGTGTGTTAATTGATGACCCACCCCCACATGTTCCAGCTTGTTCCTCAGGAGTGTTGGCTATAGAAAGAGAGCCAGACCAAAAAATATTCATTTGCGTGCAAATTTGAGTGGAAGGCTGGAGAACACCGGGCTTAGACATTTCTGACGTGATGTCAAAGGAACGTAAAATTTGAAAATAAATTTTAATAAACTAAATGTGAGGTCCATATTCGGTGTATTGCATCACTGTAAACACCGCCTCATTTTTTACTGTATTTCTCTAACCACAGACATGCAGACAAGAAGCTTGTTGCTTAAGGAGCACAGAAGAGAGGTATCATTTTAATGGCTGCTAAGCTCAAGTTATTCCAAGACTGCATCTTTGAGACAAATCCTTAGCTGTTAAGCTCAATGTTACTAGAATCTACTTGTGATTTCCAGTTTTGGAGAAGAACGTTTTGGCTTTCAGCTCGTTAATTAGGGTATGTCTTGAGAGGAAACAATTTTGATGTGCAGAACGACAGATATCTGAATTTTGGAATGTACTATTCATTTTGTGGTATTTAGAGTCATTATGAATATGACACTTTTTTCACTGTACTTGTAAGAAACAAAATGTTTCCTGAGTTTTTTCACATTTGCCAGTTCTTCCAACCCTTATTGTAATATTTGGAACAGATTGTGTGGAACAATATTTTTTGTGTCATTGGTCTGACTTAATTGATTGATTGTCCAGACAAACCGTGTCATTTACCAGATAAGGACCAGTCTGGAAGGTGCATTTTTAGAAAGTTGATTTTTAGCTGTCAGTGACTGATGTTAAAATTAGAGGGTACAATCAAACGGAAGATGGGTTTAAACAATTGCAATTACCCTAATGTAACAGCCTGGTACTTATAAGAAGTCAACCAGATATGATGTAAGGAAGTCAAGCACTTCTGATGTTCTTTTAGTGCAATGCGACATATGTCATGACATAAGATATCTCCTCTTTGAAAGTGTCTCAGAGGGTGATGACTGGTGCTGCTGTGTTCAACCATCATTCTCTAATCACCCAGTCTGTGGATAGCCTCGCACCCTCCTTGTCATTACTGGAGGCAGTGGTGGTGTTGGAGTTTGTCCCGGTCTGGGGGAGATCATGGCTACGTGGTCCAACTGCAGGCTTCAACCTGGCTATTTATGGCACACAAATAACTCAGAACACACTTGTCAAGAACACCCATGGATGTAAGATTCCTCCTCCTACACCCTCCCCCCACCCCCCAGCCCCTCCCCCTGCACCCGTTGCTCAGAATACCCCTGCTGTCCGGACGGTCTCTGCCACATTTTCAAAGGAGACCAGCACGGTGTCTGGTTGTAAATTATGTGTTTTGAAATCCACAGTGTTTCTTTTGCTGCCGGCAAAGCTTTACAGTCTCAGTGGGTATGGATACATGGGCAGCAGATGGCCCTCCTCTACAAGGCCATTTCATATAATCTCATCCTCAAGACTGGTTTGTCTGGTTTGAGGTATTAATTTGACAGTTTCAGCCATGCAGGAAAATACTAAATGATAAGATCTAAATACCATGGAATATCACAGAGAAGGGTAACATACTGATGGTTTTAAATTCAACGTAATAAATACCAACCACAGATATCACAAGAAGAAATTGTATATGCAATACCAAACACGTTGTTCCTTCAATACAGTAAAGTTTTCATTTAAGGGAGTTTGCGCTTCATTAAATATTGAACTGAATCGATTTGTTCATATTACTGTGACAGACAATGGCCTCATTTGTAGTAGTTAATGTCTAATTAACACTAAATTACTGGAGCCACAGTGTTAAAAGCACCACTTTGAGCCATTCTAAAACAGGGGTAAAGTTAAAATGCTGGCAGTTGTTAACCAGAATAAAGTAGAGGGAGAAAAATGCCCATGTTTGGTTTGCTGACAGCTTTATCTGGTCTCTTTCCCTTTACTCCGAAACTTTCATTAAATTAGAAAATACTCCTTTTTGTATGGAAGGGGAATACAAATTCCTTTCTGCTAGATGGCCATACATATAAATTCAGTATCCTATAACTGTTCATCTTTGCATGGTGACCCTGTGCATTTGACAGGCCATCACTGAGGTCCACTACATACTCAGGGGCATATCCCTGTCCTCGACATAAACACCTTGTTTGCTTCCTAGTTTATTGTAAGATCGTAGACCACTTTGCCCCTGCTTTAAACAGCTCTAAAACAGCAGCTCCCCATATGCCAGGGTCTATGCCCTCTTAAATCAGTGTGGTAGCAGTGTTTGGACTGTGGATGCCTCTCTTTGTCACCACCCGCTGCTTCTGCATGTTTCTGAACTGCTTGTTATTCCCTGCTGTCTTGTGAGCATGTGTTTAAGTTTCACAAGCATGCCTGTCTGACCACCAGAGGAGAGAGTTTCCATAATAAAAACCTCATTAGAGTAATAGACCTGAAAGCGCTTTCATTAAAAGATAATTTGCTTGATGATGGCGGGACATAGAATCCTTGGGCTTCGTGACATTTCAAAACAAAACCCCACACACACCCACATCCATTTTAAGGCAAATTGATGAAAAAATAGCCTACATCTGTCCAAGTCCATTTGACTAAAAATCTCAATCTGTAGTTACTCCAAAGCCCATTAACAATAAAAATATGAAAGTGGGTAGCTCAGAATTGCTCATGAGGAACTAATCACTAAATATTTCAACTCATTAATTATCAGCGTCATTAAACCAGGTTCTGGAAATAATATCTCATTAATCTCCTGCTATTTCCCAAAGTATGAAAACATTCTGGTGTTTGTCATAAGGTGTTTAATAGACTCACCAGTCTAAATGAGAGTGCCAGGGGTCATGATAGCTTTCTTGGCAGGTATGCCTGTCAGCAAAACAACAGGACCTATTATCATGAACCTATAACCAGACAGTCTTGAAATGGAATAGGAACAAACCGTTTGAAAAGACACATGTCTCAGGTAGCATTTTGTAATATGTTCATATCTATTAAACCATAGATAGATGGATGGAAGAATGAATGTAAAGTTCAGTTTATCTTCTCGTTATTTGCTCCTGAAAATAAAAGGTTAAGTGGAGTCATGTTAACTGATTATGCCGTTATTGCAGCTGATTCCATCCTTGTGGACAAATGTTGTTTTGTCAAATTTTAAAAGCATTCGATCTAGCCCATACTTAACATCTTTAGCATATGCTGTCCTTTGGAGTTTACCTTTCTTGGAGCAATTAGTGGAATCATTTCATGCAAGATTAGGCATGTAATTATGTGTTACATAAAAGAGGTTGGGGAATTGCTCTGCTAATGAACTTGACGTTACTAATGGAACTCAATGAATTCTGCACTGCATAACCTAGGCCATTTAGTGAGACTTGCTAACATAGTCAACTTACCGGTGAATGGACATGCCCATGCTGTAGCTGACACATGCTCATCTAAGAAACCTTTCTGTGGATGTTATGGACACAGTGGCTTTTTGCCAATGCTCCTCATCTATCGTCAGCAATCTTCCCAAAAAGCTCCAAGCACTTTTTTTAATTAACTGAAGTACATTGCACATGAAAGGCCTATTAATTACTGTCTTTAGAAAGAGAACAGCTACATTCAGTGGAGAGATTTCCTTTTTTCAGTAACAGTTGTAGCAATTTTCCTGATTGCGGATCCCCACTTAGTTTGAGTTACTGTTTGAGATAAACAGAAACATTTCATTAAGCCTCTCTGTGGTTGCCAGGGCACATCCAACAGTCCGCAGTGGCAGAGAACTAATATGCCCTCATTTCCATAATTAAACTGGGTATTGATCAACACCTACAAACATACACTGAGGACTCTTATTCCCTTATTAATGTGAAGTTTGTAGAAGCATAATGTTAGCAAATATTAATTTTAATAATGTTGTTATTGTTTTGGCCTATACTGGCAAGTGGGCTATCCCCTGATATATTTTGACAAGCTATGCAGTTGGTTGCTTGATGTTTGGAGATAGCAGTTCCATTTGACAGCAGGGATTATTAGGATTACCACCAAAATAATATGCTTCCAGATGAATAATGACTGTTGAGAAATCTCTGCAATTAAGTGTCACTGAGGATTAGTGACCAAGGTGATGCTTTGCATCAACTGAGGCAGACCTGTCCAGATGTTTTCAAGACCGCTCCAGGTGCTACTGTCTGTTGGAATACGGATAACTCCACAGAACCTTTTTATTTTTTTAACAAACAAGGTCATTATAAGGGCACAAATGCAAACTTGATTGCAGCAATTCTCCCCTTCGATATTTTCACCATGTTGCATTGGCATATATTTGCACAAATGAGCAAAAAATGGAAATGAAGAGAAATGACAACTTCATCTTTTAAGCTCCACAGACATCCCAGGATCCAAGAGTCGTCCCTGTCAGTCAGCACAGCAGACGCTGTCAGCCTGTCGTCTGCTGAGACATTAGGCAGATCTGGCCCAAAAAGAGACTCATGTCTTATCTGTGACATCCAATGTTCTCTTCAGCAGGCAAAAGCAATCTGTGCTTTTACTGGGGGTTATCGAAAGCACTTTATCCTCGATGAAAAGTGCAAAATGACAGCTTCCTCTGGCATAATGGTGAGGAGCAGGCTGTCCTATGTAAACAAATAACTCCGTCAGGAAAGCAGACAGTTGGTAAATGGAATTACATTGCCACAAAGCTCTGTGTATTATTCCAAATAGAAAAAACGATTATCTCTTGAATATGTACATGCAATGCACAAATGTTTGCTCTTATCTAAGTGGCAAGGCAAGGCTGTCAAAGCAGTAGGGGCAAATTAAATGTTTGCCAACAGTCACTCACGCACAATGCAAGGTTTTTTCCAAGCTGGCCCACCCATGAATAAGCACACACGTGTGCACACAAAAACACTCAATTAAAACGGGGAACCTGAATGGAAAGCATTATTCAGGCAGCGAGCACTATCTTGGCATGTAGCCTGCATGCACGCAAAACACAAAGGTGCTGTTAATCACACCCTTACCCTGTCCTCTGAAACACCTGTGTCACCACAATGGCATAGGCTCTTCATGAAGACCAATGAGCAGGACAGGGAGAGAGGGCAAGGGTTGGGGGATGGAGGGTGGCTTTGAACAGCTCCCGCCTCACACTATTTGAAGCTTCCGAAGGGATCAATGTTGTGGCGAGGGTCCTTTCTGCAAGCAGACCTCATCATTATTCCATAGTCCCTGCAGACTGCCACCTATGAATAGGCAATGGCAAATGAGAAGGGGCAGGAAATGAGGAAGCTATGGAACAGGCTTCACACCGATGCATGTGATGTGAAGCGTGGGGGCTGAGACACCGCCACTCATTCTGTTCAGGTGGTGGGGGCAATGCTGCTCTCGGCCCCTCCTTTCTTTCTCTTTCTCTCTTTCGCTTTCTCTCAGTTTCTCTCTGTATCCCTCACTCACTCTCCCCAATCTCTCTTTCTGGACTCACACGTGGGAATGACACTGGCACTGCTGCTTGGACTCAGTGCACAGCAATAGGGAGACCAGTCTTCACATCTCTCAGAAGCCCTAATTTGACATGCGCTGGTGGTGCCTCCCTTTAACAACTTTTCTCTAAAGAGCCACTAAAACAAGAACCTCATGTTTTAGAGCCTCCAGGGGTCTTCAATGCTGTCCACCTGGGTGCCTGTGTGTGTGAGGGGGGAAGAGCACTGGACGGCTCAAAGGGAGAAACAGGATCGGGGGAGTTAAAGCTCACAGTTGCCTGACTGACTGAGTGAGTGTGCTCTCCTCTCAGGACCTTCCAGCAGCAGCAGCAGCAGCCTCCTTCAAAGCCTTCACAGAGCCACAGCCACTCTGGAGTACCAGGGAGGATGTTCCTATGGGCTGGAGCCAAAGGCACACAGAGAACAGGACATGAGAGAAGGTATGGTGGTCATATTCCTGTCTCTCACGCTATAGGTGCATCCTGACGTGACGGAAGAGTTGGAGGTGATGTGTTTAAGCTAAAACACATAAGAATAGCCACTGGGGTGGCATCATGGCAGTGATCCAGTGAATTATGAATGGCTTTAGAGGTGACGAGAGTGTAGGTCAGGAGAGAGGGTAGTTTCATAACTAATCATACTCATCATGTTATGAGATAATAGTTGTGTGAGACTGCATTTTACACTGTTCTTAAATAATCCAAACTTTAACTGAAACTTTCAGTGATGCATAACATAGCAAAATTCTATTGTAATAGTCTTTTATAGAAGGTAAATTTGTATAAGAAATCTTTATATGGGCAGGTACTAAGATCATGCAGTTTTGTCTTTAGCACATTTGATTTGTGAAATATGCACTGTTTTAAAATGTGTAAAATGTTATTATAAGTTATAAGTTATTTTAGTAGTTCCCACTGAAGATGATGGTATGTTATTAGTTTTAGGGATAAAAAATTATTTGTGCTCAGTTTTGCATTTTACTGAGGTCCAATTTTTTCTGAAGTTATTTGACTGTGTCCTCAGAAATGCATCTCAAAATGTATGCTGTGTGGGGGGCGACTAATACCTGGGATACCTCTGTTCTGCCGATGTTTATCTTAGCCACACACATCGAGTTTATAATTGTCATAAAATGTGTGTATGAGGTTGTATTTAGGTATGTGGTTTCCAGTCTGTAAGTGTTTAAACTTCTGTATGACATATCAGGACGATTTACCAAAAAATCCGTGAGTATGACATCTTGGACAAAAGGAAGACGGTGACAGCTCTGAAGGCAGGAGAAGACCGAGCTATCCTGCTTGGCCTGAGTATGATCATCCTCTCTGTCATGATGTACTTTGTCCTGGGCATCACCATGGTGCGCTCTTACTCAGACAGGTATGCCAGAGCCCCCCATTCCACCACAGGTGTCAAAACACAGATGTGTAAAATCAGCTGATAGCTGGACATCCCAGTGTGTGAGCATGCCAGTTTCATCAGTCCCCCACTCAACGCCATGCCAGAACTCTTCATATTAATAGCCTAATTTGTTGCCCACATTCTGTCGACCTGTAATACAAAAGCGAACACGTTTGGCTTCAGAGTCTCGCTCCTGCTGCACCCAAATCATGTCACTCTGCCAGGAGCTGAAATTGGGAATTGTTGAGCATGCCCGAATGACGCTGGCCTCTGGCAGAGTGCAGCAGGATGCCTGCCTGCACCAAATTGTCTTCAGTAGTAATTAAATAGCCAGTTGAGCCCTGGGAAATTCCAAAATAAACAAGAAGGATGACATTAACATCTCAAAGAGGGTATACATAGGGAAATGGTACATAAAGCCATTCAGACACTGTGCGTGCGTGTGTGTGTGTGTGTGTGTGTGTGTGCGTGTGTGTGTGTGTGTGTGTGTGCGTGCGCTGTCTTGAAGAGTTGAAGAGTTCATGTGCAAAACAGATGAGCTCCATTTTAATACATTTTCAAAAATCATTTTTATTGCGAATTTCAGGTAGCATCAATCAAAATGAAGTTGTGTTGTGTTGTGACCACCTAATTAAAACAACCCAAATACACTTTGGGTCACTATTAGCTGAAATGGACAATGATATACTTTTAAATAACATTTTCATTTACCAACATTGATCTTGTAAGATATTTTGTGACATCTTTTTGAGCTAAAAGCTGACATTGTATTGGCCTGAGTGGACC
Source organism: Tenualosa ilisha (assembly GCA_015244755.2). Classification (NCBI taxonomy): domain Eukaryota; kingdom Metazoa; phylum Chordata; class Actinopteri; order Clupeiformes; family Clupeidae; genus Tenualosa; species Tenualosa ilisha. The sequence goes on from PYXC01000407.1 coordinate 4,376,574, forward strand.
ATTATGAGGAAATGTACTGTACTGCATCTGAGGGAATTCACATAGCTAAAAGCTAAGAGATCACTGATTCAGCTGACAGCTAAGAAGAATGGACCTTTATTTCCCATGATCATTATACAGTGTACTAGCAAGGCTAGAGTCACCCAGTGCCTCCGCATTTTGCTACAGCACGCCAGGTACCTATCCATAAGCTTAGGTTTTCTTCCATTGGAGGACTCAACACACCAATCAGTGAACAGAAAGAGGGCTATGTCCTCGGTGTGAGGGCTATAACTGATGTCACGACCAAATGGTTCTGAATGGTTCAAGGCATGCCCAATAGTTTTAAAGTTGACTGACAGTATCTACCTACCAGGAAGCTAACGTACGAGATTCCAGACTCTTTGCACAAAGTGAAAAGATGTGAAAGTCTAGTTTACGAGACTAAAAGAATACATCATAAATAGTGGTAACACAACAGCACTCAACTGGGAGTGAGCAGTATGACTTGTCCTGTTAAAAACCCATAGTAAATTAAACTTAGATTGCATGTATTGCTTTGGGATTTAATTCACACACTGATAATTGTAACATAGCAAACCTTTGGCCATGGTATCATTCCATGTTATTTACTCTATTCTGTGAAATGTACAAGGGAGTCATCTGGTAAAACAGGTCAGTGACTTTGCCTACTATCTTTTCCTGCACAGCGTTTGGACAGAAGAGTCCAGCTGCACTGTGCTCAACTCCACAGTCGTGGCGGAGATAAACTGCACCTACAGCTGTGGCTCAGAGTGCTGGAGGAGTTCCAGGTATCCATGTCTACAGGTGTTCGTCAGCCTCAACACATCCGGCCGAGTGCTCCGGCTCTCCCACAACGAGGAAGCACAGGACTCCAACCCTGAGGTGAGCAGGAGCCTATGGATGACAGTTCAGTCATATAAAGTTAAAGTCTAAATCTAAAAATCCATCGTTTATGTTGCACACACCTGCATGTGTCTAAAAGAAACAAGTGTGATGAACATATGATTAAAAGTAATCTCCAGTAATTATCTCCAATAATCTCCAGTAATGGTATCATATTTAGAACTGTATCAAACTTTCTCATGACAGCCATAACAAAAGCGCTAACAGGATATTATTTGATTGCTGTACCTTCAGAGATCATTTATTGTCATGTCTCTCTGCTCCTATAGTGTTTTTATGTCCCCAAGTGCCGTAAGGATTACACCACCATGTACACCATGGTCCAGAACATCTCAGAGAGACTGAAGATGCACCAGCAGGTGCCTTGCTACTATGACCCAGGAGAGCAGCAGGACTGCGTGCTTCTGACCAGACTCTACGGCCGCGGCGCAGTCTTCCACTCCCTCTTCTGGCCCACGTGCACACTCGTCGGGGGCACGCTCATCATCGCCATGGTGAAGCTCACACAGTACCTGTCCATACTGTGCGAGCAAATCAGCCGGATCAAAAGGTGAGAGACAGCCGGCTTGCCCGTGACTCCAGAATAGCTGGTCCCTTATTTCCTCATCTCAGGAAAAGAAAGGAGTTGGTGTGTCTGCTTTTTTTATGGGGACCCAAGATGACTGTCTCAAAGAGGAAGGAAGAGAAAGCGAGTGAGAGAGAGAGAAAAAGAGAGATCTCTGACTGATCTGTTCCTCACAGGCTTGGTCTCTCCTTCTTCGAAGCAGCACGCCACAGAGAGAGAATGGCTTCCATTTCCAGACAGAGACGTGGTGCAGCGGTCCAGGAGATAGTGTGACAACAGCTTGCTGTGTCCAGGGCAGAGTTGATCTTCCAAATCAGCACTGTTAAGAGGAACCTATCCACCCATTCCCCAAAACCTGTCCAAACTTCCAAGAGCCTCCATCCAGCCAGTTTGATTTGAACACTTCCATAAACAATACATTCACATCAGTTGAAACATGCACAGTTGTTTGTATCAACTGATATTGTGTGTGCGTGTGTGTGCGCGTGTGTATGTGTGTGTGTGTGTGTGTGTGTGTGTGCACGCATGCAATTGTGCATCTATGCCACTACATTTGACCATGCGACAGAACTCAACCATCTCTTCAGGTTGTGTAGACGTAGTGAAGATCTTTTGTCCAAGTCCACAGCAGAGAAAAATACCTTTCCAATCTTGTCCCATAGACTTGTCCCTCAGAAACGTGTGGGTGGGTGGAGGATAGAAGAGGGATTTTCACAGCAGAGATTGGATGGAGTCCAATTGTACACTGAAGAGCAAAGGTCACCACAACTGGCCAAATTGTGCCATTCACTTGACATATGTTCCCTGTCTGGATGCACAAAAACCTCATTCCAAGCCAACGCAACCACCTAAAGTGGAATCACACTCCCTTCTACACAATGTGGTGGAACTGTGAACAATTGTGGTTGTGTGGGTGGTGATTACAGACAAATTCCAGTGATTCCATGCTGTCTGAATTTCATGGGTGCTCTCTCTTCTTTCTTCATTTCTGAGTAGCAGGTGGCTGCAACATTAAATCGTCGTGTCACACACATGCGCACAAGTATGGGTTGTGTTAAAGTAATCTAGTTGGGGAAAAGTGGTTAAACTGATGCATTATTTTCTGCAAAACAGCTCCTGTGCATCTTGACCAAAGCACTGCCTATTGTAATTATTGGTGGCATTATTGCTTCCACGGTAGCAAGCATTAGTTGCAGTCAATCTTTCAAAATTGACAGTTGTTGACTTTCTGGTAAATAAATAAAACAAATCTACAAATAAAAATGAGTACTATTCATTAGTTCCACACTGTTTGTGTTAAAATGTTGAGGTTTGTTTGAGCTGATCTGAGTCATTCTGGTGAGACCTAATGTTATGGAGTAGCATTGCTCTCTTCATACACATTCTGTGTTTCTGGTGATGAAGTGCAGACAAAGTGATTGTAGTTGAACTTGCTGTGAAAGCAAATCTAAGAACGTGTGGACATGTCCTGTTCCCTTCTTATTGGTCTCCCAGGGACAGACATCGCTTAGCCACATCATAGCAAGGATTCACAGTCTGGAGACAACTTGGAGAAACTGTAAATAGAAACGCGTTGAAAACCAAATGACACTAACGTCTGCAGGCATTTCCGCCTTGTAATCTGTCTGTCCCTGGGCTCTCTGTTCAGTTTCAATTTGAACACTGTCTATCCCACTCATATGAAGGCCATATTTTACTGAGGCTGTCTTCAGATGATCATGCTTGTGTAGCCTGTGCCAATGAGAGGGTTGTTTTTTTTATAGTTAAGAGGAGCCTTGATCCTGTGAGACTAACACCAGATATTTATTATCGGGGTAAAGCCATCAGGCCATACGATCACGGGCCCCAACAATGCTGGGGCTGTTACTTCACAGACTGATCTGAATTAAGGGTAACGATGGCAAGGAATGATATGAATCCTTTATGTGTGGTTGTCATTCTTTTGTGTTATTAAAGATGTGCAACTAACATGCTTTTATGCAGTGTGACAACCACATGTGCACCAGTCATTTTGATTTCACAGAAACCTGAAATGGCATCCCCGTGTTACAGCAGTTGCACATCTACAAAAGCTGTTTTGCTCAAAGCATGTCCATGAGGAGTCTGCTTTCAGTGTTGCTGTGAAATGGCTTTGCTAAGGAGTAATGTCCTGCAAGGGCACCTTCCTTAAGCCCAATCAGGAGATGGTCAAGTCATACTGATTCCACTGAGACAGAGATGTAATCAGTCGCCACCATGTCATCATATCAATCAAAAGCTGTCCGTGGGCGGTTTACAGCTACTTACGAAAGAAGGCCATTTTGAACACTGTTTGGGTATCTGCTGGAAATGTCTTTATGTGATAGATGTGTTTAAATAGAGAGACAGAGGCACAGCTGGACGTTGTCACAAAGTTCCACTATGAGAGCCTGATAATGCAATCTGCTGTGATTTTTATATTGATGGAGGATAAATGGGCATTCTTATGGAGAGAGATGCACTTAGGGACCAGGCAGATGGGTTAGGGGTGTGTGTGGGGGGAGGACGCTGGTATGTTGACCATGTAATTTTCTATCTCTCTCCATTTGCAATGACATGTCGTTTGTCGATGGCAGCTGATGAGACATGAGATAGTAAACGTCTGAGCAAAATAGTCCAGTCTGTCTTTTAAAGTGAAAATTCACTAACAACTAAACACAACCAACAAGCTCACAAGCTTGGGCTTTTATCTGACCATAATATACAACATGGAAATGATCCTGTTTAGTTTTATGATGAACTTACTCACCATGTCACTGACATCATATAGACAACTGTTGCTGCTTTTGATTCAGCAAAACTTGATTTATGGATGCATTGTCTGGCCAGTGGCAGTGAAAGATCAAAAGTATTTCTCATTGAAATGGCCTGTCCTGTCTGGGGTGACGGTTAGTGGAACTTTATGTCTGTCTCTCAACTGGCAGCAGTGACGGCACATATTGTCCTCGTGTCTCTTTCACCTGTCCCTGCAGACATCTGGAAAAGCCCTGTTTGATGAATGGTTTGATGATCTTGTGGATCCATGAGTTCACTGAGGTCATCACATCTGAAGATTTACCATGTTGGCCTATAAATGATGAACAGTTCTGTATTCTGAGATTAATATTCTGATTGTACATTTTGAGTTTCAGTTCAAAATTGCAGATGTTGAGGTATAACCATTAGTAATGGATAGCAGTCCACAGTCAGTGTAAAAAATCATGGTCAGGGACACCATAAAAAAATCTGGTCTTTTTATGATACCCAGGCTCTGAAAACTGAAAACAAACAAAAGGCGGCAACCTGGTCTCCAAAAAAACAAGTGTCTCCAGGAGGACTGAGCGTAGGGATGAGCTATCTCTCTGGCAGATTTTGTTCGGTCCTCGGATCAAATATAATGTAAGCTTTGTTGGTCAAAACGTCCGCTTAAAATTGTAAACACAACCAAATATTTCCAGCATCACTGACTTCGCCTTTAAGTGCATCAGTTTCTATGTGAGTGGAGATTTTACTACTTGGTCTGTTACTTTGTTTTTGTTAAAGATGAGCACAGCCCTCAAGCAGTAGGAAAATGGAGGGGGGTAAGTGGTTGGACAGGGGAGGAAATGTTGGTTTAAGCTGTAATAACATGTTGGCTACAAGCTTTATGTAACCTTCAACTTGTGCAAACAAATCACTGCATTTTCTAGCCATAGAAAAACAGTGTAACTGTGGTCCTGATCGCTTCCATGATCAGTGCCAGATCAGACATGCAGAGAAGGGAGCATCAGAGATGCCCCAAACAACAAGGAGCACAATAACAGTGATTTGGAATCGGTGTGTGGACACAAAGCCAGGTGGCCATTCATTTACACCCAAATGAGCAGCCTTGGCAGTAGTGGTAGTGACAACCAGCACCTCTCTATGCAGGAAACCCTCACTTCCTGCTGTTCCCTAGCAACACAAGAAAGCCCTGGCCTGGTGACTACTTAATGAATGTGGACTTCCTGTGCTTTTAAAGCGCAGCTGTGCCGTTTGTTTACCAGGAACATCTGCAAAGCATGGGCGGAAGGGATGTGGCAACGGACACAAGTGGGCTGAATTTAAAAACATAGTCCTCAGACGAATGGGTTGGTGCATCACGTATTAAAATGTAGATAAGTATTTATTGTTTATGTACACTACCGGTCAAAAGTTTTAGATCACTTAGATATATCCTTGTTTCCCAAGGAAACACTTATGAAATTAATGTGAATAGGAAATATTGGAAAGGGACAAGACATTAAGTCCTTGTTAGATATGATTAATGATTTGATCTGAAATGATGAATATGTTTGCTCTCATTTAAAAAGTCACATTTTGCAGGAATTGGATACAGACAGGCAAATCTCATTTATAAGGTACAGAATAAATGAAAAGATGCAAGAACTGTTCTTAATGTTGTCAGTCAAGCATGGTTTAACAACCTCAGGATGCTTTGGAGGTGGTAAAAGGTTACTTCATGTACATGTACTTCATACTTACTGTACTGTACAAGGGACTTTGGGGAAAGGAGAATATCCTAAAATTTCACCCTGTGGACAGCACATTATTGGGCCAAGTTAATTGAATAACAACCCAACACACACCCAGAAACTATTGTATGCTAGCGATATTTAAAGAAAATTTTGCCAGCTGGCAGAATGCCTGAATGGAGTAGACACAACTGTTTTACAGCATTATGGTGCTTTTATTAGAGAAACCTGGCTGTTGGAGGAAGTGTAAAAATAAATAAATATATATATATATTTAACAAAAACGGTATGCCTTGTTCATTTGTTTCCTATTGACAAAAAATGGTTAATTAAGTATGTGGTTAATTTAATTTCATTAAGTGGTTAATTAAGTATGTGGTTAATTTAATAAAGATCAATTTCTCAATTCTGTTCCCATGAAATCATTCCCAATTATTTTATTCCCAGTAACAGAAAATGCTACAAGTCACATTATCATCCAAAGAAAAACAACCCTAAATCTCTAGTGAAGAGCATTATGCTTATTGTCCCAATCTCCCAATGAACTGCTGCTTAGATACCAGAGAGTACTGAGCCAGTGGCCGGCCTGTCATTGGATTTGTTTGTTTAGCTATAGCTACTTACCAGTCCCTGCTGCCATGATCATGAGGGCCAGGCTAGTGGTTTTAGAGATGGGGGAAGGGTCACTCCTAATGACGTCCAGAGATGGAATGGTGGCGACAGCAAACATTTGACTGTAAACATCAGTGATTGCAAAATCAGGGTACAGTATGGGCCAAGGGTGTAGTCTGTGAATGGAATATACAGCAGGCCTTCAACAAAACAAGATTCAAAAGATTCTCCACCACTTGTCACACAGTCTTAGGGCCCAATTGATAGATAACAGTCTGACTTCTTAGGCCTCTCATTTGCAAGAGGACCACAGCTACTCTGTGTCGTTAATGTTGTCATACGGGCTCATTGTGCAGTTCTATGAATAGCTGTTTTTACTGATGGTCTAGCTCCCTCTGGTGTCTACTGATAGATGAGTCACACATTAGCATTTAAGGTGGTGCTAAAAGCCAAATCCATTTGAATTCACTTAAACTTTTTTTCACGTTCCATCATATATTTTGCAAAGAGTGTACATGATTAGATTAAGACATCTTGCATAATTCTTAGATCTTTCTGTTGCATTTCTTCAAGCATAAATAACATGGGAACAGAGCTTTAACATGAGATAAAGTATAAGAACACGATTGTGAATAAGGCTGTTTGAATAGCAAAGGTCAAAGCTGGTCAGCTTTCTCTTTTCTGTTTCACAGATGAGTTCTCCCAACATTGCCAGTCATTTCTCACAAGGTGATCATATTAGAAAGGACCAATAGTGGAGTAAAGATGAACATTTCTGACGATAAGACTAAATAAGCTTTCTGTTTTGAGCCATGATAAGTCCTTTCCTGGCCAGCTGCAGTGTCCATTTGAGAGGTAAATAACAAGCAGATGGTAGATTACAAAGTGCTGACAGTCTGGATCAGACTGTTGGGATCAAACAGCTGCCTCAGTCTACCACTACCGCAGCACACAGGGGCTTGATGCTGATGATGTCTCCTCCATCCTCTATATTGACACAGAACCTTAGAGAGATGAAGAGTAGCTGTGTCACATTGCATATTTGCACTTTATACTGCTGCACTGGACTCATTCTCAAATTGTGTTGTCAGTTATGCTCTTTTCTTTTTTGCCTCTGTCTGATTTAGACAGGGGGTGGAAAACCCAGGAGTGACGGCAGAGTACAGATGAGTTCCTGTAACTTCCTGTAGCAGCACTTTTTATGATGAGGAGGCATGTGGGTGATACCAGATACTCTAGAATATGCACAGCCTTGCCTCACTTCCACCAGAGGAGGGAGCAAGTGCAAAGGAAAACACTAATAGAGACGGTGTGTGGCTGAGCGTCTGTGTGGAGGGGCAGTTGCTGTGTGTTGCTGTGGAGTCCTCTACAATGTACCAGCTAATCAGGTCTCAGCCTAAACAATCCCTCTCCCTTTAAGACCCTCAAGTTTTTTTTTTTTTCTTTGTTGTTATTCGTAAAACAAAAAATCTCCCATGTCTTGTCTAGGCCTGCGGGTGCACGACGTTGATAAACAGGGAGGAACAGCTCTCTGTCAGCTGACCCCTCTGCTCACAATGCAACCCACACACTCTCGCTCCCCTAGTAGCCTCTCTGCTCTGAGCGGGAAGGGAGGGAGAGAGAGCAAGGGAGAGAGAGCTTCTTGCCATGGGCAGATCCCTCAGCTTGATAACACGGTGATGAAAACATGCATTCTTTCCCCCATCAGACTATTCTCGTGATAACACCCTCACTCACAAACACACACACACACACTCACAAAAACAGTCCCCTACGTTGCTTCACTAAGTGTATCTTCCACATCTGCTGATACTGTGACATCATTCCTCACGGCAGTACTAAGCAAACAGGATGCAGCAGACAGACGGCTTGTTCTCGTTGTGAATCACTGAAAACATAAACGCCCAGCAGACGGACAGGAACACACTGACATTAAAATACTGACACTATCTGAGCCATGCTTGAGAAAAGAACACACAGTTGAGCCAACTGTGTCTAAACGTCCAACCACTAGACACACCACTAACCCATATCCCATTAACAGACACACACTCAAGTTAGATGTTTTTTTTTTATTGAAATATTCATCAGATATTACATAGTTCATTTATTTAGTGTTCAAAATATGTCTTGCAATACTCTCCAACAAAGTCATTATTGTTATTATTTTGTAAATATACATTCAAGACAGTACCTTATAAGTTTTATTATTTTCCTCTAAAAGAAAGATTTAGCTAGCTGAGTCAATAATCCCTTTGTTCCTGCCACCGCATTTCGCATCATCCATATTGCACCGTGAACAATTCGGCCTGCCATGGGCACAATACACTCTCTTATATATGGAATCATCTAGTCCCCAAGGCATCCATGAAATGACATGTGGGCTGAGAAGGCACTACTACAGCTATCTTATTTCAATGTCTCTCTAAAGAAAGAAAATACAAAACATTAAAAAGAATTCAATACCGCTGTGAGAAGAGAGGAAAAACATGGTTAGGGAACAACATTGAGAGGAAAACACTCAACTGTGTTCCAATGAATGACCCTGAAGAGGTTTTCCTGGAAATAGCTGTTATTCATCCTAGAGATCCACATTGCAACGCCAGCTTGGGCTGTTTTAGTGGCAGTCTCTTCTCATAGCGCTGTGCACTGCAGGCACCCCTGCACCCCTTTGCTACAATTCCAGGTGTGATGTTTTTAACAGTTTAAATGTATGGTTAAAAACTGATTAAAAATAACTGGAAAAAAAAAACCCTCATGGCTTATGGAGCCAGATTTCGTGCGCTAAACTCAGCCGAACTAAAAACTCCAGGGTCAGCTGAGGGGGGAAAAACTGTCCTGTGGGTGACCAGTGGGAGCGTCTGTTTCCATGCGGGGTCACCACTTCCTGACCGCATGCTCCACAGATGTGCTGGTGACCATCTCACAACAGGAAGAGCCTCCTCCACTCAGTAAACCAGACTGAGCATTTGAAAGAGCAGCGACTCGGGAACAAAGACAAATCTCTTTCAGTCTGAGCTTACTGGACAGTTGACATGTGTCAAAATAAATAAAGGTGCCCAGCATGGCTATGGCAATGCATTCTGGGATCTTGGGGGGTCACAGCGGATGTCTGAGTCAACACATTCCTGTTGCCTGGGCTTGGTTGTGGACAGGAGCCTCAAGTCCAAGGATAACAATTTAATCATGCTTTATGCCATTTACTGCAGAGGGGAACAACCCTGGCTCGCAATAATGCCTCTGTTCACAGCAAACGCACTTGCTTTGGGAAAACAGCACAAATCAAGCGGGGAACAGAACAACACGAGAATACTGCGTAATACAGACAGATTGTACCGCAAAGAACTACAGTGGTTTAACTTCCTAGAATATGCATGAACAAAAGTGGATATGTCTGGCATGCTCTGCAGCATAATTCTAGAGAATTCTCTGGAAGTGTGTCAGACATGCAGAAGACATAGCTCATTAAAAAAGTCATTGGGAAATACCCCCAAATGTTTGATCTCAAGTGATTTACAGTCCTTGGCCAACATCAGGGGCAGTGACACAGTGAAAGGACAAATATGTCAGGAACTCTACTTTGGCAGAGCGATATGGTGGCACGGTCAATCAAAAACTACAAAACTACAAGAATTGACCAACGCTGTACACACATTTTCAAAATCCTTACCCGCCTGTCTCACATCCACACAAACGTATAGAAACTCGTAAAAGTGTTAGGATGAAAAAGTTCCATATGGCTGTTCGGTGTGACACCACTGTGTCAGTATTACATTCCAAAACCTTGTAAAAACTGCACAAAGCTATTAGCCTTCTCTAGAAATATAAATGCCATAGGGGTTAGATTGTGGAAAAAGAGTTTAGCAATGTCATTCATTTAATTCATTTTAACTAGTATGATTGTTCATGATATCAAATGTTGGAGCTAAAACCTTTTGGGAACCGGCTGCCACTACTTGATTACAGTCCAGCACATTTCCAACAGGGCTTCCTTCAGAGCTCCTTTTGTAAACATTTTATCGGCATATTTACAAGACATTTAGATACAAACACCTCCACATCATAAATGAAGGCAAAGTGTCTTCGCAATTTACTCCCGATTACTCCTTCAAAGTGCAAGGCTCACTTTGTGCACTGTCAGTCCTTAGTACAGTACAAATAGTTCCTAGCCACCACCTCTCTCAGTAGGGTATTTTTCAACATCCTATGGATTTCATGTATACTCAGTAGGCAGCTACACTCTAACAACACCATGCAGACAAATCTAAACCCACATACTCGATTAAACAGTACACTTAAACAAATAATTATTTCATTTAAATATATATGTATATATAGATATATTCAATTCAAATGATTAACCTGAATAGGTTTTTTAAGGTATTGCACAATGAACCTGGGGTGGAGGAAAAACAAAACAAGAAGTAGTGTCTAAAAACTAGATCAAAAGTATTAATTGATAATGCCTAGAACGGAAAGACTGTAATGTTAGCAGTTAGAGTTAGTCCCTGAACAATGCTCAGTGCTGACATTTCCCTCCAGAGCAGATGTCATCAGTGCACCAGGCTGAAGGTGGTAGCATAACTATTGTTGAACAGTCACTGAGCTGAGAAGATCTCACAGTAGGCTATCTGATTTCATGTTCCTGTAAGCAAATCGACACCGATCACAATGCTACCCTCCTACAGCCCCAGAGTGAGATACCCCACCTCCTTAATTGCTTTTCCATGTGTCCTCTCACAATTATTAAAGCTTTGTTTGCAAACCAAAAGTGCTAAGCTGATATCAATGGGGGACTTAGAGTCACCTGCACTTTAGGCAGCCTCAGCAGCTTCTCCCAAAGTTTACAGCACTAAGAACCTCCCATGCCCGCCAGTCAGCCAATCACAACCCATTTCACTAGGAAACTTACAGTGTCATGCTTTCAAAAAAACCCAAAAAACTGTGCAGAGTAAATATACCCCCGAGTCTTGTTAAAGATTCCTTTGAGAATCTAGACTGAAGTACCTTCAAACAGACTATTAACTCTGGAATGGCTACAGTGTAAACACAACAATAGACCACATGGAGGAAAAGTGCTGAGTCACAGGAGAAATCATATCAGCTGGGCTGCGGTCAAAACAGACAGGAAACTGACCTTGCACATCTGAACATCTAAACACTATTGGTCTCCCTCATTTGTGCAAAACAAATGCAGATTGGAAAGCTGTTCTTGCTGTGAATTCTTCACATGGTCAAGTGGTGAGAACAGTTTCAATTCCTCTCACTGACGACTGATGCCTATCAACACAGTCTAACAAGAAGACACAGGGATCCAATTTCTTGGTGTTTGGAAAATCCATCCCTGTTGATACTGAGTGATAATAAAGTGATGATGGTGCATTGGAGTCGACTCTTAGCCTGCTCTGTTGGCTTCATAACACTCAAATAGAAGAGTAAAACACAGAAACATACATGGACTACAGCTTGAGGTACAAGAATGTGCGAATGATTTTCTAAATAAATATTTAACCAAACATTACACTACTGCATTAGTTACAGCCCATTAAAAAGAGAATAGTAGTCTCAAAAGTGGAACGGGGCCACTTGTCCAGTAATGCAGATACACACTTGACCAAAATTGCACACTTTCCCAAACGCCGCAAAAACTATAGACTTAAAAAGCTCCTTGTCCCTGAACCCATCGTGTAAGTAGACACATACACACACACGCACACACACACACACACAGACACAGAAGTGGTCCGTTAAGTGTATCCCAGGGTCTCCATCTCACTGCGGTAGCGCTGCTCAGACACCTTGCTCTTGTGCTGCTTGCTCTCCAGATGCAGGCGGAAGTCGGCCTCCTCGCTGGCTCCTGAGTTACACATGGAGCAGTAGAACTGTCCGCTGGGTGTCACGCACATTGCCAGGTCACGCGGGATACGCTGCCTGGCCGTGGGTTGTAGTAGGGCCCTGAGAATTCAAAACATACACATGCGTATGCGTGTACCAGAAAGTTATTAGATAAGGAAAATGTAAGACGTAAGGCACATCTTCATTTTCCCATCTGAGTTTATATCAACAGCCCCTATGATATGAAGAATAAATGCACCTTCTCTTCCTCATACCCCACCCCCCTTCCCCAGATGTGGAGAGAGATGTGGGCAAGCTCCACGTAGGATTGGGCGATATGGCCTAAAATTCACATTGTGGTATAATTTCAAGCACAGATGGTATGTGGTATATATTGCGATATATTCTTCATTAAACTTTAAAAAACAATTTAAAATGTGCAGAATTGATCAGGAGACGCAAGCAAAAGTAATGAGCTAACTAATTTGATTTCAGAATTTTTATGTTTTGAGCCAAAATAACACTGAGGTGAACCCTCCAACATCAACCTCCAAGATGAGTCAAAGGTCAAACTAACTTTAACTGGTCAAATCATTACTAGGCTATTTAAAGCTAATTAAAGGTAAATTAAATTTGTTGCATCAAAATATTTAAATAACAGGACTCATTCTCCTTGATAAAGTGAGCAACTAAACGTGGCTAGGGAATATTTAAGTTTGTGGAATAAGTTAGGCGTTACACTTGAGCACCACATAGCGACACACCATAGAGCTCTCATCAGTGCACCTGAAAGTTTTATTTAGTGAAGATTGCTGTCTGCTAAAACTTCTGAACCGCTTTTACGACGGAAACGACGAGGACATCGACAACTAGCAACGCCATGGTAAAGAGAACATAAATTAGACTACCACACGTAATTACCCGTCAATGACTAGGCTTGCACAAACTGATCCAAAGGCATCTGCGTGTAAGATAATAGATAGAATTGGCGGATCATCTTTGCTACTGTTACATAATAAAGTCTCTGTATGAAATCAAAAGTATACGTCTTGTGTTTGTATTTGTTAGTGTTAGTTTGAAAGTGGAGGCCTACATTGAATATAGGCTAATGCACATAAAAAACAACACGCGATAGGCTGGTATAATCAAAATCTCTACCATTGGCCAAACTGATATTGTATATGGCTTATACCATTTATATCGCCCGCCCCTAGTTCCACGCTTCTCATCAGCTCAGCACAGAGCACTGTGAACTGACGAGTACAGATGCCCCATGCTGGAGGGCCAAGAGAGCATCTTCCGTCACGCTGTCACAACTCTGCATATCCCAAGACTGCGCACCACACACACACACAGTTTCACGGGAAGATACTCACAGAGAGACACACACACACACACACACACACCACTACACATACATCCCATTACACACCAAAAAGTCTGATGAATGTGTTTGCTTAAATCAAGGGCTAATGAGATGTGCACAAGTTCCTCACAATGCTGCAGGCGACAATTCCAATCTGTCTGAGTAGACACTAAAGCAATTATTATTTATGGAGAGGAATTCATGCACTGCTATTTCTGGCTTTGTCCATTCGGAATATGATTAAATCAAAAGGCTAGTGGCCCTTAAGAGATATTATGCATCCGTGTGTGTGTGTGTGTGTGTTGAGTGTGTAAGGCATGAATCATCCCAGACTGGGAAATGAAGTGGAGTGAGTGGGTGGGTGGAGGGAGGAGGCAGTGTGTGTGTGAGTGAGCAAGCCTGTGTGCACTTTATAGTCAGTGAAGCGTGTGGAGGCAGTGTATGGGACAAGACCAAAACGAATGGACATTAGTGTGTCTGGATGTTTGCATGCGCATGTGGGTTTGAATGTGCATTTGTATGTCTGCCTCTCTGGGAGCTTCTTCCTGTGTGACTCTGTGTATGTGTGTGTGCCTGCGTGTGTGTGTGTGTGATTGAGACCTGCCATCTGAGCGACAGGTGTGACGTCTATGGCTGACTGAACTGACGTGGGCTGCAGTATCACTTTACAAACACCAAAGCCTTGGCGCCCAGCCTGAATTTAGTGAGAGCAGCAAGAGCTGCTGTCCCATCACACACACACACACACACACACACACACACACACACACACACACAAACTCAAACCCTGTCAGGGTCTCTAGCCAGAGATGAGTGCATAGTGTCACCTCTTTGACCACAGAGCAAAGAAACAACCCCCTCCAGTAGCTAGTCTGGACAAAAGCACCACAGCATGTGACTATGACATTTAAAAATAAAAGAAAGATTCACATACTTGACTTTTGTCTTCACAGACATGGGATTAACATTGGGAATACAGCTCTGCTCAGCTGCTCAGTTTGACTTTTACAAGGCATCTATGGGAAAAGATTGGGCTTGCTATTTAGATATCTATTTTTGATATCCTCAAATAGATGTGTGAAACAACCAATGGATAGAATGTGTACGTCAGCAAACAGTTTGCTTAGTTCAACAGTAATCTATTCAAACAAACCAGAAAAAGAGGAAGTGCACTGATGAGCCTTGACAACTTGGAAATTGTAAGGCATGCAACAAAAACAGCATTACTAAAAAAATTAAGCTGGTGTCTTGTGTGTGTGTGTGGGGACATTAGTAATACCTGGTGTGACGGGAGGTGCATGAGGTGCTCTGCGGTTCTTGATCAGGCGGTACTCACTTCCCTCTTTCCTGTTCCGCCTCTGGCCTGATTCCCCCGACTCTCTGTGGAGGAACAGAAACACTGCCACTAGCCTCCATGCAGGATTCACATCCTTCACTTTCAACACAAGCACTGTACCTTCTACGCTAATACAAAAAACAGGTACGGAAAGATGGGAAGAATGATGTTACCCTTTAGCTTTTTATTGGATTTAAAGAGCCATCTCTGAAACGTCATGGACATAGCAGACAGAGTATTACCACCAAGTATTTTACACTATGACACTAGCTGCTTTTTCAGAGAAATACAAAGGTGCTTCACTCATGCAGTTAGTCATGGAGCTGTGCCCAAAGATAGCATCAAACTGTTTCAAGCCATGGAGGAGGATGTAGTCTTATGATCTTGCATTATCACTTCCCCACAATGATGAGCCCCGGCACATTTCCATGAGCCTGGCCCTCCACTTATCAGCAGAAACAGATAAACCGGCGCGGCCAAACCTCCTGTCTCTTGCAGTGCACCCACTGTCTTCACAAGCACAAACAAACCTCTGCGTCACTGCTACCTCACTGGGTAGACAAGGCCCCACACACACAAAATTGAAGGAAAGCTATTTCTAAGCATCTTTCAGGTGTGAGCTGCTTCTGGTGAAGGGCCTGAGAGGGAATGCAGAAGGGCAGAGGAAGAGGAAGAGGAAGAGGAGAGGAGAGAGAGAGAGAGAGACGGAGGAGAGAAATGGAAGAGGTGAGGTGAGGTGAGGCGAGACTCACGAGTAGCTGGCGCTCTGCTGAGCCTCGGCCAGGCGCAGTCGCTTGGCATGGTTCTTGCCTTGGTAGTGTGCCTGTGCCACTGCAGGTGAACTGAAGGAGGCGTCGCAAAGCTTACAGTAGTCATTCTCTGTGGCCAGTATCACCCGACTTGTGCCCTTAAAGGACACTGGCTGGAGAGAAAAACAGAGGCACAAAAAGACTCCAATACTGAATATTGTTCATCATATATCAACTATCAAAAATAATATTAATAATAAAAGGGGACACACAGGATATGACATAATGTGGGCGTAAGGGGGGGCAATAGGGGCATATTGCTCAATGTTTCCGGACAAACAGGGAAGTTCTGAGTGTCCAATTTTCACTTCTACCTTGATTTCTGTACAACAATCTGACAATATTGCAATCCAAAATACTGGCTTACAACATGGCATGGCTTTAGAAAAGAGTGATTGCTTTCTGATTACACTGAATCCACCACTGAGCCACAGAACTCAGCTTGTCATTGAAAGTAAACTACAAAGTTTGCATAATGCATTTCAAACACAAACATGTGGTTTGTGGCATAAACTGCTTTACCTGTTTACACGTGGCACTTTCTGTTGGTGGGGTGGAGTTTGGTTGCTGGGACACGGGCTCTGCTATCTCAGGTATACGTATTGGGGGAGGCTGCTGGCTTCCAGCATAGAAATTCCTCAGCTTCTTGCTGTGGTTTTTACCCTATAACAAAGATCGCAGGGCAATTACATTGTAATTATACTTCACATTCCTGATGCATAATGACGACGTTCTATTTTCCACAGTGACATAGTGAGCCACAAATGAAGCCAAGAGCAATGCTGTGCTAATTGAGTCACCACCTGATAATGGGCTTGAGCCTGCTGTGCTGAGTTGAGTGTGACGTTGCACAGTTTGCAGTAGAGCGGCTTGCACAGCTCCTCCAGGGTGGCATCCTGCTCTGTGCCCCCCGTCTGGCACTCCTCTTCTAGGAGCCTGGGGCCTGGCACCGGCAGCTCTGGCACGGGGGGTATGGGGGGCAATGGCGGTACTGGCGGTGGGCTGTGCACCATCTGGAGGTGGGGGTGCGGTTTTGTTGGCATGGGACTGCAGATAGGGTAGCGCTGCGGATCTGGTGAAGAGAGCATCACAGGAGGTGGTCCAAGAGGCTGAGGGGCCGACAGCGGCTGGAAGGGCTGGGGTTGGGGTGGAGGCTGGGGCTGGGGCTGGGACTGGGGTGGCCGCTGCAAAGGCTGCTGATGCTGCTGACACATCAGACTCAGAGGAGTTTTGGGAACAGAGTCCAAGCCTGAGGGGGAGGACAAAACATGGGATGGTGACGATGTGGGCGGTCAGAATGAGAAGCCAGCTCCAAGCAAAAGGAGACGAAGCTAAGGCTTCATCACCACTGCTGGAGGACACTAAAAGAAAATTACACAGCTGCCACCTTCAAAAGGAATACGCTGACATTTCTGTGTTGAAATCTAAATGTAGATCCAACGTACCTTTAAGTTCCTGTCGGTTGTGGAACCGACGCAACAGCTAAGCAACCAACATGCTGTATTAGCTTGTTCTCAAACAGTGTTGTTGTTTTCTGAATGCTGGGAACTTGTCTATATGTTCTATGTACACTTTACACCCTTCTGTTACTCATCATTACTTCATTACATGGTGGTTGAAATGATGTCTCTGTCTCTAGCTCTCTCTGAGTGTGTGTACATATTTGGACAACGCGCAAGTGTGCTATGTGTGCTATGTGTGTATCTGTGGGGAGGAATGACAGTCAGCTGTTCCTTTTTCCAGTGCACCAGTTCCAAAGGAGAAAGCAGACAACAATGATTCAGTGCACTAAAATAACCCCCTGGAAGTGACCTCTGGGTTCATTTCCGGGTGCCCTGTGGGGTGACATTATGGGAATGGCATTTTGAGAGACTGATCCCTGCATTAAATTCCAAAATAAGACCACCACTAATCAGAAAAGCATGGCAGGAAAATACACAGCATGTCCTGTCCAACATGTAAAACCATAAGTTGCTACTTTGATGTTAAGCCTACATTATGGATGTTTATTTCAATGTGTAGAGGCATGATTACCATAGAACATGGAGCTTAAACTAGAATAAACTTATCATTCAAAATGTAATTTCTCTTGTTCTTCTTGAAGTGCAGTGAGATGAACCTGATATCACTTGGTCATCAGAGAATACCATCCCAAAAATAGGTATAAGGAGGACCTAGCCTACATAGTCATTGCTCAAGGTCAGGGTTGCAGTCCTACTTTATCACAGCCTGTACATACATTGTTGCTTGAGACTCAAAGTTTTCTTAGGACTAAACATTGAGACCAAAGACAGGAAAAGACTAGTGCTGAAAATACAAAATTGTTATTTTAATACAATACATTTAATGAATTAGTCCTCAACTCACTCAAGGACTCACTGAGGAAACAGTTGAAAGTCTTAAAGACTTTAGCATGTCTTGTGTCCTTAGCACAAAATGCAGCTCAGACAGACAGGCATTTGTTACTTAATGAGAAGCAGGTTGTGTTACATGGCAAGCCATCTTAAGACACAGTCTTTGCATGGAAACCGTGTGGACCACAGTATGCCGTTGTTTGGCCACATCAATAATTTAGGACACAATGCTTAAATTACATGCATGGTTGGTCTCAATGCGCCACTTCCACTCATTCATTGGGCAGGCCTTCTGCATCTTTTGTGCTGTGATTTTTCATCACATCACAGGTGTAATTGGTGCAAGGCAACGAACTGTCAATGTCTCACCACTGTGTGACCATAAGGCCTACACTTATTGAGCTATGGCCCGGTTTATAATTATAGTCCAACTTAGCATAAAATGCAGCTTTCTGCTGGTATTTTATCACAAATATCCAGACATTTAGAGCACATTGTGGGCATTTTTTAGAAGGGAAGATATGAGTCAGTGTGAAATATACATTTAATTTAATTTCATTTTCTAAAGCAAAAAAAGAAGAGGGAGGGCATTTTTCCAGCAAAATTAATTGTTAGAACATTACTAATTGTAGCTATTGTAGGTTTACAGCTGTGTAGGTTTGGTAGTCTGAAGAGTTGGAACATGCAGAATTACATTTGAAGTATGATGTTCACCTGACGTCATATAGTGTCGAGCATGTGCACAGGAAGGAGTGACAGGGTGTCAAGATGCCCAACTCTTCACAAGATACCTTGATTTGTTATTTTCTATTTAGATGTTTTTAATTTTGTTTAAAATAAACTTGCTCATATCTTCTGTACACGAGGTTAACGACTCTCCATGCAACATCAACGCTGCACATTCTCATCCAACGCACAATCATGTACGTATAGAAGCATTAATATAGGCTATATTCTGGTGTAGACATCAAGATGTAACGTTGGTCAGGATATTGGCTAACATCTTGCAGCGCATCATTGCATTCATTGCATCACTGTCACGAACAAATCATAACGCTTGTCTCACCTGGTATGTGTGAGAAGAAATGGCTGCTGTTCCCATAGCTTATATGATGCAAACTGTAATTTCTGTTGTAGTCATTACTTTGAATTACAGCATCATTGCTCTTCACGTTCATCGCCATCTTCACCGCATCCTACGGCTCGGCGAACTTCTTCCAGCTCGCCTCGCCGTCAAGATCGCGCATTGTGGAATGGGGTATGTGATGAGGGCGTGAATATTTTTCTATAAACTTCCAAGACTAATTTCCAGGTGTCGTTCCAGGCCCTTTGGGTTTTAACGACATACGTTTTCGTGCAGATCGATACATCCAAACAGCAATAGACGTTAAAAGGAATATTAAAAAAAGAAATAGGCTAACATTGGAATCGACCCCTTAACTTTGGTACAGTCCGATTTCCCTAATGGTTCAAGCAAACTCCTCACTGTTAAGAATTTTATATTTTGATTACAGTCACGTTATCATTATCTGATTAGGGTAGGCTACAATTTGACAAACTTAACATTCCTGTTTATTCATTTGAGCTCAACAACTTGAACTTGAACAACATTTTCAGTTTTAGTATAGACTGTAGGCCTGAGTTATTATCATACATAAACAAAATCTTAAAATAGGTCAATTACCTATAAATTATTATTTAACAGAAGAACCAGGAAAGTATTTTGATAGCAAACTAGTGATTTCTGGATTTAGGCCAGAGTTAAGTTCCATTTTGTTCTCAAAACAACTCCGTGCTAAACTATTTGCCTTTCAGAAACATTTTGTTGCGTTTCTATGCTGGGTCTCTACCATCTGCAATGGAATGGGAGGAGTTGATCAATAAAGTAGCGTAGGTTTGCAAAGTAGCCCACACTAGCCAAAGCCTATCAAAACTCGCGGGACAGTCGGTTTATCATATCAGTCAGTGAAGGGCTTCCTCTACCGCGGCTAACTAGCGATAGGTAGCAAGCCCGGATTTCGCTAACACACCATTCGTGTTTACAGCTGAACTATAACAAAACGGTTTATATGACAGCTAGTTCTACGTGTGGTATGCAATGTGGTCTATTTGTGGGTCCATACAGTCCATTGGACTTATCTGTAATGTTTAATTTCCCCGAAACTCTACGTCCAGACAAATGGGAATCGTCGTTGCTATGGAGAAGCTGCGCCTGCCAAGATTGGGGTAGGCCGTAGCATCGCATTAAGATTGCATTTATGACTTAAGAAAAGGGCGCTCAGAAGACCATCCAATCAATTTTAAAAGAAAAGGTTAGTATTTGTGGAGTGGTGACATGACAATATTTGTGTGCATATGATCAGTAGCCACTGTGATCTTGCAGCTGTGTATGGCTAGCGAGCTAGCAGTAGTTAGCATAATATGATAGCTGGCTACCTAGCCATGGATACCTAAGGTTAGCTACCAGTTTTGCTTGCTATCTTATTTCTTGGCAAGTCATTTAACGTTCAGCCTTTGATGCATGACGATTAACTTACCCTTGGAATTCTTATGGTGTAGCTTGGTCTTGCTAGCCATATCTACTCTTTCGCTGCATTAATGTTAAAGAAAGCTGGCCTGGGTTTATTTTTGAAGAGCTTAGCAAGCTAATGTTAGCGATAGCATGAGTGTGTACCGCAATTGGAGCAATAGTTTCTAGCAATCCAAGCAGCTAACCTTAATAGAAACACATTCACTGCTGATGTATGGCAATCGGTCTGTGTAACGTTAATTATTTGTACAGAGGCTTTGTCACCTACAGTAATGTTGTATGCTCACACCACAACGTTACATTTAAACTGGGTAGCCATCAATATCTTATCTAAACGGGCTAGTTTAGTTTTTTCAGTTTATTAAGCTTAACCACTCTAACGAGGCACTGCAGCCACTGCAAGTCACCAAAACATCCAGTAAAAGATGTGGCTAGCTAGCATACCCAACTCAACCCGTCCTTAGCTGGCCACCCAGCTAACAAAGCTTGGTGTTTTGCTATTTACGTTAACATTACCCACGAAAGGCAAGTAGTTAGCGCCCATAATTTTCTGTTCTAAATATTAACGTGTAGGGTTTAATTGCATGAAGAAGGCAGACTTTATGACCGCTTCTGCGGGCTGTATGATAACGCCAAAACAATGTTGTTGAGGATTGGTTCACCATCTGTTGTAATGTCGAAGAGTAACGTTGATCGCTTGAAGGTAACAAACTATTATTTATGTAGAGTGGACATTACCCAGTTATCGCCAGTCAGCTATTACCATCGTAGTTGCGATTAACATTAGTAATGCATTGACGTTAGGACTTTGTTAGTAGTCTTGTAGCTGACATGAGCACTTTCAATTTAGTGTAGATAACTGAACAAGCTAATGTTGTTCAGGTGGGCATATGACACTTAAAATTAGGAAGGGGTCGTCTGGCAGCTCAATTTTGGGGTATTGTGGCAAGACTAACGTTATTGTAGCACACATTTTGAATCATGAGAATGCACTTGTAAAGTTGTAACGTTAGCTGCAGAAAATTTGTTAGGTTTGTTTTGGTAAAGCATGTTTAACATGTAACTTTGCAAAATTTTCACCAAATCTTGTTGGAAGTTGGAAATCATTTGCGAACACTCATAGTCGTAGTACAGTTGTTGTAAAATAGGCGTAGCAATAAACAAGCAAACAAAGAGTGAGTGTGTTTTAACACTAGTTACGATAATTTGTTGTCATCTCAGCTAGTGATAATATTACTTTGCCAAAGTGAGTTACAGCTATAACAGAGAAAATTAGCGTTAACCTACCAAGCATAACGCATAATTGCGAGGACGGGTTAATAAATGTACAGTACATTTTCGGAAACGTGTAACCTTGTAGTTAGGACTCTGACGTTGCAGCTTGTTATAGTTGCAACTGAGTAAAGTCTCGGCATCAGTTTCTGTGGAAGAAAAATGAGTGAATTACGTGCCAGGGAGTGGCATGTTCAACTTTCAGGGGTTGTCAAATTGATGAAGCGTGATGTTTCAACACAATGAAAACGCCGTTAAGGGAATGAAAGGCGCTTCATTCTAAAATAAACTTTCCATAATTTGCATAAGACATAATCCTGTTTACAGCAAATAAATCATTGTCACTCTTACTCGGTCGAACTATCCTAATGTTACTAAGACTAATAGTCTAATTTGGTGCACCTGTTCCGTGTTAAGATCAGAGCTATTTGCATGTAAGTTACTTTTAGGTACCTCGGTTATCTGTTGTGGCCTTATATCGTTAACCACAGATGAACGACACCTCCATGGCGCTTGACTGATCACAGAAGGGCACGGGGTTGATGGCCAAAATATGAAGGCGGACACAAAGAAGTAAAATTCAGAGCGTTTATTTAAGGTAATCCTTTTTTATCAAATGAAACTATAAAGAGCAACTGTTGTAGGGATGAAACTCACCAGACAGGTGGTTCAGTTGTTTAGTATATAACATGTGTTTGAGTACTGGCTTTAGTCTTGGAGAATAACTGCTAGCCATCACACCCATTTATTGTGGAGGAGTCATCCTCTTCAGCAACACCAAATGGCAAATGTTTTGACCCCGCTCAAGTGGGGAAGAGCCTTGCCTCCATGAGCACAAGAAATTCTTGATGTTATGCAGTGACTCACCTAGTGAGTGATTCCTTTTCCTGGAAGGAGGTGCAGTCATGTTTATGCTTCAGAGCAGTTGTTGTTGATGTTTTGATACAAAGCACTACTATTTTGTATGAACTTTATACATATACAGTAGTTATATGTAAAAGTACAATAAAAAGAAATTGGGCTGTCTGTTTCAAAGAAAATTATCACATATGTGAGCTTGATCTGTTTACCTTTTCCTTTACAGAAGTTAAGGACATATTTTTTTCCTCCAAAGTAAAGCTGTGAAGTTTAAAGGAATATGCCGCCCAGGCCATCTTCAGGAGAATTATGGGGCATCCACTTGATGCCCCCGAAAATCCTAGTGGACTGTCTGCTTCCCAATGGCATGATCCTTACCCTGGAGTGCCTCCGTGAGGCCACACTTATCACTATCAAACATGAACTGTTCAAGGAAGCACGGAAGTACCCCTTGCACCATCTTCTGCAGGAGGAGACCTCCTACATATTTGTCAGTGTTACCCAGGAGGCAGAGCGAGAAGAGTTTTATGATGAGACTAGGCGGCTCTGTGACCTCAGGCTCTTTCAGCCCTTCTTAAAAGTCATTGAGCCTGTGGGAAACAGGGAGGAAAAAATTCTCAACCGAGAGATCGGTGGGTTCCTTGTTACAGCTACATCAGAGGATTGTTCTTTTGGGTTGTATAGGTGGAGAATGCAAGTTATGTTGAGCCAGCGTTTTTTCTCTTCCTCTTTCAGGTTTTGCTATTGGCATGCCTGTGTGTGAGTTTGATCTGGTGAAGGACCCTGAGGTCCAGGACTTTCGAAGAAACATTCTAAATGTGTGCAAAGACTCAGTGGAACTCAGAGATGCCAATGGCCCTCACAGTCGGGCATTGTATGTTTACCCTCCCAATGTGGAGTCTTCGCCTGAGCTTCCTAAGCACATCTATGCCAAACTAGACAAAGGTAAGTATTTGATGGAAAGGCAAAAGATGGGTCCTTTTTATTTTTGGTTTGATTTTGCTTTGGTTAATGAAAAAAAGATTCTACGATGTTTTTGGTTTATAACAGCTCAGCAAGTATCCATGCTCCATTATGTTAGCAATTCCTCCTGTAATATCTTGACAACAGTGATGACCTTCACATTCATTTGGATTATGTGTTGATTTAATGGATCAAGTAGCTTTTGTTTTTGCTTGCATCATCCCTGTTCATCTTTCTCTCTATTGTAGGTCAAATAATTGTGGTAATTTGGGTAATAGTCTCCCCAAACAATGACAAGCAGAAATACACACTGAAGATCAACCATGACTGTGTGCCAGAGCAGGTCATAGCAGAAGCCATTAGGAAAAAGACCAGGAGTATGCTGCTTTCACCTGAGCAGCTCAAAATGTGTGTGCAAGAGTACCAGGGCAAATACATCCTTAAAGTGTGTGGCTGTGATGAGTACCTGCTGGAAAAGTACCCCCTCAGTCAGTATAAGGTAAGTACTCTGATGTAAAGCACATCGTCCACAACAAGATTTTTAAGTTAAAAATAAAGCTTCATCTTTGGATGAAAGATGATATTTAATCTGCTGGTTTTATTATTAGTGATGGTAATAAACCATTTATTTAGCAATTAACAAATGTTTTTCTTTGTTTTAGCATCATACATTTCTATCCAGCACAGTAGAGAGGCACAAAAAGTAGAGTGTATGGGCAGCCTTGCAGTAAGGAAGCTGATTTCATTGGTGTGATATATTTGGGCCATGACTGGCCTCTAATTACAAATCAGGCAGTTAAGTTAAAGGAAAAGGAAAACGGCTCCATTCTTGAGCACAAAATGTCAACGTTGCTGTTGTGGGCCTGATGTAAAGATCTAACTCTTAGGCCTTTTTACACTGGTGAGCCAGATGTTGTTGTGTAGGTGAGGTTTAGAGTTTATAAGCAAAATGGATGCCCTGTACCATTCAGATGCTCTGTTGATAAAACCGTCTAAACGAGACTGGAGAGGCTTGGGAGAACTCTATCAAGGATGAAAAAAGTTATTTTGTACTGCTGAATCACTGACTGCAAGAGAAAAAAAGGCTTAAGATGGTACTTCTGTTCTCTTTAAATAAATTACTTTATCTACTAGAAGGATCCCTCTTCAAAAGGTTGAATCCCCCAGAGCCCCTTGCCAAAACATGCAGTGTACAGCTCATATTTGCTCTATGTTATCAGTTGTATCTGCATCAGCAACACACCATGGTGGCCCTTTGTAACTCTGTTAGTCTGGTTCACACACTTGCATTTAGCAAGAGTGTACTGTCCAAGCCTGGCAGCTAGTGAAGGCATTAAAAGAGTTTCATGGTTGCTTAAGCCTGTGCATGCCAGTTACTGAATAAAATTATGACCTAGGCCTACGAATGTCTGATCTTGTCCTGAAGTATCTTAGCTTACATGACATGTTAAATGCCTTTAAAGGCATTTTTTGGAAAATATGCCACGTTTGTATTTTGTGCACTATGTGTGTATGTTTTTTTATGTGTTTGGCAATGAAAGATTCAAAAATTATCTTTTGAATCTCTACTTGTTCTGTAGGGTATTTTGTCCAATTGGGTGGAAATCATTCAGAGCTTTGATGTTTGTGCTGCTCAGTCCTTTGAATAGACTTAGAGAACAGCTGCAACTGCAGCTCCATTTTGTTCATCTTAGCAGTAGATACTTTGGGTTTTTGTACACCGATTGATCATTTTTAAGGGTTTGACATGTAAACAAATCTCAAAACGGAAAAGTCAAAGTAATTAGAATACTTGGAAATACTTTGAAACACTGTTTATGGTGACCTAAAATGTTATGTAATATACATAGATTACATATTCAGTTTAAAGTTTTAAAATAAATGCATAGTGATATTTTGGCCTTGTGACATTGCAATCAGGGATGGTTTATTTTGGAAAATGTGAAGCAATAATCTGATATGGGTGTGTTTAATTTTAGAATCTGCTGTAGCATACCTTCCTAAGCGAGTTCAGTAAGGGCGTTTCCTTTGTGTCTATACCTAGCGTGTATGTAATGCTTCCTGGCCTCCTGTTTCTTTCAGTATGTGAGGAGCTGCATCATGCTGACTCGAATGCCCAACCTCATGCTGATGGCAAAAGACAGCTTGTACTCTCAGCTACCAGTGGACAACTTCACTATGCCCTCCTATGCCCGTCGCATCTCCACGGCAACACCATACATGAATGGGGAGGCTTCTACAAAGTCCCTGTGGACAATCAATGGCATGTTGAGGATACGTGTGCTATGTGCCACCTACGTCAATGTAAACATTAGGGACATTGACAAGGTTGGTTTTCATTTTTGTACAGCCCAATTGCCTAATCTAGATTTATTTTCAGTTGTAGCCTACTGTGTTTTAAACTGGAGCGTGGCTGATATGTTCTAATAGTCTGCTGTGGTGTCCTGCTGTTTTAGATATATGTGCGGACAGGGATCTATCATGGTGGTGAGCAGCTGTGCGATAATGTCAACACACAACGTGTACCATGCTCCAATCCCAGGTAATGAAGAGTCCCCTCTCCTAGATAGATGAAGTGGTTTATATAGCACTTCAGAAGTGCTGTGTAATTGCTAATACCGCTTTTTTTAATATGAAAACAGCGAACTTGTCACTATTTTATTGCAGAAATGCTGTTCTGTCTTCATGAACCACAGTTGATTCTTTTCTGTTTTGCATTGGCCTGCAGGTGGAATGAATGGCTGCAATATGACATGTACATTCCTGACATCCCAAGGGCCGCCCGCCTCTGTCTGTCCATCTGCTCGGTTAAAGGGAGGAAGGGGGCAAAAGAGGTAAGTGCTTGAAGACTGCTGAGTTCAAGCAGGGCATTAATTAGGCAGCCATATAGGTCAGCGCAGGCCAGTGTTGATTTCACAGTCTTCTCTGCATCGGACTGATTAGGGAGCCCTGTCTGCCCGTGTGTGTGAGTGTGCTTTTTTTTTTTTTTTTCTGCTTAACCGAATGTGGTCGGATTACAGGTTCAAGCTCTCGCTTTTATTACATGGTGTGATTGTGGTGGTGTGGCAGGGCCTGTGTGTAACTGATATTTTTGGATAAGCATAAGAGTTGTACTGTGGAGCTTGAAGCCATGTGTAGCTCCACAAGGGATTCACATTGGGAGTTTCTATTTTTAGACAAGCATTTGAAAGGAAAAAATAAAGAGCGATTTGAGTGCTCGCATGCTCATACAAATGCAAACAATTCTGTTGCTATGGACAGTAGAGCTGGTTCAAAAGAGATGGGGGAGAAAAGATGTTAAGTAATAATGTCAGTGCTCTGACAGCCGTGTTATTAAACAGCCCTAAAATAACTTTTCAAGCTGAACAGTTCCACATTGTGATTTATGCAGTGCACTACATAACATAAACAACATAAATGCTCAGAAAATAGTGCTTGCTGTCTTGGTATTTGCCTATGTAGACTAAAGCCTGTTTTATCTGGTCACCCAAGTCACAGGTGTAGCTACTGAAATACGTACAAACCATCTGTTATTGAACATTGCAGACTTGGATTGCATTGCAACTTGGACTGATGGTATTGTTACAAGCTTTTTACTGGTGATGTAGTGCACTGTGATGTGCTGTGCAGGAAAATTGTTGGTGTCGATATTTGCAGTTAGCTGAAAGGTGAACAAGTAAACAGCTGTTTTATAGTTTTTGTCTGGACTTGTAACGAGCACAATTGTTCTAAACATGTTCTTTTTTTCCCTGGTAAGAGCATGAAAATCAAGATGAAGATGTTGATGTCTGTTTGAATGTGCTGCTGTTTTTACTCATGGCCCAGACTGAGACCGACTGAGACTTACCACTGACTTTTCCACTACACAGGAGCACTGTCCACTCGCATGGGGAAATGTGAACCTTTTTGACTACACAGACACTCTGGTGTCAGGCAAGATGGCGCTGAATCTTTGGCCTGTACCTCATGGTCTGGAGGACCTGCTCAACCCCATTGGTGTCACTGGCTCCAATCCCAATAAGGTACATGTCCTGCTCACTGAAGAACCCTCACAAAACATGTTCAGAAGTTCACATTGCAACCTTACCTAATGTCAGTCTCAACAACAATATAGAGCACACCAATACAAATCAGTCCACTACATGCAGGTCCTCATTTTTCTACCAGTCAATGGCAGTGACACAATATTCACAAGCTATCCATAGTCACTGCAGATTCAGAACTGTGAGCTGTGTGTTTTATCTGTCCATCTGCATGTCTTTTCAGGAAACCCCTTGTCTTGAGTTGGAGTTTGATTATTTCAGCAGTCCAGTTAAGTTCCCTGACATGACCACTGTGGAGGATCATGCTAACTGGATCATATCTAGAGAGATGGGATACAATTACTGCCAATCTGGTCAGGTAAGCTCATTAGCCAAGGCCTATTTGAATTACCCAGTACCACACATCTGTCAATGGCTATTGTGTTCTGTGAGCTTGTTCACATGTTGATGTACAGTAGAAGAAAAGATTCAGGGGTCTGATATTTCCAAATACTACCAAACAATGTGGAAAGAAAAGTATTCCTTTCTTGGAACCATTGTTAGTGGAAATAAAAATAGCGTATGTCAGTCCTCTATAATAACTAATTAGTTTATAGTGAGAGTGGTGTCAGAACAAAGACGCAAACTGTGACACAACTTGATGCTTAGAATGAGTGAAGTCAGCCTTGTGTGCTCTGCCCCTCAGAGCTCCCGCTTGGCCCGTGACCATGCCATGACTGACAGTGACATTGAGCAGCTTCGACATCTGTGCAACAGAGATCCTCTCTCTGAGATCACTGAGCAGGAGAAGGATTTCTTGTGGAGGCACAGGTACCCATACAGCAAGTTTTGCCATTCATGTCTCTGTTTTTCTTAACTACAGAATGAAACTCGCACATTAATGAAGCACACTGGCTCATGTATATATCCTTTGTTTCTACTTTCAGGCAATATTGTGCGAATATGCCAGAGATCCTGCCCAAAATTTTACTTGCAGTGAAGTGGAACTCGCGTGATGAAGTAGCACAGGTACTTGAAATGGTTTTCATTAGTATTGTATTTGAATCAATTAAAATTGAATTTGCAAGTCCATTTTGCAGATTGGGCATTGGACATGCTGTATTGAGGGAATATGCCCTTTATGTTACATTGTAGCACAAAGATATTTTATTGATGGCTTAACTATGTAAACTAAGCTTGTTATCTCTCCCGTTTAGATGTATTGCCTTCTGAAAGAATGGCCAGCAATAAAACCCGAACAAGCCATGGAGTTACTAGATTGTAACTATCCAGATCCAAATATCCGGGACTTTGCTGTACGGTGCCTTGAGAAGTATCTGACTGATGACAAGCTGTCCCAGTACCTCATTCAGCTTGTCCAGGTAAGAGAGCTCGCTCTGGATAAGATTACAATCTTTACAAGCGATTGATTGTGGCTATTGCGGTCATGGTGTAGCAGGAGAGTAATGTAATCTGTTTCCTTTCCTTTTTGATTGACTCCCAGATGTGTTATTTGTCAGTCAGGTGTCAGTGTCAAGCTTTTTTTTCCCTCATCTAAGGTCTTGAAGTATGAGCAGTATTTGGACAATCCCCTGGTCCGATTTTTGCTAAAGAAAGCCCTAACCAACCAGAGGATAGGACACTTCTTCTTTTGGCACTTAAAGTGAGTAAGACATTGCTTGTGAAATTTACCAGGGTGGTTGGGTATTTCTGCGATTTAAAGGAAAGGACCTTGAGTAAATCAACCCATAGCCATGTTGATCACGTTCACCAAGTGCTGTTGGGAGGAAGAAGGATGTGAAAAGAAGTGAGCTTCCTCATCAGCGTTGGCTCTCGTTTCACTATTCAGTCTATGTTGGACCAAATTTTCCAGTTCTTTCTGCTGATAGCACTCTGTGACCTTGAACAACAGGCCAGTGGGTTGATTTACCCTAGACTTTTCCTTTAATGACAAAACATTTCTTGTGAAACTAGTACTGAACTTCTGTAAAACTAGGATTGTTGAAAAAGGCTATATTTTTATGACCCAGACCAAGTTAAAAGTAGATTTCATTTGCTACTGATTGGCTTGTCTATTCTAGAACTGTGCACTTCATTCTGCATCACAGAAACATACAGTGATTATTGGTACTTTGAAAATGCTGTAATAACATTACTATGTGGTACCTGACTAGGATCACCACTAAACGTGTGTGTGTGTGGGTGTGGCTGCAGGTCGGAGATGCACAATAAAACTGTGAGCCAGCGATTTGGGCTGCTGTTGGAGTCCTACTGCCGTGCTTGTGGCATGTACCTGAAGCACCTGAGTCGACAGGTGGAAGCCATGGAGAAGCTCATCAACCTCACTGACATACTCAAACAGGAGAAGAAGGATGAAACGCAGAAGGTGAGACCACCAACTGTGCTTTACACTCCTGCCTGGTTGACCAACACTATGTTTGTGCGTGTCCATGAGCATAGATGCAAATGAACAGCGAGCGTATTCTTTTTGAACAGAATATCAAACTTGACAATTTTCCTTGAAGAACTAGTTATTAATTTCACATTCCTAATCATAGTAGAAAGCTGTCAAAAGGAGTGATGGATTTGTTTAGTAATGGCTTTGGTATGTTGGATTGATTCAGGGCTGTATTTGGAGGCGGATTTGCCATTCCACTTGTTAAATTGACCCAAGCTTTGCACTCTGATCTCATGCCTATCCTGTTCCACAAATGACTGCACATCAACCATCCTAAACAAACACAAGGCGTTAGGAATACCAACTCCTCTGATGGTTATCGGAAGCGCTTTCTCAGGGGATTCGTGCATGCCAGATGAACAGAGCCAAGCAAACGGATTACAGCGTGAGCCAGCGAGCGGCGGAGTGTTCCTGCCCGCTGGCCGGCCCATGGCTGCCTTCTAAATAAAGTTTCAGGTCTGCTGCCATCTCCGGAGTCTGACTGCCCACACACTGGGCTCGCCTTAGTTAGCCGAGCTAGTCAAGCATGGCAAGCAGCAACGGCAGTCAGGCGATTGGGTTTCCAAGAAGGCGCAACCCATGTGCACCCTCATTGTAATGCAACTCAAAAGGAACAAAAGAGTCTGTCTGGGGACTGCCATCTGTCTTGTCACGAAACAGTGAGGAGTGGTGCGTTGAAGTTTGCTTAAAACCCATAATTCATATGAGTTGCTATTACTGAATCATGAATAATACTATTGATGATTGACTATGATGGCACAAGAGAAAACCAGCTCTGATGTGCACTCTGTATGTGCAAGGTTACAGCAGGCCTTTTCGACTTTTTATTGGATTGAATATTACGTACTGAGCTAACTAGCCACATTGACACATACATTCTTTTAGAGTAGGTTACACAGCTAATTAACTAGAATTTGGAATTTCATATTGTGAGAAGTCGATTGGAGCCTGTTATCAGAGCATTCAATATTTTAGCAATATTTTAGCACCACACATTCATGTGTTAGTGAGTGTGGTGTCTCCAGGATGCTTCTGATAAATGTAATTGTAGGTCAGTGACCCCCATGGGCTGTCCTTGTGCAGGTGCAGATGAAGTTCCTCGTGGAGCAGATGAGGCGGCCAGACTACATGGACGCTCTCCAGAATTTCACCTCCCCACTCAACCCAGCCCACCAGCTGGGCAACCTACGGTAAGCAAATAGGAAGCAAATAAAGGCGTGTGTTATGTAAGGGCAATATTGCCTCTTAGGGATATGCATGAAGTTATGTTGGAAGTTTTCACAGTCATGGGTGGAGCTATGGCTACACAATAAATCATGGGTGGAGCTATGGCGTTGCATTAATTAGGCAATAAAACAGACCACGTCGACTGTCATAATTCTGGGGAGGTTCCGTTTCTAATGGATCACATAAACTCTGAAATTCCACTGATGTTCACATTCTTGGCAAGCTTCTGTGGACACTGTTGGTCATTTCTGTTGTGTGTGTAACCTCAATGGCCCAACATCTGCCTGCTGCGTGCGTGCGGGTTGGGGTGGGTTATACGTAAACATAAAATGTCTATTTTTGCCAGGTTTGATGAGTGTCGGATCATGTCATCAGCCAAGAGGCCACTGTGGCTGAACTGGGAGAATCCAGACATTATGTCAGAGCTGCTTTTCCAGAACAACGAAATCATTTTCAAGAATGGAGATGGTAACTTCCTCCGCACTCCCCAGCAGCATTCGACCGCCTTCCACTTTCACTTCATTTCTCACCCTCACCTGTGTCCTCTCTCCTAGATCTGCGGCAAGACATGCTTACTCTTCAGATCATTAGAATAATGGAAAACATCTGGCAAAACCAAGGCTTAGACCTCAGGTATTTCAGTCATGGAATAGAAATAGTTCTAAATATGCAAACCTCTTCTCCAAAAGCCACATGAGAAATTGTTTGGGAATTAATGGTTTGCGGTTTGTGTTTCAGGATGCTACCGTATGGGTGCCTCTCTATCGGTGACTGTGTGGGTCTGATTGAAGTGGTCAGAAGCTCCCACACCATCATGCAGATCCAGTGCAAAGGAGGCCTCAAGGGGGCGCTGCAGTTCAACAGCTCCACTCTCCATCAATGGTTGAAGGACAAGAACAAGGGAGAGATGTAGGGAGATTTCATTTAAATTCATTCAGCTTTTACCCTTTCACATTGAACCCCAAATGACTTGAAATATGTTTTTTCTCTCTCCAATAGGTATGATATGGCCATTGACCTGTTTACACGATCATGTGCTGGCTATTGTGTGGCCACATTCATTCTGGGAATCGGTGATCGACATAATAGTAACATTATGGTAAAGGATGATGGACAGGTAGGCTCATGGTCTTTCAGTGCTGTCAAGTTTCCATTTAGTTAACTTTTCATACGTTTGTTTGACACGAACTTTAAATATTCCTGTTTAGCTGTTTCACATAGATTTTGGACATTTCCTGGACCACAAGAAGAAGAAGTTTGGCTACAAAAGAGAACGAGTGCCCTTTGTCTTGACACAGGACTTTCTAATAGTAATAAGCAAAGGAACGCAAGAATGCACAAAAACAAGAGAATTTGAGAGGTTTGTGTTTGGTTCTATCTTTGTCATGCTGTGTGTGTGTTTGTGTTTGTGTGTGTGTGTTTTCAGTCTGCGCAGGAGAGAATGCCTCTCTTGTGCTTTTGAACCTAATCATTTTGCCATTGGCAGGCTGAGAGAATAGCTGCCCAGTGTTTAGACTGGAGGGAGTGTGAAGAGAGGGCCAAAAAAACAATGAGCCCTTTTATGTTTCCTTACAGGGCTTCCCTGCTTGCCTCTTCCTAATGCTCCCCATTCTGACAATAGTCTGACCCCGCACCCCCTGCCAAGTTTCCTGCCTCTCTCACCCTTCCGTCCTCCATCAGATTGCCAATTCAGTTGCCCCTGAAAAAGAATCTAAAATGAACAAGCTCATCCAAAAACAAGATGGCACTGAGATGTGCAATTTGTTACCTTGTTAGGCTGGTGGTTGATTTTTTTGGATGGTTTGGAGCATTTTGTACATCAGTCATAGACTCGTGTTTTGAGACATGAATGATTTGCACATCTCCTCTTCTCACTGATTGCGTGAAGATGATGTCTTATTAGGTTTTCAATTTGTGCTTCAATCTAGGTTCCAGGAGATGTGCTACAAGGCCTACCTGGCTATCAGGCAGCATGCAAACCTGTTCATCAATCTGTTCTCCATGATGCTGGGCTCTGGGATGCCCGAGCTTCAGAGCTTTGATGACATTGCGTACATCCGTAAGACACTGGCTCTGGACAAGACGGAGCAGGAGGCCCTGGACTACTTCATGAAGCAGATGAATGACGCTCACCACGGCGGCTGGACCACCAAAATGGACTGGATCTTCCACACCATCCGGCACCACGCCCAGAACTGAGACGGTGACGCATAGCATGAGCGTCCGCGGCTTGAGCGGAGAGTAGATGTATGGTGGGACAGAAGGACGGACGGACAGATGTACGTACAGATGGGATGGAACACACACTGCCCCTCCCCCTCCCTCTGTAGTTTGGCACAGTGGCACACTCAGACCTCATGAATTCGTACGGTAACGCTGCAAGCGGCCTACAGAGCACTACACAATCCAGAGTGATGTTTTTCTTTGTTTGTTCTGTTTTCTTTTTTTTACTCTTCCTATGTGTTGTTTCTGCCTCACCGCAGCGTTGTTAAAAAAAGAAGAAACTTTTCCTGCCTGCAAGCGGTGGTTCAGAGTGTAGTACCTGCCAATTCCTCTGTCTCTCCTCGTCAGTGTTGGCTGCTTATTTACACAAGTACTCATTTTTGGAGAGACTGGCTGGAGTTGTTCATTCCTTTCATGCCTTTTTGTAAGAAAATGACAAAAAAAAAAAACGACAACAAAAAAACAACAACAATCGCCTCTTTACGTTTCAGGAGCTGTGGGGGGTGTAAAGTCTTCCTCAAACTTCAAATGCCTTTCAAAATATGCACGGAACTATGAAACCCCAAGCGAAACAGGGTATTATTTCTTTCGACCCTCTTGCCCCCTTGCCCCCACTCCTTTCCATCTGAGGTCTACAGCTTGTCCCTGTCCACCCATGCACACACTGGCACTAAAAAGATGTTGCTATGGAAGTGACTGCTGTGCAGAGAGGCACAGCTGTGACACCTAGTGGGCGGTGCTGGTAACAACAGCACTTCACCGACACCGACAAACCAGGCTCCTGAAAGCTTACTTAACATGGCAGATAATGCAGAGGTGTTTTATTTATTTACTGATTTTTCCTTTTGCATTTCCCCCCCTCCTCTCCCACAGTGTGCTTGTTAAACCCAAACAACGCGGGCCCACTCTATTCTGTAAAGAAGTTGATTCTGTCAAGAATGCTGAATGTGCTACTAGAAAACCCTTGCAGTGTAGATATACAAAGCCTTAAATGTAAGTTGAAGTGCAATGAGTGAGCGAGTGGTGCTGCGCTCCTGTCCTGGATGCTAGAGGAAAGGTGAGCGAGAGGGGATGGAAAAGAGTGCTGTTTGGGGCAAAGCGCATCATGCGCTTCAGATGACTAGGCCAAGGTGAATGTCTAAGAACCGATGATTTGTTTTTTTAAAACTGAGTCATATTTCATCATCATGTGGACAGATGGTTGTGAAGTAGGCAGTCTTTGCATGAAGACAGAAAGGTGCTAAAAGATGGTTTCGTAGATAAGGTAGAGGTAGGGCAGAGTGCGATGCTATAAGCAAAAGGAAACTGTGAAATCAGGATGGAGTTGATTTGTTCGTTGTGTGTAACACTATAGTATGTTTGATCTAAATAGCTGTATATATATTTAACTGCCTTGCAATGATCCCAACCTTCCTCATGGTGGAAATTGTACAGTGAGATATTGTAAAGGTAAAGAGAACCGAACTGTAACTACATTTTGTGTGAGTGTGTGTGTGTGTGTGTGTGTGTGTGAGTGAGAGAGAGAGAGAGAGAGAGGGAGGGAGCGTTGATAAGCACGCTATTAACTAGCGTGTGCACACAGACTACAATATGCCATCAAACCAAAATTGGGTGGATGGGAAGAGTTCTGTTGAGAGTGCTTGAGTGTAATGTTGGCATTCATCTGAGCAGTCCAGTCATGCTGGTTATGTAATGGTAGGTTTCCGAGCAGCTATGGCCCGGTATCAGGTGTACCCTAAAGACAGATGATTTTGATTTATTAACAGTCAGAGTTCTGAACTTCCTAAGCCAGGATGATGGTTTATTTTTAGATGTTTGATATCCCAGTAGGCCTACAAGGACAGTGGAAATAGTTGGCATCCCATGGGCCATTTGATTATGCCCATCATATTGGCTGACCAGACGTGTGCAGTCAGTTGGAGCTCACAAAACTAATTGTGGCAAAGATTTCAGTCATGTTGTTTGAAATACTGAGAGGGTTACTAATGGGGTGCAATCATGCTTCGAGGCAGACCTCAACCCTTTCAGAAAATTAAATTCGATCAGTGGAAGAAAAGGCCATTTGCTGTTGAACTTCTCTGCCCAGGAAATATTTTTTCTTTGTATGAGCCAAAGCCAAAGTATTTTTTTTCCCCCCTCTATGAGATGGTATTTTGTCTTACCATTGAAACCAACACTGCAGCGATCAAATAGTGCCTCTGCTATGAGGTGTGATTTTGATTATTACATACAGATTATAATCATAACAGTGTTTGTATGGTGGAATACTACACATAGTGTGCAGCATGTCCTCAGTTATGCTAAAATGGCACAAACTAGCTTTGTTGGAAGTCGTACACTGAAAGAAAGCTGAAGTGTGTGTGTGTTTGATTCCTTTTATTTTCTGGGGACGCTTCTGCAACTGACAAATTTCACAAAAACAAGCAACATGCAAAAGTGAATACATTTTTCGTAACTGAAGGATCATGTCCAAAGTCATTTAGCAAACTAACATGTTGCCATGTTATTACACATGCGTGAAATCAGAACTCTCCCTTCAGACCATATCCGTCAAATCTTGAGAATTCAGATTTGATTGTGCAATTCCAGACTTCTTACGCATTCATTTGCGATACTTGAGGGTAAACATGGTTCTCATATGCAGTAAACCAATGAATAGGTATACACAATCTGACAGTAATTGGTGTATGCAGGTGTTTATTGCACTTTGTAATTGTTTTTCTTTTTGTTTGTTTTTCCTTCAAATGCCTTTTTTGTTTTTGTTTGAAAGGACACTGAGGTTAATTCTCTTGCATGTATTTTTAAGCAATGTAACCAATTGTACTCCTTTACTATATGAAATGGATCAGATGCATTAGAAGCTAGAAATGTTAAGCAGCCTTACATTGGCCCCCTTTGAAGCCATTAACTGCATGGTTCTTGTCACTCTCCTTGATGTTTGTCTGTACAGGCTACAGATTCTCCTGGGCTGGACCCACTAAAGGCCCATTGGAATTATCTATGTAATTTTGTGGTTAATGCTTTTAAACCTTTTTTCTCACTTGGTGAACAGCAACTGGGACTATATTGAGATGTTGGACTGCTAGCATCTTTTCTATGACAAAAAAGAGAAGAAATCAAAAAAAGAGAGAAAAAAACTTTCATACTTCAGTTTCAAAATGTTTTACTTGAATTTCATGGCTCAGAACCACCTTTGTATGTCAAAAACAGAGCTGTTGTTGCCATGTGGTGTAGCACTGAAGGTTGGCTTGCATAGGCAGTTTCATACCGATTGTGAATGTTTAAATCTTTTAAGTTGTTTAAGTCGCACTATGGTTAGAAACACTAATGTGTGCCCATTTGGGTCCTATTTTGAAGTAAAACAATTAAAACATACTCATTTGAGAAACTCATTGAGTATAAACAAATACTCATTTGATGTATTTGAGGACTTTCAGAAGGTGATGTTGAAAAGCAACTATGGCTTCTGTGCTATACTGAAATGTTTTCAGTGGTTACATTTCTGTACCATTCTGGAGAATACTTGTACTTTGTAGCCATTTACATCTTAAATTCTATTTTCATACATTATCATATTATCGCCATCACTATTATGACTATATTATGGGCCAAATACTCATACATACACATTCATTCTGCATGAGATGAATAAGACAGCCCTATTATTTGGTTCATTTTCATGTATTAAAGGATGTTTGGCCTAAGACTGCACTCTAGTAACCCCCCTATTACATCTAAATTACTAACCAATAACAGACCCCCGTTTTCATTTATATACTTTCATTGTGCACCAGTTAAATTGCTTTGTACCCTGTCTGTCTCCAGTATTTTGAGTGTTATGTGACAATGTACAAATAAACATATTTCAGTATAATTATACAGTACCTGAATTATATTGTTTTTAAAAGTATGTATTGTCTCCAGCGTGTTAGTGACGCCAACGACAGATGTTAGACTGCAAATTTATGAAAAACACACTAGACCAAAGCTTCTTTCTTTTTTCTGGTATCCAGCTCAGTGCTACTAACCAGCCAGTGTGACAACGACTGTCGTGAAGAGGCCGTTACCATAGTGATATCAAACAAGGTTCCCTTGGTATTATGGTTGCCAGAGCAGTGAAGGCAGTGCCTATGTGAAATTACGTGTGTTTTTCCTGTTTTATTTAAAATGTCTTCCAATACAATGAAAATGAAGAAACACACTCTAAAAGTAACTCCGTAAGTAGAAATGCTTCGAATTATTTCTGTGTAAAATCGTATGAAGCAGCGTTAATGTTGGCTAACATCAGACTTGACCATGCGTTAACCTAACCTCCAGGTTTCATTTTTAAATACAGTGGATACTGTAAATGCTGTTTAGTCTCAGTTGCAGACACGATAAATAGTCAGCTTAATGTGTATTAAAGCTTTTCATAGAGAATAGATTTTTTTTGCTTGTGGTCTATTTAAGGTCGTCGAGAGCTCTTAATACCTCTACATCAGGAATACTTCGTGTGAACCACAGTACAACACGGAGTGTGACCGCTTCGGTCAGCCGAAAAAGTCTGTCTTTGGCCGGTGACAGTAAAGTCCTCGACAAAAGTTCACTGCAGGCACCAAAGCATACAGTCCAGGTACTACATCTTCGGTAACTCAAAGCAGAAACCATGGTGGATGTCTTCAAAGACAGCAACTTGCTAAATATTCTACTCACTCGTAGGTGTTTGATGAGAACGGCAAAGATGTTACGCCTCGGCCCCTACTTCATCCAGACCCTGGTGGTTTGCAGCCTAAACAGAGCAAAATCTTCACAGGTCATGACAGCTCAGGTCCTACTGTCTCAGACTTTTTCTCCACAGCATTCGCGACAACCAATGCAAGTTTCACTGCGCCATTTACAAGGTAACACAAAACTTCCCCTGCTAAATTCTTTGTTTTCCATATTTTTCCACTGTTAAAAAATATACACAATATATTTACTGTGCATTGTATTTTTTGTTTGTGACAACTATTCTTGGCTCTGATGTGTGCTCTTCTGTTTTCCTTAGGTCTGTTTTTGGAAGTAGCACAGTGTCAAGATCAAGCCAGTCTACCATGGATTCAATGACTGATGAAATAGAGGATCCATCTTCTAAACAAAATGTGACCATCAGTCTATCAGGTTAGATTGCTTTTAGGTGACAACAGGACAGTGATTTAATTGTACGTCAGTGATGGAACACTGTGTGCTGAATGAAACACATACTGTTGAGTGATAAAGAATTTACCTTTACCTATAATGTCATGTA
This sequence comes from Tenualosa ilisha, assembly GCA_015244755.2. Lineage (NCBI taxonomy): Eukaryota > Metazoa > Chordata > Actinopteri > Clupeiformes > Clupeidae > Tenualosa > Tenualosa ilisha. The sequence continues at coordinate 4,415,666 of PYXC01000407.1, forward strand.
GTTGTGGCATGAAAGAAGCATTTTAAATGCAAACCCCTGAATTGCTGTCCAGATGTTCAGGTGAAAAGAGAAGAAGTAAAGGAGCAAATAAGTGAAGACATGCTGGACAAGTTGGTGGATAGGTATCTCACAGAGTCTGACACCATCTGGCTGCTGGACTTGCCTGCAGTGTCTGTGTCTGTGGACTCTGAGGAGGCAGAGACTGTGAGGTCAGCACGTACATTCAACACAGATAATATTTCCCACTGGCATCTGCTGTTTCTTTTTGTCTGTGTGTCTGCAGCCACTGCAACTACCAACAATTGTTTTCCCCCTCCAGACAGAGAAACATGGCTTACACTGAGCTGTGCCAAAACAGACAGGGGAATGATAAGTACATGGAACGCTCAATGCAGACATTCAACGGGGCACCTAAAAACAAAGAGGTTCAGTGTGATACCATCACCATGACTGATGCTGGTGAGAGTCTCTAATGTCTAATCATTTGATCAATTAATTACCTAACCAATTATCATCCACTTGTCAGATTAAGAATATGTGTTTCCAGGAGCAAGTGAACACTTATAGATAGGCCATATTTTAACATAGCCTACATTTGTAAATAAAAATCACAGTTGTCATATCTCTGTTTGCTGCTTTATTTTTTTAAAATTGTTTCTTTTTATTTTGTTTTTGTGTTTTGAATGAATCCTTTGTGAAAGCTACCATGGCTACCACCTGGGATGTGTATGACTCATACCTCAGCACTGGTCCAGTGGGCCAGACATCACTGGCTACAGACAGAGAGAAGCCCTCTTGCACAGAGGTGAACTCCAGCCACAGACTTGACAGCTCCACAGCACCCCATATGAGCATGTCTGCCACGAGCTCTGCAAGTTTAGGTGAAGCCAGTACATCAAACTGAATACCTGTACTATACACAGCATACAAACAGTGCAACAGTCTGTCAGTACAGAATCTTTCAAGTTGTTGAGCTGTCCTAATCTGAATGATAAAAATAATATTGTTGTGTTGTGTTAAATTGTGCTGAAGAGAGATCCATGCTACAGACAAATATGAGGGATGTTATTGTGTTTCAGCCAGTGCCTCCAGCTCTGGCATTCAGGTCCAGACCCACGTGGTGCCGCTGGAGGAAGAGCCTGATCCAGAGCTTATCTTCCAATCAGACAAGTTCATGTTTGACCTGGTGGTGATGGAGAGGATGGTGCTGGAGAATATCTATCAGCCTGAGCTGGCTGCATACAGACAACTGACAGTTTTTCAAGGTAATACTTACACAATATGTGTCATTAGGCCACAGGCCAGATAGGGTCATAGTGCACCCCCCGCCCCCACCTCTCAATGAAACCAACCTTTTTTGAAAGCTCTGGCCATGCTGAATGTGAATTTGAATGTTAACATTAAAAAGTTCGGGATGCACTACATGTTTCAGCCTCATGAATAGCTGTCTATTGAAAATCAATGTTTCAAAGCCTTTTAATTCCATTGAAATCAATTACAAAACTATGCGTACCCATGGGATGGAGGAAGTTGGGACATGTCTCAGTGTAAATCACATCTAGAGGATATAAGCTTTTAAAAAAATATATGTTGTTTATGCTCTTAAACCTTTTTCCCTTAAGAGTATAAGGCCAAAATATATCACCTGTCCACATATAGGCTTGTAGAGTACATACACTTAAGTAAACAGGTTGAACAACGTATACTATATTTTCTGAATGCCTATGATCGCTACATGTGATTTAATATGCATTGACATGTCCCATCTTCTTCCATCCCATGGACTATGCAAAGTTTGGCAATACATTTCAATGGAAATAAATGACTTTGAAGCACATTGATTTTCAAGGTTTAAACGATTTAATCACGTAAACTCATTGTGTCCTCACTGTGGTCTCATGATTGAAATGACTCCCTCTTGATGTGCTAATTCCAAGTCTCCATGTGTGCTTCAGACCCTGAGCGTGAGTTGAAGGTGGAGGCGGTGAATATTACTGATGGGGGCGAGGGGGGATCTCAGGCCCCCACGCTGGAGCGCCTGTGGTCTTTTAACTGTGAGCTCACTGCAGGACGAAATGTTAGCTGCATGGCCTGGAACAAGAAGAACCCGGTACAGTGATCCTTCCTTGTCATTTTTTAAGCGGAGGCATTAACTGTTGACCTGTTTATGCTTGGCCTGTTTTATTCATATTTTGCTTGAAGTCTAGAATTGTGATTTTGTGACATTTAGTAGCATTATTTTGGTTTTTGGAAATAGCCATGATACAGTGTATTGCTCTAACACAGTGTGTATTTGACATGATTATGAGTAGTCTACCCAGTAAATGTAATTGAAGGAAGAAAGGAAGACACTTGAAATGTAGCTCCTATGTGTGGTAATGGGACACAGAACATGATTATGTGTTCACCTGCAGGATCTTCTGGCTGTTGGATATGGACAGTTTGATTTCAACGATCAGAAGTCAGGCCTGGTGTGCTGCTGGTCCTTGAAGAATCCTGTGGTATCATTCACTGTCAATATATCATTTATGGGATCAGAGTTTAGTCATGATAATATCCCAGACATCGTATTCTTCATGTGGCAATGCTGTAGTATTTCATGATAATTAACAATGATACACATGCTTTGTACATGTAATATCTTTAGATACACCTGTGTCTGTGACACACTTGCTCTCCCTCTTTCGCTGTGTGTGTTGTCAGTGGCCTGAGCGAATCTTTCACTGTGAGAGTGGAGTCACAGCCCTTGACTTCTCTGCTAGTAATGGCAGTCAGTTAGCTGTGGGCATGAACGATGGCAGTATTGTCATATACAACGTGCAGAGCACCGAAGACTCCCCAGTCATTGACAGCAGGTGGGGCTATATTCACTCTTTTGAAGTAGACTCTTTGTATGGCAATAAACTTGAATGAGACTACCTTTGCTTGCCATCAACATGTAAATAACTGGAATTTAGAATTCTCATATTTTATTTATAGTTATAGCAGTCAAACTGTTCCGGTGTGTTACTGCTGAGTGCAAATGCAGGATGCTCAAATGGCAGGAGATGGACCTAGTTTTCTCATGGAAATAAATCACGTCCCGTTGTCTCTCACAAAAGAAACATTTTCCACTCCTATGCATCAACTCGGTTGAGTCGTGACCCAAAACAAGCAGCCTGCCCATCAGTGTTTGTGTTTGTCTGCAGTGACTGTTCTCACAAGCACAGCAGTACAGTGTGGCAGGTGAGGTGGGTCGACCACGAGAGGGGCCTGCCAGGAGACGATAAAGGCGAGAGCCTCATCTCAGTCTCTTCCGATGGCAGGGTCATTAAATGGTTCCTGCGCAAAGGCCTAGACTGCATTGGTAAGGGGGGGGGGGTCGCTTCTGTCAGTTAGCATCCCACTAGAATTTGTTGCTCTTTGGAGTTTGTGGCCTGCTTTGATCTGTGAATTGTTGCCCCTCAGATCTGATGAAGCTGAAGCGGATCAGGAATGAGAAACCAGGCAAGCAGGCAGGAGAAAGGGATAGGAAAACTGAGGCCTTCATCTCCCGACAGGCGCCGGGAATGTGCTTCGATTTCCATCCCGAGGTGAGCCTGTTACATCTGGGATGCCAAATTGAGGTCTACGTGGAAGAGCTTTGTCCACAGTGGATGGATGGGTGGATGACAGTGGGAGCTCATACTTCTCCTCACCTCTGTATCTTGTCTTACCTCCTGGTGTAGCTGGGAAAAAAGCAAACAAAGCAAATAGCCTGTTGCAGCATCACTCAGAGCCAGGCATGTGATTATTAAAATCATGCTTGTTTGCAGTGATTAGTTAATCCATATTAACCGCTAGGGCCATTGTCTGTATTTCATCTTTGAATTCTTCTTTTCTGCTAGGACTCCAACATTTACCTGGCAGGCACAGAGGAGGGTCACATACACAAATGCTCCTGTTCGTACAATGAGCAGTTCCTGCAAACTTACCGTGGCCACAGAGTGAGTGAATTTATCAAGAGCAATATTCTTTCATTCGATAGAGGGGACATGGAGGCGTACTAGACTGCGCAGCTGGGTGCTTGCGTACTTCGCCCTGATGCTTCATAGATGTCCCTCCATCTGACTCTGACTCTAGGGTCCCGTCTATAAGGTTGAATGGTCTCCCTTCTGCACTGATGTCTTTTTGAGCTGCTCGTCGGACTGGATGGTGCTGCTGTGGCAGCAGGACCGCTGCACGCCTGTGCTGAGCTTCAGCTCCACCCAGAGGGCTGTGCACGACATCAAGTGGTCCCCCATGTGGCCCACTGTCTTTGGGGCCGTTAACGAGGGTCGGGTGGAGATCTGGGACCTTGCAGTGAGCATGTGAGTGTGTCTCTTGTGTCTGTGTTCTGTGTTGTGTGTTTTTCTATGTCTGGAGGAGCATCTTAACATTAGATTTATACTCTCTGTTCCATCATTTCATGTACAGCGCCACAATTATTGGCACCCCTGGTAAAGACAATGAATAAAAAATTTGAATAAAAAATAATAAAAAGTGGAATAAAAAATAATCTTTTAGGAATTTATGTTAGTCCCAATGATACAAGAGAATAAGTCCAACTCAAAGAGAAAGACATTTATCTGGAGAAAACTCAAAATACATATAAATATTTTAAAGTTAGTCAGGGTGTATGTGGACTTTCAAGTGGTATTTCCCACCTGGTTCATGATGATATAAATATTGAAATAAAACGAAAAGGTCAAATGCCCTAGTCATTTTTTGACATGGGAAAGACAAGAATACACATGTTTATCTTGCCCCCTTGCATAGTGAAAAGGGTAGTAAGAGAGGCTAGAAATTCCCCTAAGGACCACTGTTGGGAGACCAGACAAAATGTAGCATCTTAGGATCACCAAGTCTCAAAGAAAATTTGAAGTGGTCAGAATCAGAAGTGATCTCCCTTGTTAGCAGATCTATTCAAAGTTCATACCAGGGAAACAATCTAGTCATTTAATCACAGATTTAAAAGACTGGACTTATGAAATAGTACTGGGACTTTATGTTGAAGTAGTTTATGGTCAGATAGGATGAAAATTTAGCTTTTTAACTCATGGTAGGCTAGGCGTGTTGAAGAATGATGATACCTAAAACTGGCAGATAAGGTGAAGGGTCTGTGATGTTTTGGGATTGTTTTGATTCCAAAGGCTCTAGGAATCTCATTAGAGTGGATGCCGACATGACCTCCATGAAATTCTCTCACCATTTTAACTAAAAATCTGTCTGTCATTGTCAAGTCAATAAAAGTGAGTCAATGGTCTGATGCAACAGGTCATAAAACCAAAAGATATAAACAAAAACATCAAACCTCCATCATGGTTCTCTCAGTCCCCTGATCTTTGCAGAGTATGCACCAGAGAGGACCAAGGAATATGGACAATCTGGATAGATTCTCTGAAGAGTCTCAAATCAATTTCTTGTGTTCTCCAGCTTTGTGGCATGTCTAAGGTGATGGCTAACACTTGTATTATTGTCAAAGGTGAGCTTTACAATGTATGAAATGCAGAGGTGCCAATAATTGAGGCGCATGTGTTTTTGGTGCAAAAATATTTATTTCTTTAAAATGCATTGTTCTTTGTCAGAATAAATTTGCTTCTCTTCAAGGTTGTATTTGTCCTCAACATTATAATTATGTTATTGAAAATAAATTTCATAAAATGTTATGAAAATGTTTGTATTAAATGTATTAAATGTTTTGCATGTGTTTTTAGTCAACTTTACCAGGGGTGCCAATAATTGTGGAGGGCGCTGTATGTGGTTACAGTCAAAGTAGAATGTATGTGAACCCCTTACCATTATCTGTTTTTCTGCTGTAATTGATCACGAAATGTGATCTGATCTTCATGATCAGATCCACAATACCACAAATACCACAAAAGAAGTCATTGTGCTTCATGTCGTCATTAAACACATCCATGAATTGCCAAAACGTCTGGGAAACGGCTAAAGGGTTCATATACTCTCTACTTTGACTGTACATGTTCTCTTCATAGTTTTCTCTCATCCCTCCATCTCTCTGTTTCTGTCATGCCCTTCTATGCTGCACTGTTCTCTGCCCTCTGGTGTCTGGAGCCCAGTCCCAGTCTGCCTGTCTGAGTGTTTTTATATCTCTCCTTAGTCTGGATCCAACCATAGTGAGCCCAGCCAACCCAGGAGTAAAGCTCACCACCCTGCTGTTTGCCAAAGAGACTAAATGCGTTCTGGTAGGAGACAGTGACGGCCAGGTCAGTGTCCACCACCTCCGCAACATGCCTCTTGGAGATGCCTCACACAGCCACCATGCCCTGACTAAAGGAAAAATACACTTCAAAAACATCAAGGCAAACAGCCTTCAACTTAAGGCAAGTGTTGATTTATTTCCTTGTACAGAATGCTACTGATGCTGATGGGCTCCTCGGCACTCTTTACTTTAAGAAGGAACAGAAGTTTAGAGGATTGTGAAAATACTGTGAGAATTTTAGACAAAAAGTGCTTTTACGTCTATAGTAGTTGGCAAATACATTATGACCAACTCTAAAGACATACTAAACATGTGTAAGCTCTCCTGTTTGCAAAGACAATTTGAACAGAAGGATAGGCAGATGTCTACTTTAGTGCCCTGTGCTTAAAATGACTCATTTCATGTCTATAAAAGCCTCACTTTAGGTGTCTGAGAGTGTGTGTGTCAACTTCCCTACCTCATGTCCTCAGTGCTTAAGTGGTTTGTTGGCCACCATTTTCTCCTCCTTGTGCTGCTCCAGCCCAAGGGCCAGTAATGAAGAGGTGGGCGGCACTCAGCAGCCTTATCTCCTGTGCAGACGTAAAGCTCAATCTTGTGTGCTGTCTGTCTGTCTATCTGTCTGACTGTCTGTCCCCTTCTGCCGCAGCAGGTGGAGATGTTACAGGACATCATCAAGTCCTCTCTGGCCAGTCAGCTTTGAGGCACGCATGCAGTGGAGTAGGCCTCGGCCCCAAGAGGAGGTTCTGGAGGCAGGGTGAGGAGCAGAGTCTGCCGGTCTGGCCCGGCTCCACTATCCATCATCCCTCTGTGACGTTAATTGCGTTTGTCCGTCAGACTGCATGACTCCGCTCCCGAATTACAATGAGATTACCGCAAGCAGCAGCATCCACTAAAGCCTTGATTTGTTGTTTCGTAGGAAAATAATAAAAAAAGAACTGCCTTCCCGACTCCTCTCTTCAGATCGTTTGAGATTTGGGAGAACATGCTCAGTTAAACATATTGAAACTAGAGAGCAGCATTAAAAGTGACTAACAGTGCGGTGCATGCATTCACCACAACCTGTGGGAGCTACTGGGAGCTTACCCAATGTCAACTATGTTTTATTGGCATTGCTGTTTCTATGCAACATGATTAGTCTTATCAGAGGCGCTTGATAAATGATCTTTGGTCTTATTCAGTGGAACAAATAGCCAAACTAGTGCTATCCATAACATTCTTATGTTATTTACTACACGTCATGCATAATCAACACAGAAATTTCACTCAAAACTGGGTTTGTAGTTCTAAAAGGGATCATGTCCAACTTCCTGGTTTAAAAAACAAAAGGAGAGGCCATCATGGTTGTTGATTTGACCAAGTGAAGTTCACACCTAAGGGACTGAGGGTTAATTGTGTGTCTCTGGGAAATGATTGCCAGACACTTTGTCCAGATTGCTGTGGCAAACCCCATCAGCACAGGCAAATGTGTGCAAATGGAGCTCATTAGTGGAGCTATTGTGCCCACTGATGTTTCTCTGTGTCGCTGCCTTAATGCCAGGCTATAGAAACACAATGCAGGTGTGTTCAAGCTGAGTGCCACTCTTTAGACCTTATCACACTAAAGAGGAGGAGATGGGAGGAGGAAGTGGAGGATATCAGCATGGCACATCTGAGGAGATAAGACATTCTAACAGCTAATGAGAAAAGACTGGCTGGGCCATTTGTGCGTATATCTAATGAGTACAGTAAAGTGCAAAGTCCATCAGTCCATCAACATTGTAGTTAAAGTAGAAATCTGGTGTGTATCAATCCATAGCTCTATGGTTTGATACAGCATAGACCATGCAATGAACCAATAGCTAACGTTAACTGAATGGGGCATTGGAAAATTAAACTGAAAGTGAGTTTCTGTGCCCCATTTGGTTACGGTAAGCTGCCAATTCACCTATTGGTCTATGTTGTATCAAATTGTCTTGTTTTTTCCCACTGACAACAGTCAGTAACCTCCAACAACCAGGCTATAGATTGATTTACACTACTACAACACTACTAACAATACAAACACAGGCTATGCACATGTACTTAAAAACTGTTAGATGATCTCACGCACTTGTAGATACTTTAACAGACTGCAGTTCTGACTTCTATACTGTTGTAGGATAGAGAAATATTTATGTCCTGTACATAGATGTGTTTAGAGAGCGAAACAAGTTCCGTCATTGTGCTTGTGATGACAACTGCTGATAGATGGCAGGAGTTATGAATAGAATCTTTTTACTAATAGAATTACCTTGATGGGGATGTGACCTCATCCTATGCTAGTAAACAGTTGGGTCCCCCTAAAATGTGACACCTGAGATGACAGATTTTAAGCCCAGTGGACCAGCCTCAACCACTTGTCCGGCGTGGGCAAACTCCATTAAAACAAAGACCCTGGGTCAAATTACAGTGATGATACATTGGGTTGAAACATGGAAATCCAGGACAGTTGACTGAGTAGAGATCCAGCGTGCTCAGCTGATGGAGGCCGTGATAAAGGACAGCACTGGTGGACCCCGGAGGCTCTCCTGCCCCCATGAGTCGATTAGCCGTACATTAGAGAAGGTCAAGGCAATCATCATATTTAAGTAGAGATGTTAGGAGGCCACTCCCCACCTCAAAAAGGGTGTAATTGAATTGGGCCTGACAGCCATAAAAACACTTATGACATGATGGGAATCACTCGCTTCTCCTCCCAAATGGCACTGGAAAGAGCTGAGCGGAAATATAAAGCCCTCAGCGTGGGGGAGCCGTGACTGGGTGGAGGTGGGGGGTGGGTGCATGTGTAATGGAGGAGTGGACATCCCCAGAATATATATGAGGGACCAACAGCAGCTCCATCACAGAGAGAGCCCACCCCACTCCATCACAGTCTGATAATCTGATGAGAAAGAGCCTCTAGACACAAGCTACATATTGGAACTCCTGTGAGAGTTTAAGTAGTCAGCAGAGAGGGACAGAGAGAGAGGGAGAGACTGGTGTAGATTGGCATCATGCGGGCGCTGAGTCTGCCAGTACTGGCACTGCTGCTGCTGTGTGCCCTCTGCACACTCACAGAGGTGCGTGGCGACATGAAGGCTGTGAAACTGTGCGGACGCGAGTTCATCCGGGCCGTCGTCTACACCTGCGGAGGCTCCAGGTGGAGGAGGCTCCTCAACCAGCGAGACCTGGAGGGTGAGTTCTGCATCCTGTTGCTCTACGTACATACAGTTTACTGTACATAATCTCATGATATTGTATTGGACACTGTATTTGCATAGTGGCCATAGTGGATTTTAGTCTAGCTGCCCTTTGAAAAAAAAAAAAAAATTGAATATTTTGGAAAGTTGTTCAGAACTGGCCTGGCCTGAGGGAGTTTCTTATGTAATAATATGCTGATATAAGAATGTAATAGATGCTTGGCATGTTCTGTTTTAGCAAACAGATGTAAACAGACCACCAGACCATGGGAGGGCATGTTTATTGCTTGTAATACATAATTTACATTTGTAGTTCAGTAAGTCACATCGAGTTGTGTCCAAAGCTGTCATTATGTAGTTTACACTTTACTTTGGTCAGACCTCAGGATTGTGTCTAGAAGTGCGTGAAAATACAATGATGGTTATCCAGAGCCCGATCCTGCTCTGTGTTTGCTTCAGCTGATGTCTGTCACGAATAGTCCCAAAACCTCATTGCGCTTATAGTTATAGCTGAGAAGTAGAGCTGACTTGCATGGCAGGATCAGGTAAGACTGATGAGATCAAGACACACAACTTATTGAAGTAGTGACAGTAGCAGACATTCATTGAAATACTAATGGACTCAAGCTCAATTGCCATGGACAATGGTGATTTTACCCCCCCAAACCAAGCTGTCATTTCACAGCATTGGACATTTGCTTTCTGGGTGCAATTAAATTGAAGTTTCCTCTTTGAATCTGCGAAGCACTGTCTTGTGAAGAAACTACAGATACTGACTGTAACATTCACTTAAGATTGGTAAGACTGTTGCCAACTGCCAGCTCCAGAGAGTTGGGACGCTTGTGAATCACAGAGGCTCAGTGGCAGATAGATGTCAGAGTGATGCATGCATGGTCATTGTATGTGTGTGTGTGTGTGTGTGTGTGTGTGTGTAGGCATGTCTGGTGGTGAGCAGAGCAGCGCGGAGGCCCAGGGTGAGAGCCTGGCATCAGACCTGAGCAGACGAGACCTGAACCATGCACTCACCAACCTGTGCTGCCAGATGGGCTGTCGCAAGAGCGACCTCACATACCTCTGCTGAGGAACAGCTAACCTGTCATTTCCACATCCTCACATCCACCACATCACATTTCTATTGCAGCTCTGTGGTCTGTACCTGCAGCACTGTCACATCAACACCCACCCAGCAACTTTTATAAACATTATTTGATTCAGTGATCAATAAGTGTGAGAAAATTATTACATGTGTGCTAAAGTAAGACTGGAATAGTGATTGCTTACTTTGGAATTAACCTAATAACAGTACACCTACAGTCCAAACCCACAAGGAAAGTCCAGTATTTCATTGTCAGCAAGTGATAGCATTCACTGGACCTCCTCCATTCCTACTCAACTAGCTTTGATTCTGAAAGAAGCTGATATACCAACATGCCTCTGTGAATTTTCAACCTACATGTCTATTTGAATCAAAGAATTAAAATGAAGACTGGGACACCATTTTGGAGCAAATAGATTTTTGTTGTTCCTAAGGCACTGTATATTTTGCATGCTTTGTCTAATAAATGCAATTGCAAAATACTAGAAGGGATAATTATTGAGTCATCACACATAAATAAACAAGCAAAACAAGCAAAACATTGCAAAAGCTCAGCAGTCCTGGGTGACAAAACAAAATCCAACAGATGAAAAACACTACATGGCTTCATTTTCTGTTCCTTACTTTATTATCAAGAAAATTCACATAACATCTTTAAGAACAGCAATTAGTAGGGGTCATTTGCATTCTTTTTTCTTTTATCTTTTTTTTTATATAAAAAGAAAACAAAGAGAAAATGGGGACATTCAAATGCATTGCATGACACATTTTGCATATTTTGTATCTGCTGTGGATATGACTAGCATGGAGAACTTGATGCAGGGTGTAGCGTAAATGATGGAGAAGTCAGAGTGTATGAATCTATTACATCTGTTTGCTAACCACATAAAAGCAAGACATCTGTTGGTAAGTACTTAAAAGTACTTAAAAGTAAGGTAAGTACTTAAAAAGCACTTGTTTTCAGAACCTAAATGCTAATTTTGTATGTATATTCAGATTGTTTTTAAGTGCTAATGGCTTGACAATTTTACATTTGTAAAAACAGCCAAAGTGCATTAAACCCTATAGAGAGATTGTCAGTTTGGTTTTGTTTGTGCACAAAAAGTGACATGGGTTCTAAGTCTTTGCAAGCATGATCAAGTGAAACAGAATGTACAAGACGTGTGTGTGGGGGAGCAAAATGAGTGCAACAAATGTGTGTCCAGCTCAGAACTTTTATTGGTTTGGGAAGAGCAAACTAATCTCTGTTCATCGTTCACATGTTTTGTACAAACACAGCTTGCACATTTCGCTGGGAAGAGATGGAAACAAGTCTACAGCAGTCTGTTACAGCACAAATCCAGCCAACACCCACCTGAACACACACGAACACACACACACACACACACACACACACACTTCCTTCCTCTCACACCCAGCTAACATGACGTAAAGCTCCATTCCTTTTCAAATCATCAGGGAAACATAACATTTCACTTCGGACAATGAAGACGTACACAGTTTCAGCACCTGCTACATAGAACTGCATTACACCATTCATAGGTACTAATCACGCATCAGGTCTTTTTTGAATTGAATTGTTGGAATACTTCTGGAAAGACCAGCCGTCAAAGGAGGATCAGAAAATATATGATGTCTAGAAATGTAATACTGTTTCCTTTTCAACTGTCTCTTTAGCCTATGAATGTTGCCATGTAGTGTTATGGAGCACCAATGTTTAGTTGCCATGTCTGCCGCAGACATTCAAAGGGAGTGGTTTGTTCTCAGCATGAAATAGCAGAGCAACTGGGAAGTCCAACAATAGCACAGTGAAATATTTTGTTCGCACAAGAAAACAATATTCCTTTTCTCTTTGTAAGTTTAACATAAAAAAACACTCAAATTCCTCTTCACAGGCTTTTCCCAGAGTACACACACACAACATTAAATAAAAAAAACAAAACAAAAATTTGGTCATCTAAACCGTTCCCCCCCAAACCTTACTCTTGTCATCTCACAGAGACCATTACTGTATGCAAAGTAAAGCCATGGGTTCAAGCACGGAGTTGGTTTGGATGGGAGGAGGGAGGGCCTCATGCATCAGATGATGGGTAGGATGCACAGGGAGGGAGGGAGGGGAGCTGGGGACAAACACGTCAGCATGGATGGTCAAAGCACTCGCCACGTCAAACAGCAGACAATCCTCCTCAGAACTAACAGTGCACTTCTACCAGATGTAACACTGCTTTCAAAAAGCATGACTCGCTCAGGTAGCTCATGTTTTTTTCTTTTTCTTCCTTGTGTTTTTTTTTTTTTAACCCCCACCCATATATATTTATATATATATATATATATATTATATATATAGCTCAAATTTTCTGTTGCACTTGAGTTAAAAAATTATATCTGAAATAAAGTTAAAAATTATAGCTCAGCATTACACTGTACACAGTTTACCCAACTACACAGAGAACAAAAAAATCTGTTATAACTTTAAGGACCCTAAATCCTCATACCATTCAAAGTCTATTCATATACAGTTCACATATTTATTTTTTTTTACACCAAATTATAATCATCAATAAATAAAAATAGAATGCTGTCATGTACTCTGAAGTCTAACACTGCTGTTTCAAGAACAACAGAAAGGCTATTTAACAATACAACAAAAACACCAGACGCCCTTTAAGATATACATTACCAATTTTAAATGACACTTGAACTTTTTCATGGGAAAATGTGACTTTTTTTCTTTTGTAAATATTGCAAGCAGGACTTTGTTCATCACTGTAGCTGCCTGAGGACTCAGTTCAGTTCAGCTGACCACGGAAATGAATGTACAGAAATGATTTGATTAAGTTATTATGCCAATGTGGATACACAAAACAAACCATTATATCCTCAGCTCTGGATCAAACTGTCCTTTACTGTAGGAAAAAACACATCAAATCTGTCCCTTAACCAAAAACATGCATCATTAGGTATGCATTAAAAAAAAAGTGCGTAGTAGACATTTATCCAGAACATCTGACTTGCTGAGTGTATTTCAAACTCTGTTCTATGAGATGCTAACTGCTAGCAGCACAACTTTTCATTGCTGGATAGCAACACAACTAATCAGATTCCTTGCTCTTGCATGTTATTGGATTACTGTCACAGTGATAAACAGAAAAGAAAGGTCTTGCAAACTGCAGGTCTCTACTGAATGTCTCAGTGGCTGGACGTCCAGCTTGCTGATTGCTGTGGAGTGGTCAGGCAGCCACAGTAAGAGGGCTGGACTGGAGAAACACTACACGTCTGACAGAGCACAGAGTCTAACTGCAAAGGAGGAGAAACCAGAGAGGGTCTCACTGCTGCAATAAGGAGGTTCTGAAATTAATACAGTTTACAAATACAAGAAGTAGTACACCCTAAAACGGCCAACAATTCTATATGCAAGTCCTACAACACCATAGAACTGTCCAGTTTCTTGTATGTATAGAAAGGGATTTTCTTACAGTGTAGGGAGTTGGTATGTTAGTCTGTCCTTCTGTGTGTTTTCTTGTATTTTTTTTATTTCATTTGTTTTTACTTATTCAGTCCAGAGACGAGAATCTCCATTGTGTACATCAGTAGTCTTGATTAATCAGCCAAGTATTTTCCTGGGAATTACAAACACATTTGTTAAACTAGCAGAGGCAAATACACTTTCTTGCAATGACATAAAAATGATATCAGCCTATTTGATAAGCTCTCTCTGACTCTTTGCCAGCTTACCTGCAGCAAACCTCTTCTTGATGAGGGAGAAGCGGTAGCCAGGGCCCACAAGTTTGATGTCGCAGCCGGACAGATTACTGCCCTCACTAGTGAACTGGACTGCCAGTGGAGCTGGCTTACTGGGGCCCTCCGTCAACTGAAACCTGGCCAGCAGAGACCCCACACCTGAGGGAATGATGGAGGAATGAAATAGGGTGAACACACACACACAAACAAACAAACAAACAAACAAACAAACACACACACACACACACACACACCATAAATACAAATGCACAGACATAGCATCACTACCTCATGTTCAAGACCAGACAACACGAAAAAACACCAAAACAATGCAGACAGTAATAATCTGCAAAGAATTATGGCAATACTGCCTCCAGACACCAGAGGGCACTGCATTGCTGTGCACAGTGGGAGGAGGGATGACGTGCTCAGCATTAGTAAGAAAGGGTGCATCGACACATTTTTTTGTGATAATAATATAAGCGTTATATGATCTGCTCATGTTTTTATGATGCTTGTTTTTATTAGTACAGGGCCTGTTTATCCATATTGTAATCTGTCTTCAGGCTTGAATGCATATTACCTGTCCTAAACTCAGTGGCATTTGAACAGATGTGGACAAAGAGGCTAATCTGCGTGAAATGGACATCAGGGGATGACACATCGGCTAAGGAGCGTGTTTGTAATTTACCTCCGTTTTCAGACTTCAGAGAAATATCTGGAATCTTCCACAAAATTCTCTGCTGCTCGGCATTCCTGAGGGAATTAAATGAAAGAGAATTTATTTATCTGACCTCCTTTTATCCCATCACTATCAGTAGTCCATACTTCTCAACTCTCATTAGCCCAGAGGCTTCAAGCAACAGGGTCCAATTCTTTAGTAGAAAACAGGAAAAAATACAGCCCACTCAGTGTTAAGGGGATCACATTCTGGGAAAGGGGAAAATGATGATAGATATCATTACTGCCATAAGACTAGTTTTACAAACTGATATGATCACTGCCATAAGGGTTCCAAGACTAGTTTTACAAACTGATATCATTACTGCCATAAGGGTTCCAAGACTAGTTTTACAAACTGATATCATTACTGCCATAAGGGTTCCAAGACTAGTTTTACAAACTGATATCATTACTGCCATAAGGGTTCCAAGACTAGTTTTACAAACTGATATCATTACTGCCATAAGGGTTCCAAGACTAGTTTTACAAACTGATATCATTACTGACAAAATATCCTTCTCTTTTTACTTTGACCAAGAGGGGACTCAGAGAAGTTCAAGTGGAGTGGAGTGAGAACAGGGATCTGAGGAGGCTCTACCAGGCAGCAGGGGGAAGCACTGCTTGCAGCTTGCTCACGCCTCCATCCACCGGGATGAGGAACTGGACGTTGTTGAGGGCGACAGGTGTGGTCATGGCGTCGCCGTTGTATTTGTAGTCTATTCTGAGGTCTGTGCTGGTGGGCTCACAACGCCAGTTAGTGGCTAGGGTCAGAGGAATTGACGGGAGGCCTTGTGCTGACACCTGTCACACACACAAACACAAACACACGTTTGTTGACATAGCCTAATCAGATTTCTGTGATCTGTTTTCCTCCCACACAAAGACACTATTCAACCCAGCCAATGAGCACAACAAACCCGAAGCTGCACCACAGACATGTCTTGTCCACAGCCAAAGAGCTTGACTGGGCATTACAACCATCTCTGAACCACTACACCCCACTGTATTACATACTAACACTGCATATCTACTGACTGAATGCCAGTGGGCTGTGATCTTATTGGCTGAGCAGCACAGTGAGGTAGTAGGATTAGAATTCTATTACACATCATATACAAAGTCTTTAGCACTGTAAGGGGAAGTTGTATCACCTGATACTTGAGCATGTCCACATTATAGTAGGTGGCCTGCGGCTTCTGCTCGGCCACCTTCTTCAGGTGCGCCATCAGGTTTGGCATGTTCACCCAGAACTCCTTTGAGTTGGGATTGGACTGCGTGGTGTCGCTGCAAATAAAGCAGAGGTTAGTGTGTTTATTCACCAGATGTAACTGACTAGTAGAAGAGAATGTAGGCACATAAAACTAGTCAGTGATCAAGATAGAAGAATTCTGTGAAATTAGATGTTTTACATGTGCACCCCTGTGTGTGTGTGTGTGTGTGTGTGTGTGTGTGTGTGTGTGTCCGTCCTGTTGGTTTGAGGTCATTATGAGGTGTGCTACCTAAGCTGACCTAAGAGTGGACCTAAGAGTATGGCAGCAGCTGTTGCATCAAATAGGAGCAAGTGTGAGGTTAAGAGAGCCATTTAATGGCATTTCAATGTGTTTCTGTGAATCTGTGTGTGTGTGTGTGTGTGTGTGTGTTTGAGTGAATGGAGCTGAATGACAGAATGTGCTCAGCAGTGTGGTTTACCAGCACAGCAGCTGGGGGTTAGGGAGGACGTGCTCCAGCCGGTTGTAGTTGGTTATGCTGAAGGTTAGCACGGCAGGTGAGGGGTTATTGGCAAAGTGCCGGGTGATCCCTGCCGGGAACGACAGCACCATCTCTCCTGTGATCTTCACCACACACCTGAGACACACACACACACACACACACACACACACACACACACACACACACACACACAGTGGGTCACGCCTCAGCCAGCCTGCTACCAGCCACGGACACAGCACTCCAACAAACAGGACTGTCTTAAATACTTCAAATACATCTTGACCCTCCATTCTCTCTTTTTTCTCTCTCCATGTTTCAGCCTCTCTAGACATCCTTCCATCCATCAATCCTTGACAGACAGAGCAATGCCTAGCACAGAATCAAAAGCTAAAAACTAAACTAAAATAACATCACTAATAAGAATGTATCCAACACAACCAACTTTCAATTAGAATGAAAACCCCTTAACCAATTCCCACAGGATATCTGTGATGGACAGCAGGTTATTTTATTTTGACTGCCCCACATCATTGCCCACAGTCCTGGCATTCAGGGCTGATGGTGTGTCACTTGGCATTCAGGACCTGGTGAGTTCAGCAACAGCAGCAGTGGCCACTGTGTGGCCCTCAGTGACACAGCCATCAGATAAAAAGTCCGCTTTGATGGACCTACTTGCTGGGGTCGGCCCCTTTGAAGTACGCGTTGACCGTTTCAGTGAAGGCCGCTGCCACCGGCAGGGTGTCCTGAGCTCCCATTGTAAGTGGACTAGGCCCTCGAGAACAACCTAAAGCACATAAACATAAACACACACACACACACATACATGCACACACACATAAGTACACAGACACACGATGGAAACTATCAGTTTCACTGTTAAAACTCAATTCCAGTGGTGAAATGAATCATCAGAGGACAACAGTAGAATGTGACTGTGGAAGAGAAGAGAGAGACTTGGAGCTACACACACACACAGTCAGGTAGACAGAGCCGGATGAAGCAGTCATACAACAGGATCCAGCTACAGGAAGTGCATCGCTGGGCTGCAACACTAGCTTCTACCTGAGCAAGCTAAATATTTACTTCCTGACAACTGCAGCATCCCTCATTTTACTTCTAGGAGTGCTTCACAACCACTCCTCACTCTTTCTCTCTCTCTCTGCTCCTCCTTCTCTCTATCCCTCGCTCCCTTCCTCCATCTTCCCCTCTCCCTCACCTCTCATACTGTCTTTCTGAGTCCTCAGGCAGCACATGAATGCAGATGTGTGAATGGTTCAAAAAAAGCTCATGAGTGAAGCAACACAACAAACCTGATCAGTGTATGGCCTTAGGGTCTAACTATTCTACTGGGTGTTTGCCAGAAAACAAAAACTAATACTGACCCATTGCATTCACTCTAATGAACACATATGGTACATTTCGACACCTCTACCAATCTATGTGAAGGTGGTCTCTATGTAAAGGTGTCCTTTTCCTGCGCTGGCTATGACATGTACAGCCTGTGCTGATCTGATACTCTCCATTAATGCCTGAGAAAGACTTGGGGTGACTGAACAGGCAAAAGGTGAGTCAGAAACAGAGATGTGAACAGATAAGTGTGGAGGGACCAAAGAGATGAAGAGAACCAAAGAAAAACAGAAAGAAAGAAGCCATCACAGACAGACTGAAAGACTATGCACATAACAACAAGTGCGGTTCGTCCTGAATGATTCTGTGGACAGACAGACACACACACAAAAAAAACAAACCCGAAGATAGAAAGACCAGACCTACAACAATGATGGCAAAAAAAAAAAAAAAAAGATTAGTGAAGACGTGAAGAAATACAACCACAAAAGAAAGGCCAGGCTGCCACCTCATGTGAGATGAGGAAAGAATGGAAGAGCGACGGCAGAAAGGAACCAGAGGAAGAATGCAGGGGACGAACAGAAGTGAACGAAACCGCAGGTGGACAGCATGTCAAACGTGAAGGTGGCATGACAGAGCAAGGGAGACGGGGTGAACGAGTGAAAGAACAAAAAAAAAGAAAAAACGCGAGAGCGGATGAGACAGATGAGCGGAGGGGCGGGGGCACAAGCTACCGGTACAGTATCCTCTGGGGGCGCCACGTGGACTTACCTTCAAAGGTCAAATAAAACTTGCCTCTGTCAAACCATACGAGGGAGGGCTGGTCATTCTCTGTGTGGGAGGGATTAAGGAGGAGGGGGAGGGGCAGGGGAGGGGCAGTGGAGGGGAGGGAGAGGTGGGCAAGGAGAGAGAAGGACAGTAGCGTGAGTCACATGGCAGGTCTATTGTACGTCACAGCGGACAGAATGGACAGGAGAGGAGGAGGACGAGGACGAGGAGGCACGAGTAGGACTCGGGGGGGGGGGGGGGGGGGGGGGGGGCTGAGTGTGTGGAGCTCTGACTATGAGGTGGGGGTGACTGGGAAGGCATGTTTGAGAAGGAGGGCTGGACCCTGAAGAAGGTTCTAGGCTCCTTCTTGACTAATGCTCCTTCTAAACTAATGTGATGTACGCATCTGGACTATATCTTTGTCACTGTTATTAGGCATTAATGTGATTTAAAAATCGTGGTGGGTTGAAGCTGCGTCTGGAGTATGTTCGGGTGAAAGATTTCTAGATTGCTGTCCATGCACATGTATGTGTGTGTGTGTCTTGGAGAGTGTGTGGGTGTGTGTGTGTGTTTTTGTAAACGGATGAGAGGGGGCTTCTGGAGGTGGATGACTGCAGTCATTGGCATGAGGCAAGAGGGGGCAGTAGAGAGCCGGGGACGGTAATGCATCTGCCTAGGAGAGAACTGGAGGGAGCGGCGCTTCTGAGGAAAGAAAGGGGGAAGGGGAAGAGGGGGACACCAAAGACAACAGCGCATGATGGATGGGGGTGCACATGGACGTGGGTGGGTGTGGATGGATGGGGTGTTTCCAGCACATGACAAGGATGCTTAAGAATCACAGCTGTGTGTGTGTGTGTGTGTGTGTGTGTGTGTGTGCATGACCATGCAGTGGGTGTTAAAGAGCTGGAACAGTGCATGTGTGTTAGGACTCTGTCTCTATTTGTTCTACTGAAGCTCTCCTCTTTTTCTTGCTTCGTCCCCCATCTAGATGGCTCTCTCTCTCTTTTTTACCTCCACTGCAGTTTACATCCATTTCATTAGCCAATCAGATGCTTCTTCTTGACTCTTCTTGCACACCGTCCATTGCTCTCTCTATCCTCATCTCCGTGTCACTCTATTTCTACTCTAGATCGGTATCCCTCTCCCTCTCTCTTCCAGAGGCTCCCATGAATACTGAACAGCTAGCCTAATTCCCCTGCCAGACATCAGAGATGGTTAGAGACAGGTCAGACACCACTCACTCTCTCTCTCTCTCTCTCTCACACTCACTCCCTCACCCTTTCTCTCTAGCTATTTTTTATGTGTGCATTTGTAGGCAGGTAACTCACCAGCTGAGTCCTGAGCCACTCATCACACGCATAGACATGCGCACGCACACACACACACACACACACACACACACACGCAAATACACCCACCCTAAGCCCCCAGCAGCCATTAGACATGTATTCAGATGGGGGCATGTTCTGGGACATGAACATGTGTCCCACTGGGGGTCCAGTCCATTAAAGGATGGAGCTGAGACCATGCAGGCAGACAGACAGCCAACCATGGGACGGCAGAGATGCCAAGCACAGCCTTGTCACACAGAGGGACAGGGACAGATGAATGGATGCGTGCTCTGTCCTTTCTCTGCCTCTGACTGATGACCTTCATGACGTCCAATCTGGTTTCTCTTGGCATATGTGGGTGCCTTTATGTGGGAGCATGTAGGCCTTTCTGTCTGTGGACTTTGCTCTCTTAAATGCATACACATGAAAGCAGAGAGAGAGATAGATAGAGATAAAGACAGAGAGAGAGAGAGAGAGAGAGATAGGTATAGAGAGAGATAGATAGAGATAGACAGATATAGAGACAGACAGAGAGAGAGAGAGAGAGACAGTCAGGCGTCCCAAGAGTGAGGGAGGTGGGGGTGGGGAGGTGAAGGAGAGCAAAATGGGGGAAGTGGAGATCATGACTGGTGTGGGGGAGGGTAGTCGGCATCTAGTCCCCCCTGTCAGCTCCTCCTCAGTCGAGACGCGACATGGAGAGAAGGCGAAAATGTTCTGACCCAATGTGATGGCTGCCGTCTTTCCCACTAAGATGAGACTCGGGGGGTGGGGGGGAGAAAAAAAAAACTGTCATGGATGACAAGTCTGGTGGACTGTGGGTCAGACTGGCCCGTCCTCAGGCCCCGGTGGGTAGTGTAAGATCTTTAAAAGAAGGCCTCCGTTCAGAGCGAGACCATACCATACCTGCAGGCAGGTCCCCACGCCTCTCAAAGCTGGGCAGTTTGTCTACATAAGCGTCATCTTCTGAATTCAGACAAAGCGTCAGCCCACGCGCACGTACAGGAGACACGGAGACAAGAACAGAAACAAAAAGAAGACAAATCATAGTAGATATGACGCAAATCCAAAAAAGAAAAAAAAAAATACTTAACAGACAAAATAACACAGCTGTGAAACGCAGACAACAGTTTAACAAGTTTCAGAAACATACAACAAGAAGGTGGACGGACGGGATGAGTGAAGAAATACTGGAGAAAGGAAAGAAACGCACACACAATGACAAAAACCACACGCTGGGACACAGGTGAGATGTCTCACAAGACAGACGAACACAAGTCCATGGACCTGCCTCCTTAAGCCCTCCTCCTTTCCCCTTCACACACACACACACACACACACACACACACACACACGTTCACGTCAGCAAAGCTTCCTGGAAAGCTTTAATTCCAAAATGACTTGAAATACATGGTTCACATGGAAACCACATTGTTAGTGGTTTCAGCCAAGCAGAAACAAGAGTGAGAGTCTTTGGAATCTATTTGGCAACAGTCTTAACATCTAACATCTCTTCGCCTGACATAGTAAGAAAAAGCAGTTGGCATGCCCATCACATACACACTACAACCGGAGTAATTAGCCAGTGGGTCAACCAAGTCAAGCAGCAGACATGCCAGTTCATGTCTTCAGGGTGTTTAGCGCATGAATATACTGTTCTCCAATCAGCGCATTGAGAGAGGAAGAGAGAGTGAGTGTGAGTGTGTGTCCATTGATTGCTGAGAATTAGACATGCACAATGACAATGGGATTCTCAGCTAAAAGTACAGTATAGTCATTAAACACCCTTGGACGCTTTACAACTGAGGTCATTCTTACCACAAGAAGTCATCCAGAATCTTCTACAGCTACGAACATATTAAATACTATGGGTGACCATACGTGAGAAACACTGATGCTACTAAAGCTAATGTATCTCAAGTTGAATGAACCTCTGTGTTAGCCTGCATTATCAATCCACTTTACACAGTGGTAGGAACTCTTAGCATTAGACTGCAACAGCTGTATGGAAAATGAGCCCTGATGTTAACACTAGTGGACTACTGTTTGCTCACAGAAGAAAGGGAGAGTCGACAGACTCTATCAACAAAATATCTCTTGGATCAGCGTTTCCCCTCCCCAAGCCTAAATAAAGCCTGCAGAGTGCAGTTTCATAATTCTCCTACCAACACGCTGCAGCAGAAAGTGATGACACACTCTTATTGTACTGTCCACTTTCTGAGCGCCTCAGTACTAATAATTCCTCCAAGCATGTCTGCTACACAAGCTCCTCTGAGCAGCTTGCTGTTGATGCACCCTGTCACTTATCCAGGTCACTCGGTATTGAAACTGACTTCAGATCAGCGGCGAAGCTCGCGGTGCATGACCTATGCACGCGGGTAGCCGGGCAGCAGAGCGGCATGAGCAGCAGAGAGAGGGATGGGAAATGGGTGCACACCTGACACAGATACGGAGAGCTCTTTACCGACGGTGGGGGTGGTGGCGGCGCTCAGGGAGTTGGTGGACGAGATGGAGGACGTGCTCTCAGCCCGCGCCAGAGGGGCCATGGGCGGGGGGCTGGAAGAGTGGATCGGGGGGCTAAACGGACGATTCTGGAAGAAAGAAAGAGGGAGGGATGAGAGCAAACATGATTAAAGCGTCTTGTGAGTTTATCCGTTCTGCTTTCTTTTATACTGAAGGAACATTGTGAAGCATAATGTGAAGCACAATGCTGTTATGTTTTGCAGTCTAGATGACATCAATTGTGTTATATTCAGCAAACCCCTCATGAACTCTCTTAAATGGTCAATTGATTATGTTGGGGGTTCTTAGTTTATCAGTCCAGGCACTTTAACAGTTCAATTCTCTCAGTAGGCTATGTGCTGTGTGATTATATATTAGAACATCAATCATGTGTTATTCTCAGCAAACCCCTCATGAACTCTCTTATATGGTCGATTGATGATGTTGGGGGTTCTCAGTTTATCAGTCCAGGAACTGCAACAGTTCAATTCTCTCAGTAGGCTGTGTGCTGTGTGATGTCTGCAGTGGGGTTTTGGAAGTTGCTGACACATACCACATCACCCATGCTAGGCTTCCCTGGGGGGAGTTTGGGTCGTGAGGGGGGGCGTGGTGGTGGCGGTGGCGGTGTGGGGCTACTGGTGGTGCCTGAGGGCGTGGCTGGACGGGCAGGAGAGGAGGAACCTGTGGAACAATAAGATTTCATTAGAATCATACCACATCACGTTGCGCAATGTTCTCCTTTGGCTAAAATGCCAAATTAAATTTCAACATGATGAGATGAACGATTGATGATCAACCTACACACAGTTTCAGGCTCCTAAAATCCTTTAGTTTTCATCTTATTCATGCTTATTAGCACATCTACAGACCAACAGAGGAAAAGGCCCTCTGCTCTTGGCTTCTGACCATCGTTCCTGTACTCCCTGCCAGACTGCTCTAAGCTGTTTAGAGCGCCCTAAAAGACCATCCAAGAACCAGTGCTGAGTGTGCTCCAGTCCCATTTATTGCTGGTCCCAGGTCAGGGCTGGTGCTGTGGCAATTTCACACACTAATCGAAGGCTGTGTGGAGTTCCACCCTCACCCTCGCTCTCAAGGAGGGAAATTGTGACAATGAGGAGCAGTCATGCTGAGCTAAAACTTCATAATTAGCCACTTGTGGAGAATTGTAACAATGGAAATTAAACTCCACCACAGTTGAATATCTTGAAGTAAACTAATAGCTTGAGCGTGATGGTGTGTGCATACTTGTGTCTTTGTGTGTGTGTGTGTGTGTGTGTGTGTGTGTGTGTGTGTGTGTGTGTGTGTGTGACAGAGGAATCCCTCCGTTTGTATAAAAAGCTCTTTCCCACATCGGTATGACAGCAGTTTTCGCTTCCCTCTCCAAACACTCACACTCAGACAGACATTCTCACACGTCTCTCGTCCAGCTGAGCCTGAGTGAGCCTGCGCTTTCTAATCCCTCCCACTGCCCAGGTCACTACACAGCCACAACACATTATCAGAGGGCTTCGTCTCCCTCTGACCAATGCCTCAATGGGGCCCAGGCACAGGCACGTCTCGCCATCTCCCGTCACCACGCCACACCCAACATTACACACATGCTCTTCTGTGATTCTATCCAGAGGAAGAGCCAGAGGAAGAGACATCATTGTTTGGTTTCAGCTGGGTGATGGTGTGCTAGCCTGCTGTGTCTGTTGTTGCGGTGCGTCACATTTGAGTAATGTGTGCTTCTCTTATCCACCACAGTACCATTAGTCATGGGCCTCTACTAAAACAACTACTGTGCTTATGATTGGAGAGCATATTGCATTCATTAGCATTCTCTAATGATGCTCCTAGGGTGATGGGGGTGGGGGGGTTGGGCAGAATAAAATATCCAAAGTGTTCTGCTAAATTCTGTCTTGGAGGTGTGTTACATTGACATGATTGGAGGCTGGGCATTTTGTATTGCTAGGCTACTGCTAGCGCTGTAGTGCAGACTCACCACTGCCGGAGCCTCCAGCTGGAGGGCAGGGCCCAGGGGACGACACCACTGCCCTGTATGTGGGGGGAGGGGGAGGGGGAGGGGTGGCACGGCTACCCTGGCTGGCGTCTTTGGGCGAAGCGCTCGTCTCTGCTGGCTCATCTTTCTGCTGGTTCCCTTCCGGGCTCTTGAGCTCTTCTTGGCTCAGGACGAGGGGTGGTGGGATTGTACGATTGGCCGTGGTCGAGTCTGTGGGGCTCGTTGCAGAGTCCGCCGCTGCCTCCATAAAAGGGTCTGGAGGAAGGCCAGGGGGAGATTTGAGGGGGGGGGATTCTGTGCCTGGAGGAGCTGGAGGAGGTGAAGAGAGAGGGGAGTCCACAGGGGGTGGAGGAGGAGCCGTGTCCTCTGGTGGAGGCGGGACTGCGGCAGGAGCAGTGTCTTTGGGCGGGGTCTGAGCTGAGGGGAGGGGAGGGGCAGTCTCTTTTGGAGGTGATTGGACAGGTGGGGGCAACAGTGGGCTGGGCTCCTCTGCGGGGGGAGGGGATGTGGGCAAGGGTGGAGGGGAGGGATCTGTGGCTGGGGGAGGGGAGCTGGGCAAAGGTGGGGCTGGTTCATCAGGAGGCGGCGGGGATTTGGGGACGGGTGGCGCAGGTTCCCCAGGCGGGGGAGGTCTGTTGGGCGACTCGTCGCTGAAACAGACCCACTTGTCTGCATCCTCCTCCCCGGGCTGGGAGCCATCTTCTGGGCCGAAGATGTTGTCTAGGTCTGCAATGGAGGGCTTCCGGGACTCCTCCTCTCCCGACACGTCTGATGTGGGAGGTGACCAGGACCCAGCATATGGAGAGACACAGTCATTAATGAGAGAACCAGAGTAGACAGGCAGGAAGAGAAAGAGAATGAAGAAAATGAACAAAAAACTAACACAGGGGAACAGAGAGGCTGGCACACAAAACTAAAGAAGGCAGAAGAAGAGACAATTTGAGAAAGCCAAGGCATTGTTATTTTTTGTTATTGTTGTTTGGGGGGTGGGGGGGGGGGTAGCAGTGCAGGAGGGACCTGTCTTACCAGTAGCGTCAGCTGGGGGAGAGCCACACGGAGGGGGGGAAGTCGGCACATTCTTGGGTGGAAGTGGAGGTGGTGCTGCAATGACATCAGTGCTGCTGAGACAAGCTCTCATCATCGCCATCTAGTGGCCGGAGGCCAAGCCTACATTACCCAAGCTTTGGGGGGGGGACATAACATGCCCACAAACTCATGCAGAGGCTAGGGTAACTCAACAAGACAACGGCAGATGCAGAAAGAGAGAGAGGGAGAGATGGAGAGATACAAAGAGAGGAATAAAGAAGAGAAAAAAAAGTAGTAACAAAGGGAAGAGCGAAAAGGAAGAAAGAGAAATGGACAGAAAGCAGAGAGACTCTGGCATGGGATGGCCAGCTCGATCACAATGGGTCTGAAGCAGGTATTCCACTGAAGGGCTATTCTGACCTTTTGTCACATGAGATGAATTATTAATGACAGTTTAGGGGGGGGAAAGATAAGTTAATATGACAACACTCATTCACAAGGACTGATGACAGTCGCTCAGCCAGGAGCAGGGCTGGGGGGAGGGGGGTCCATGATGACTTTATGGAGAAGCAGTCCATGATTCCGTGCAACCGTTGTAACCAGACAGACGGGGCAGAGCAGGGATGGAGGCAAAGAGTTCCACATGAGCAACGACTTACATCCAGTGGGAAAGGGTCTCGGCAGAGAGGAGTCAGGATTTGACTCGGATAGGGGTGCACCCCACACCTCAGACTCATCTATCACCGCTATGTTTGACCAAATGATAAATGAGAGAGACAGAACAAGAAGACACAGGCACGGGCGGATTAGCTTAGCGTTAGCGGTTAGCCACACCTCACAAGCTGCTGTTACGTAACGGCAGCTCATCGTCCTTAATCAACACGCTAGTCATGGGGAGGGGGGCTGTTAGGCTATATTCACTCCAGAGTTTGTGTTGGTGGAGAGATCAGCCTCTGAGCAGATCAGGAGACTAGAGTGTTCCGAGAAAGGCAACCAAGAGGCTGTCACTTTCTTTAATTCCCTGCCATGTATACACAGAATTAAAACAAATAGAACTTGAGCTCCAATGCAAGGAAAGCAAAGCTCTTGTGCTGAGAGTTCTGGCATAGTCTCTTTGGGGGGCTGTGACATCAGCCACTGAAGCTCTTTCGTCTACGCTCATGTAGGGTTGAGAGGTGACTGCTCAGAACCTACAGAATTGATTATATAGCCAATACCACCCTAAACCTGTTGAATATCACTAGTACACTGACATTTAACTGTCAGTTGACGCAGGTTATAGATGGCCCTCCAGCCCTCTTGACTGGTCAAAAGATCATCTCAGGGCTTGTTATCTTTCCTTATAACACTATCTGACAGCCAGGGGGGGCTATAACATGTTTACTAGTGTGGGAGCCACTGCCGAATATCCTCTGCAAAGGAGAATCTAACCAACAGGGAGCTCACCGGTTCATGGCGGACTCACATAAACAAGTGAGTGCAGACATAATTTATTTATAAATCAAAAGCACACAAACTAAACATCCCTATTCACACAGAGACACAGTGATCCATCTGTGTGCTTTCCACACAGATAAAGCCAGTCTAAGGACAATGACATCCAAATTACCTTCAGTTTTGACTTCATCAAAGGCTGTTTCCAGTGGAGGCCCAAATAAGGCTGTAGCATCCTCTGGTACTGAGGGTTTCTTACTGCTGGGAAAATGAGGAGAAACAAAAGATAAAGGCAACACACACACACACACACACACACACACACACACACACACACACACACACACACACACACACACACACACACACACACACACACACACACACACACTCTCTCTCCAAGGACTTCAGCCCCACATATTCATTCATTCACATGCAATGTCTGGACCTCAAGCTGCTTTTACAGTAATATGTCTGTGTTTCCCGTGCCCAAGCCAGTCTCATAATATCTTCATTTCCCAGAGTAATAATTCTGACCCACACTGGGAAGGTCTACAATATGAGGGGTCTCCACAGTGTTAGTTAGCAGCCTAACACTCCCACCAGTACCCATAGGAAGTCCCATAGGAAATGATTTGAGATTTTGGAGATTCTGCACCATTTTCTGCAGCTAGTCATTAGTGGAAATGTATTATATACTCCCAATATAATAGAATCTCAGCTAGTAACAAAAAGAGCATGCGTTGCAGTTCTGTGTTCCCAAAAGAAAGCACCAAAAACTTGATGAGATTGCAAAATACAAAGTCCATTTTTGTACTGCTTTGATCACGCTGCTGGGGATGGACCTAACGGCCTTCGTTTGCCCTGAGGGCGCATACTGAACAGCATGGTGGGGGTGGGAGGAGGATCAGAGTGTGTGTGTGTGTGTGTTTGGGGGGGGTCTGAGGATGGACTGGTACCTGGGTGGCTCTGGGGGGAGGGGCAGGAGCAGGAGATGAGGAGGGGGTCGCCTCTGGGGCAGCAGCTGGGGCCGGCGTCACCGTGGGAGCAGAACGTCTTGGTCTGGCTATTTCCTCACCTGTTAAGAGGAGCATCATACTCTAAGTTTGGCTCATCGTCACTCAGCGATGCTTACAAACATTACAAGAATAGTACTCAGCAATGCTATTGCATGCTAAGTAATGTAATTCATCCCAGGTTAATATGCAGTGAACTCATTAGTTTTAACTCAGCCAACTGAGGACAAATATGAATGTTTAAGTATTTAATCTTCCACACGCACACAAATACCCACCCACCCACACACACACACACATACACACACACACACACACACACCCCTCATACTTACTAGATGTATTTCTTTTCAATAGGCCCTGGAATAAACACAGAAAATACATTTAAAATATTCATGTTTAAGTGGTGGAAATGATCTAACAGCCAGAGTCTGCAAAGCCCAGTGCAAGAGCTGTGTAAACACACTCATCTTATTCACATTACATTTATCAGCAATAAAATGGATTAGAGTTTCATAACAGGCTGAAAAACAAGAGGCTGTCATCTAATAAAGAGTGGATGATGTGTGGCCTTGTGCTACTGTTGAGTGGGAGGCTGATCTACGTCTTTATGAACACTGAGAACGCAAACAACAGATTTCCGCCCAGTCGAGCAACACTGAGCAACTGTAACACACTGGTTTGTATTTACTCAGAGCTGCATAGGTGTGCAGGACAACTGGCACATTGCAAGTGTGTCCTCAAGCTACACACTGAGTTCTGGGCTTGTTTAACACTTCTCTATTTCTCCTTTTGAAAAGCAGAATCGGGTGGCTATCTACAATATCCTAATATGCTTCAGCAAAAATCTGAGCATGTCACTTTCTGACTATTCTAGAACTCTGTATCTCAGCAGGCGCTGGAAATACTAACTCATCAAATATTGACAAGGATGTCAGCTGAGTGGAATTGTCTGGTTTCCGACTAAGAGACTACGCTAAGGAGACTACGGTTTGTGTTCTACGTGGCAGTACAGCGAAACGCAGCAAGAAATGAGACAGATTGTCTGCTCACACTCAGTCTGACTGAGATGTGTGACACATGCTGGTGAGTGAAAGGCTGAATAGCAGAAGCACCGCTATCTTTCAGGAGCAGGAGCTGTGTGTGCTACAGGGGGCAGGGTCTTGACAATAGTGGCGATAAGGTACAGGCATACAGAGACAGGATGGAAATAGGTGGTTGTATAGAAGAGGACCAGTGCCATGGATAAAAGGCAAGAACTGAGAGATCAAAGAGAGCTGTGAGTAGTCAGACCAGTGGCAGTCTTTGATTGACTAAACCTTCAATGTGTTGGTTCCCCTACTGTTGCCAAAAAGCAAAGTTAAGACTCTTAAGGTGCTAATGACAAACCATCCAAACACAACTTCAATTCACAGCAATGAGCCAATCACAGTTTCTCTTTGATGTCTCAGCCCTCCTCTGGCCACAGAAAGACAAATCAAAACAGAGGACACTTACCGGACTCCGTCTCTGTGATCAGCATAAAGGAAGAGAGAAGAGACACCTGGTCAGAGAGTGACAAATCAGTAAGGCAGACCTGCTCTTTAGCTCTAGTTGTCCCCCAGTCCAGCACACTGCTCTTCACTCAGGCACTCATCACTGGTCCTGCTGCTCACCCACTGAGACACACCTAGTCCCTGGCTAGACACCGTTGTGCTTATACTGAATCCTTGATGATTATTCAACCATTTGTTGCTTCCGTTCAGTTACGGCCTGTGAGTTTAGGTTTGACATACAAATATAACCAGTGAAGAGGGGGTCCAGATGTGTCTGAGAGGGGCCGAGGAAGCCAAAGGGTTAGCCTGCACCAGTGCCACCTGTATCCCCACCATACACTCAAACCAGCCTAAAAGCCCTTCCTGACTGTGAGAGTGACAGGATCTATGAGGGGCCAGACTAGTGCCTGAATGTCAGTAGTGTTACTGCACATGAAACAGAAAGCAAATCTAATGAGAAGCACTGACCCAGCCCCCTTTGTGATCTTATTGAGAGAGAACTAGTTTCAAAACAGCCTTCTCAAAATATATTGATTATTACAGACAACTGAGAGTACTCACTTCAAAAGCAGTAGATTAGAACAACCACGGCATGATGGGGGATGTCAGAGAGAGAGGTGTGACTGCAGAAGTGCAAACCCACTAACCTAGATTGCTGGGTAGATTATCCTGTAAACTAAACAAATTTGGGTCAAATTCCAAATATTTCACCTAATTCTAATTCCCTCTCCACACCTCATTATTCTGATGGCCTATGAGGATTTTGAAACCCCACCGTGTCAAATGGTGAGAGGAGATATGGCACTGTGGCTATATTTGAACAAGTCATAAGATGCTTCAGTTCTCATATCCACAGGCAAACTCCATTTAATCACTTTGCTCCTATTAATGTGGATATGTACGAGGCCTATAGTGGTCAGAGGTGCCTTGTCTTCTTCACACACTGGCAGGCTACAGCAATGGCCACTCAGGCTGAATCAGCGCAGCCCTTTCCAATGCAGTGAGCCATAAGTGATTACTGTGATGTAACTAGGGGAGGGCTGTGCCATCCAAGGCGGAACACAATTGGATTAGCCAGGTACACATAACTTGCCACAACCAACCAGAGCTCATCAGGAAGAAAAAAGGTGCAATGACCTCTTTCTCCCAAGAGCACAAAGACACAGAGCCACATCTTTGCAAAATGGAAAAAAAAATATTATTGGCCTGAAAAAAATGAAAATCTGTGAGGTTTTGAAATATGTCAAATATCAGGCCCTGAACATCTTTTAAAGTAGCTACTGTATAAATAAAGAATGACATAATCCAATAATCTAGCACTCCGTTCTGCATATTTAACAGGTTAATGACTCATTTGGCATGAGTCCATCTCTATAACCTTCACTGGCTCAGTAGAGAGGAGTGTCATAGCAGTTTAATCTACTGCTGGAATTCCACAAAAGTTAATAAACCACATACTTTGTGACAAGTGTTTCTACATTGAGAAAAAGTTCCTGCTCCATCCACAAGGCTACTATTTAAGCCCCTTGCTTTTCCTGGAACTGAAGGTTACAGGCAAATGGAAGGAATGATGGATCGATCTCTTTTACAAACCTGCATGCTGAGAGGATTTATGCAGGAATTCTGACATTAGTCTCCTGTGGGAGGCTACAGCTGAGAGGTATTACAGAAGCCCACTATTTCGGAAGGTTATTAAAAACGATTTAGCATGTCTTGTTTGAAAGACAGAATTAATGCAAACTAAATATTTATTCCACACACAGAACCACATACTCTTGGACACTGTTTGGATACACCACTAAATAGACCTTTCCTTATTATAAACACCACTGACTAGGATACAAAACACACCCAGCTTCAGTGGCCCACACTACAGTACACATATGCATAGCTAAATACATCCATCCATCCATACGTACATACATACATACATACATTCAGGCCCCCAGCCCCAGCCAGTCATGGTGGGATAGCGTGGCCTGTGGCACTGGATGTTCACTGGTGTGATAAGAGAAGAGAGGAGGCTGCAGAGAGCAGTCAGTGTCCCCGGTCTACTAGAGGCCGGCTACTCTAAGTCCCTCTCTCCTCAGGCTACAGCTGACCTCTATACATCTTACTACACCACGCCTAGCCCCTAAGCCCTCAAAAACACTGCCAGGGTTTACTGATGACTTTTCTTTCTGCACAACACAAGCCTCTCCTGCAACTCAAGGGAGATAGGATGGGACTAGAGAATACCTTCAGACAGCTATGAGAAGAAATGACTGCCATTTAAAATCCATACAGATGGAAAAATTATCAGATGAGATTACAGTACGATATCTGGACTTGATATCTGATGCATGCTATTTAAATTCTGTTAACAAAGGAGAAGGAGGAGGCTTGTGTTGACAACATTAAATCAACACTATTTGAAATTTGACCTAAAAAGAATTATGTTAAAACATATTGCTACAGCATACTTTCATTTAACACAATAAAGACAAAAACTAACAATCCACCGATAATCAATACAATACAACTGCACTTCACCACAGCATAGTGTGTGTGCCACATCCTAGCACAGAGTGAAATCCATATGCACAGAATATGCCATGTTAAACTGTGCATGCAAAACATCCTCTCAGCAAAAAGACATCATGGGGTTAGGACCATCACCCTGGTTGACTGTTTGGACGTTGCTTGCAAAGGCTGCATGTTGTGGACATGAAACCCATAAAAAAGAGACCCTAGTCAGAACAGAGGCTTTGCAGACAGTTCCTGATGGAAACAGAAGAATATGAAAGAGCCATGCAGGTCCACATGCTAACAGGGCAGAGTGAGTGAACCAAACACACCTCAGGGGAGAGGTGAGAGTCAAGGGCAAAAGCTTACCGGACTGCTCCGCTACAGGGGCCAGCATTAATAAGAGGAACATGGGAGATGGAGACAGAGTGACAGAGATGGAGAGACACAGAGAGAAAGAAATGCAAATGCGAGAAAGAAGTGAAAGGAGGATGAGTGAGAGAGAGAGAGAGAGAGAGAGAGAGAAAGGTGATACTTTATTAGTTTTTATTACATTGATTCATGGGGCTTACTAAGTGGGGATTATGACAGATGTGTAACAACAGACAGGTGAAACACAAACCATCATGCACACACACACACACACACACAGACACACCCACACAAAGTCATGCTTGATTCTCAACACACTAACACAGCAGCTCACACCCTGCCTCTAGGGAGCGTCCCAGCCTACACGTCCCCATAGACATAAGAATCAAGGGAGCTGCTTTAGCATCACAAAAAGACAATGTGTGTTGTGCTGTGCTGTGCTGTGCTGTGCTGTGCTGTGCTGTGCTGTGCGTGTGTGAATGGGTGGCAGTCACCAGCACAGTGGAGCAGCTCTGGGCTGTGCTCAGGCTCAGTGGGTTTGTGTGTCTGTGAGCCACACCTGGCCATTCCCTCACAGGAGAAAAATAAGCCTGTGGGTGTGGGCTTCTGTTGAGGCTGTGGAGGCTTACTGCCTTTCTAGGCTTTTCTACAGATCACTTGACACTCAAGTGCAAATCGTAAGAAAGAGACTCCAAGCGAGAGAGTGAGGAAGAGAGAGAGAGAGAGAGCAATAGAATGATGCAGAGTAAGAGTGCCAAAGGAAAAGAGCAGCTGGAGAAGCAGCATTGTTCAGTTTAGGGGCCTGTTCACCTCTGCTCTCCGACTCCCTTTCCCAAGAGGATTTCACGGTCAGTCCATTGCCATGGTTACTATGACAGGCACAGGTTGCCATAGCAGCACAGGGTGACCATACAACATCTGCTGAATGTATTTCAAGTGTGTAGAATGTCAGCACACCACACTGTCAATATGCGCGTGCGTGTGTGTGTGTGTGTGTGTGTGTGTGTGTGTGTGTGTGTGTGTGTTCTCTTGGTCCAGAGTGATGGGTAGTTGGTACATAAATGGTCAGCATGTATAAACTTTTTACACAAACCCTACCTGCGTCACAGTGTAGGCGCAAACGCTTGTGTGTGTGTGAGTGTGTGTGTGTGTGTGTGTGTGTGTGTGTGTGTGTGTGTGTGTGTGTGTGTGTGTGTGTGTGCTGTGTCTGTGCTGAACTAAATCTCTTTCTGCTGACACCTTCACCCTGCTCCGTATGCTACTGGACTGTGATTTAATTACACTGAGCACCTGACTTATGTCACCTGACTCAAGTCCACCAGGTGTGTCTCTGTCACACTATGACTGAGCCGCTGCTCGCTGGACTCCCCTTCAAAACTAACCTCCATCAAAGAGGTCACCAAACAACAGTGTCAGATAGAATCCATACATTTATACATGAACTAATTCATTTACTGAAGACTTTTCATATTTGATCATGGTGACTTCAAGAACAGGGGAGACACACTGGACATTTGAGCAATCTAGGATGCGTACTACCTGGGCAATGTCTCTGAGCTCTTGGTGCCTGTGGTCTGCAGGGCGGCTCATCCCCAGTCAAATAAACAGTGTGAGTAATAGGCTGGCATGAGTGCCACAAACATTTCACACGGGCCTCGGGACCACACTGAGTCAGCAGGGCCCCATATTCTGTGTCTGCCGATCTGGAACGCCACTGTAATCAGATCAGCAGCAGTCTTCGTACTATCTTTTGTGATAAAAACTTGGAAGACCTTTAATAGAATTTCAGATGATTAATCTCAGCAAATCAGATGATGAAATTTGGCTAATTAAGTTTTGGGCCGCACACAATGATCAGAGGAGGATTTGAAGAAGCAGCTCTGGGGGAAAACAAGCAAAGTGGGCCAACAGTCTCTGAACATGGGAAACGCACTCATACACACACACACACACACACACACACAGACACACACACACACACACACACACACCACCCACCCAGACACACACATTCACACACGCACACATCCCTGTCACATTTTTACAGCCCAGGGCACACTGTACCGGATATTACTGCCACTGAACTCCAAGATGAAGCCCAAATCTGCCAGATTTATGGCACTAATATCTCACAGACATGGCGCTGGAAGCCTGGCATATTTTGGTCACTTCTCCAGCCTGCTGACCAGGAAAATGTGAGTGCAGTCCGAGTGATGCAACTATTGGCCAGCCACAGAGACTCCATCACACTCATTTCAGAGCACTATTTGCCGATATGCTGGTGTGTGTGTGTATATGTGTGTGTGTGTGTGTGTGTGCGTGTGTGTGTGTGTGTGTGTGTGTGAGTGTGTGTGTGCTGTTATGCCGGTTGCCGCTCAGGTGTGTTACAGCGGTGGAGCTGCTCTCCCGGTGAATAATTCAGAGCGGGCTCTTCACCTGAGCAGGGGACTGGCCTCACCTGGTCTCACCTCGCCGCTCACGAAGGCCTGCTGCCACCACACACAGGCACACGCACAAGCGCACACACACACACACACACACACACACACACACACACACACACACACACACACGTCACCCTGTCTACTTTCCGGGGTGAATTATTAACCGAGGCTGACTTCTCCTGCCTGAACCTGAGACGAGCTGAGCATTTTGGGGGTGGGTGGAGGGGCGGGGGGTGGTCACTGGATGTACTGGAGTGCAATTCAAGAAGAGTGTGCTTGACCAGGAGGAAAGAGAGAGAGGGAGGCCAGCGCACTGAGCTGTGAAAGTGAAGGCGAGCTGAGACTGTACTGAGTACACTCAGTACACAGTAGCAGACCATTGTACAGGCCCTGGTTAAGGTAGATGGGGATGGGCAAAAGCAGGATTAGAGGTTTGTGTGTGAGGGGGTGGAGGTAGGAATTTGTATGTTTGTGTCAAAGATAAGGGCGTGATTATGGGATGAAGTATTAAGGCTGGACATGTCTGAACTTGTCCTTTCCCATAGTAAGCCTCTCTAAAGCTGGGTACAAACTACCCTGATGCTGGCCATGGGAACCTCTGTGAATGGCCTGAGGCCTACAGTATACGGCTTGTTGTCCTATAGCCCCATAGTGTGTGTGTGTGTGTGTGTATGTATGTGTATGTGTGTGTGTGTATGTATGTGTGTGAGTGATCCAGATTGAGGGGAGCAGCTGATAGTCACAGAGGGGATGTGACCTTGCTTAAGGGGAGGAGAGCCATCATGTGAACAATCACACAGGGGCTCCTATGTAGGCCAAGCCTCTGCTTCTGCCCCCTTAGTCTTCCTCCCTCAGATGCCCTTCCACCTCAAACACACACCCACACACACAAATAAGCATGCATTTGTACACACACACACATACACACACACACACAAATAAGCATGCATTTGTACACACACACACACACACACACACACAAATAAGCATGCATTTGTACATACACACACACACACACACACACACTGAAAGCTGCGTCTGCTGATGCA
Source organism: Tenualosa ilisha (assembly GCA_015244755.2). Lineage (NCBI taxonomy): Eukaryota > Metazoa > Chordata > Actinopteri > Clupeiformes > Clupeidae > Tenualosa > Tenualosa ilisha. The sequence goes on from PYXC01000407.1 coordinate 4,451,684, forward strand.
CATGCCCTCGGTCTGATCAGCCCCCAGGACACTTATATGGTCGTCACAGTCAAGAGCAAACCCGGCCGTGGATTCACTAAATGAGTCTCAGCTTGACTATGCACGCAGTATCTGGCTCACCAGATCCCAAAAAACAAAGGAAAACCAAAGAAAATCAGCATATTCTATCTAAACCAGACACTGCTGTATATGTGCGTGTGTGTGTTTGTGTATGTGCGTGTGTGTGTGTTTGTGCACAAAATTAAGAAATGATGATACAAACTGCCCAAGAGCTATGGGACAATTTGTCCAATAGAGAGAGTGTGTTGCATCACGTCACGTCCTGTCACATGCCCAATGTCCCGCCATCCTGTGTACATGCGAGTGTGCCAGGGACGAGTTCACGTGACAGGCACAGAGGATTAGGACTAGTCGTCCACAGTCATGTGAAATGCCTGGAGGCTTGTCTGAAGAACGACGGCCCATAATACCCCCCCCCCCCCACACACACACCTCCCCGCTCAGCTTTTGGTAAACAAGACTCAGCCCGCTGTCAGTGCTGCAAAATATCCAGCTTTATCCAGGAAAAAAAGTGTTTGGATGGAGATTTGCCGTGCAGCATTTGCAGTGAGTCATTTCACAGAACGCGCAGTACACTGTGAATGTGACGGGGATGTGGATTTTGTCAGACGGCGGCGGTTTGGTAACGAAAGCAGCGAGGAGCACTGAGGTCAGGAGAGCATCCAAAAGCACAGTCCTGATTTCCCAGGCACTGAGTCATTATGGAGTGCGCCTGAACACTACAGCGCTTGGTTGGCCAGATTGCCACCAGGACTGCAGCTCAGACTTAATTGAACACAACAGGCTCAATATGACACTGAGACTTCCGAGTCGCACTGATTGTGGAAAATACAATAAATACAAACTCACACACAACATGCAAGTCAATACAGGACATATGCATCCAGGACCACATATAGACAAACACACACAGATAACAGACAGACAAACACACACACACACACACACACACACACACACACACACACACACACACCAATTCCACACATATGGTATGGTGTAATGGAGGAGAAGATGTGAGTGTTGAGGCAGAAGTGGGAAATTTAGTGAGGGACTCACCATTGGAGAGGGAGACAGAGCTATGTTGCCTATGGAGGCTTTTAGTTCATCTACCGAGGGGGCCGCATAGTCAGCCTTGTCTGCCACCAACGGCTTAATCTTGATCTTGAACTTTGGTCGATGTTCTTCCTCTCCCTCCGACTCGCTCGAGGAGAAAAAATGGCTTGTCTTGGCTTTCGGGGATTGTGGAGTCAGTGTTAAGGCCAGCACAGTCTAGGTCTGTCTTATAGGACTGGACATTTCACCTTTTCCTAACATGCGTACATCTGAACTGACCACATTTCACATTCATGAAAACGCATCCACTTAAAGGCTTAATTCAAAGGCTCATTTCTCTCCAACTTGACAGGTAGCCTGATAAACATGAACCCTTTTAAGCAACACTGGAGGGATAATCCCACTAATTCATCCCACTTTAAGCAAGCAGCAAATCAGATGTTCTTTGCCTGCAGCTACAGCCAGCAGAGAAGAGTATGTTTTGAAGCCCTTCACCTTTAGCTGTGTCTTACGATAATAAATACTTTTATAAATGAATAACAACAAGTAATAAATAATTTTGACAAGGCTTGCATCATTACAATGCTTTAAAGAAGTCCGTTATAGCCTCAAAGGGCTCCACACAGAATGCTTCATGGACCAGCATCTGAACATGAAGTGAGTGGGTCTGCACACAAGCCAATGAAATGCTGTTTATTGCATTGGAATTGGGATCAATTCAAATCCAATGAATTAGTATACATAGCAACTCTCCCCTAGGACATATTGATTGTATTAGACATGTAGTACTTGGAAATAGATCCAGTCAACTATTAATGGGGCCAGTGCCAAGCAAACACACTGAGGATGAGTAGAACAGTAGACCCCAGAGTGAGATGAGTAGAGCAGTGGACCCGAGTAAGATGAGCCCCTGGGGAGAGCATGCTATGCAGTCACAATGAGGGGGGCGTGCTTAGAATCCTACACAACCATTGGCCAAAAAATATTCCATACCTAACCCATTTGATGTTTTTCACTAGTGCAGTATATGGTTAGGACCTTATGTTTAGCCTATATACAAGACCTGATGATACAATAGACCCATACCTTACACATAGAGCAACAAGAGTGCTTAGATCTCCAACATTATCAACAATCCTTATTTCTTTTAAACTAGATAAAACCGATAATTAACGTAAATATATATTTAACTGAAGAAAAAGAGTTTACTTGCTCAAATGTAAATAGCATGTTAAAGAAGCACTATGTATTGGCTATTGCTATTGGCTGAGTTGTGCATTTGTAAGTAAAGGATATCAGATTCATCTTCAGGCCTGATGCTGTATCCCTCATCATCCACCTCGGGGGAGTTCTGAAAACAAGAGAGGACTTGGGCACTTAAACACTCGATTACAGTGCGTCATGCATCATCAGAAATAAAAACACAGAAGTGAAATATGAATCCAATAATTTATGTGCACTTGTCAGATTTCATAAAGGCATATTATAATCTGACATTAATGACTGAAGTGGAGTGCACTGTGCTCCAAAAATCCAGGGGACCACTTACATATCTTTCCCAGTCGATTTCCCCATAGAAGCCGTTAGGTGCCCCATTGGTCTTTTTCTGTGGCTGAACAGATAACAGATCAACACTCAGTGTCAATACGTTCACTCCAAAGGCTTAGTCAGAAACTACAGCATGGCTACTACTCTACGGTTAACTCCTACATGAAGCTAGGGCTGCTTGTTAAAGATGCTACTTTACGGGGGTCAACTTCACTAGGTTTGCACAGCAGTACCGATTCAGTCTCTTGGGGTTCCTTGATGATGATGGTCCGTGACAGAGGAAATGAGAATAAAATGTGTTATCATTCACATGTTTGGTAAAAAGTCCTGATCAACTGCTATCTGAACTTCTGCATAACATGTTTGTATTCCTGAGCGCCACATGTGTGTTTGACCCGGGCTTTGAGGACAATACTATCCCAGAGCCTTCAGCAGCTTGTTAGAGATGTGTACAGAATTAAAATGAACCACAGCAGTCAGCAGTCCTACTTACACCTCCATCTCTGTCTGGTGAACCCCTGCAGAGAGCACAGAGGGGGGAGGGAGGGAGAGAGAGAGAGGGAGAGAGTAGGGAAGCGGGCAGAGAAAAAAGGGAATTAAAAGAATGTTCTTGAAGTGCCACTTAACCTCCAAGCCTACACACGCAAACTTCCCAGCACTTTCGCTTAATCTCTGAGGTAGTTGATCTTCAATCATTATGGCATGCATATATTCACACAATCTTTCCCATGGACAAAAATATTTAAACATAAACACACACACAAACACACTATTAGTAGTACATATAGACCAATATAGACATAGACTCAGAACTCTTGTATGCACACAAATGCATGCAGATAACCTTAACAAGCAGCTCCTGCTCTCAAGCCAAAAGCAAAAGTGCTCGCTGCAGAATCACTGAGGCGCGACAACACAACACAACTCAGAGCCTCTCTGACAACACTCTCTGAGATGTGGCTCATCTCCCTCAGATGGGAGAGAAACGCCTCTGATGAGGCATTACTGCAATAACCTGCTGCTTTATTAGGTTTGCACCATCTAATGGGTGACAAGAGACACTTTAGCACACAAGGCTTTTCGCTATTAAATGGCCTATTTTGCCATATCAAGTTAAAAAGATCAAATCATTAGTGTAATGTAAACAATGGTGCTCCAGATTGTGTGTGTGTGTGTGTGTGTGTGCGTGTGCGTGGTATAATTGTGTATCAGTCTTTGCAGCCCAATAGCACTGTTCAGTGTCTTAGCCCAGGGAAGCTTGGGAATCAGACAGGGAAGACACTTACGTGGAGTCATTGTCTTTCTCTTTCTTCCGTATCCCGAAGGCCTTCCTGGTACGTTTTTTCAATCCTGAGAAGAGAGCAGAGAAAAGCAGGTTAATGCATGCTCCCTCGCACATTTAACTGTGAGTACACATATATAACAACAACGCAAACACACAAACACACACACACACAAAATGGAGAGGCCTGCAGCTGCACCTGCTCCACTCTAGGCCCTCCCCCTCTGACAGAGGCCTCTCTCTCCCTCTTAAGAGTGTGATTAAGCAAACATATGGTGCCACTCAGGCCTCTGTGCAGTGAAGCAGAGGCCCAGGAGGAGAGGCCCTTCACTGGGCACCAGGCCCTGCAGCAGCAGCAGCACCCCATTGCACTTCAGCTCACACCCAGGCTACCCACCACACAGAGACCCACACATCACTACTTCACCCAAGACCGCCATTTTCACCGAGATGCCATGAAAAACATCACTATCATCAAGGCCATCAGTCTACTGCTAGAGCTTCACAACACCAGAGTAGATGACTAAGAGAAAGATGGTCTGATGGTCCTCAGAAGCCAAAAAGATCCCATCCTGCACACACAGGTTTGCCATGTTCACAGGTCCCCAGAGACACATGAATATCAGTGCAGTCATTTACACACTGACTCGTGTGGAGAGCAGCAGTGCAGCATGAGCAGCAATACTGAACCGCCTTTTAAATCAGTGTTAAGATAGCTATCTTGCCCTCATTTTTCACAGCAGGAAAAAAAGAAAAAAAAAAATCTCTGGGTGTGTATTATGCATTATTCAACAAGCAGCTCATTTGAAAAAGGGGAGGATGTGGAGTTCTAGTGAGGAGCAGGAAAGAGCCAGCTCCCCATTCATCTTTGCCAAGTGACAGTCAAGGGAGGTTTAAACTGTGGCCCAAGCGCAACAGACACTCTATCAGAGCCATTACCTGTGCCCCCATTACCACACAGTTCTACCCTCAGCAGCCCACAGTCAAGACCCTGGCCACCGATGAGGGTGGAGACCCAGACACTGCCACTGCCACTGATGGGAGGCTGGTGGCGTGGTGGATGATGGCTTTCTTGATCTCAACAACCCACAAAGGGCGCGAAAATAGTATGCAACACCCCTAGAACTCACAAAGGAAATGAGACAGTGCCTGGACCCTTCCTGGCCAACTCAAAGAGTGTGACAAACTAGCTCAGAAAGCTGTGTGTTTATTTGGGTCTGTGTGTGTTTGGGTCTGACAATGTGTGTGTGTGTGATGGGGATGAGGTGGCTTATCTTGGGCCTGAGATGTGAGAGCTGGCCAGTAACAACATTTGATCCAATGTGATGGCAAGTAAACGGATACAGACATTAAAGCCAGAGAGACTGCAAGAGGGGGGAACAAAGGACAAGAGTAAACAAGCCAAAATACTCAAGAAGGAGACAAGAAAAGAGATGCCAGGGGAGACAGAATATTAACCCCAACACACTCAGTCCCACAAAGACAGACTGTCAGACAGGCACACACACACACACACACACACAGCTGCTCATGATTTTATTAATCTGAAAACGCATACAGTCTGGATGCAAGCCTATGCATGCAAACCGCTGTGTTCTATCCTTTACGTGACCCTACTTGACAGCAGACAGCAAATGAAACCTCAGCGAGTAATGAATCAGAAGATCAAGGGGACTTGGAACGCCTCCAGTGGCTGGTTTCTTCAGCACAGAATCCTACAATGAAGAGTCCACCTGACCATCTCAGACTGGGCCACTAATGACTGGCTGTGAAAACAGCCCAGCAGCGTCGGCGGGCCCTGGTTGGGAGTTAATGGCTTAATGGCTTCCGTGTGTGTGGCTGCGGAAATGCTAACGTAATTAGTGGGTGCTAGCAAAGGAGCAGTAATCTCATCGAAAGACAGGCCACAGGAAGTGTGTGTGTGTGTGTGTGTGTAGAGGAGCGATGAGGGGGTGGTAGTGGCAGTGGTAGAGCAACACAGGAAATGCACAGCTGCAAAACAGGAAGAGGAGGGAAATAAACAAAACCACTAACCCCCCCACCCCCTCCTGCACTCCGGCTGAGGAGAAGTAGAATGTTCAGCCAAATTAAATCAAAGCAGCTCCGTGTTTATTTAGGAAAACTTTCTCTTTTTCTCTTTTACCCCCTTATGCACACACACACAAACACATACGCGCAGACACACACACACACACACACACACACACACACACACACACACACACACACACACACACACACACATACGCACACAGTTATAAAACATGGTCATGCTCAAAGTATTTCTCACAGATGAGCATACATTTCATGTTTGGTGAGGTATGAGGGACATGGAAACGCAGGGTTGGAAATGTTCACTTTGAGCCTCCATCAGCGCAGCACAGATGGTCTCACAAGAGGCCCAGGGAGGCACTGGGGCCGAGATCAGAGCCGAGACGCCCGAGCATCTGCCATCATGGGCGCCTGACTTACGGATGGAATCTTCCAGGTCCTCGGAAAACACAGATAAAGATCTGCCACTGGACTGAACAGAGCCCCTCAAGGACTATGGGCTTACAATGCAGCCAAAACAAATAGCTCAGATTAGTGAGGTGGAGTCGACTCGTATTGTTTGCACTTATTGCTGTTTGTTTGTCTAAAACATAAACAGCCGTACTTGTCCTGCACTAACCCAGACTAGCACTGCACATCCTCAGTCAAAAATGAACCGTAGGCACAGTAGGCCCACTGTTTGGGCCACCATTTTATAGCTCCTAGTGAAGCCTTACAGGATTTACTTGTGGCATTTTTCACGTCTTCAAAAACACTCCAGGCACATTTCAGTTCACGTTTTTCAAAATGTCAACACCACGCAGGAGACTGAGAAGAGGAAGCTCGGACTATTTTAAATAAGAGTGGTGCTATTGGTGGTATACCAATAGCTTCTCTAGCTGGAGCATAAAATGGCTTCAGTCAGTGCATGACTCATCTATGAGGCTGTTGAAGAGAAGCGAGAGAAGTCAGACACACATGCATGCGCCGACACACACCACACACACACACACAAATATTCTAAAATAATCTGACATAACACTCCTTTGCTAAGTAACTCCGAAGCTCTGACACCTGTGAGGCAAGCCAGGCATACGTAAGGGTTTGCATCAGACGCACACGGGAGGGAAGTGACTCACACGGTCCCTCTCACCCCCCCCCAGCTTGGCTCCTCTCATCAGCCCTTCAGTGAGCTGATGAGATTGCAGACTCCCTGCTGCCTCGACAATGAGCTCGCTGATATACCTCAATGCCTCAGTGAACCCTGGGCTACAGCCACACAGTCCAAAAGGAAGGTGGAGAGGACGGAAGCAAAAAAGAGAGAGAGAAAGATAGATAGATAGATAGATAGATAGATAGATAGATAGATAGATAGATAGAGAGAGTGTGAGAGCGAGAGAGAGAGGGTAGTAGTGAGGGAGGAGGTGGGAAAAGAGGGAGGAAGAAGGAGAAGAAAGATAAAGAAGGAAAGAAAGCACCCTTTTGAATGCTCTAGCTGATGGAGGGAAATGCATGAAATACATCACAAATATCTAAAGAACAGATGGAGATAGGCCACATCCATTAGACTGAAGAGAGAGGGACGGCATTTTGCCCAAAATGGCCACCAGCAAAAATGTGTCTATTTGTGTGCTTGATTCCATATTCTGGACACGTGTGTGTGCATGCGTGCGTGCCTGCATGCGTGTGTGTGCTGGCTCCCTTTGCTATATCCAGGTGGCTATGCCCTGAGTGATGCTCGCATTTCCCATTCCCCTCCCCCATCCATCAACACACACACACAAACACACGCACGCACGCACATGTACACGTACATACATATAGTGTGGATGGATGCACTCTGTAAAAAGACAAACTCATATTTCCCCTTCAGCCAGTGACGTTGGCACTCAGGAAAGTGGGTCAATGGGAGAGCGAGCCAGCTCTGCGGATCGGGAAGACAATGAGCGCTGGCGCACACCCGAGACAAAAGGTGCTCCGGATTACAGGAACACGCAGGAGAGGACACACAGACCCCTTAGCTCCTCAACAACAGAGAAAGAGACCCCTTGGCGTCCCAACGCCTTTTCACTTACTCTCTTTCTCTCCTTCTCAAGCTCTTTCTGTGACTCCATCCTTACCACCATGTGGTACCCTGTCTCTTACAATATTCCAGATCCCATTCACGCTGTCTGCTCGTCCCCCCCCCCCCCTTCTCCACCTCTCTGTCTGGGGCGAGGGGTCGGAGGAGGTCTGTTAAGGAGGGCTTTTATCCAGGGATTACATCCCAACTTGACAGGGATTGGGACTGGACGATGTGCTTAATCTGCTCCTACATTTCTTATTTTTCCTCCAGGGCAATAGGAGGCCTTTGACCTCCATACTGTTCGACATGTAAACCACTCCTGTGTTGGACTCTCTCTGGTAACCAACACTGGTAAGCAGGCTCAAGAGACATGTTTTGATGCTGTTGAGGTCGCGTCAAAGCAAATCACCACTGATCTGAAATCAGTTCAAACTGATATATTACTCTAGGTGCCCAGCGTTGATAGAAACGCGTGTGAGAAACGGTCCACTACAGGCACCGCCAAACAGCAATGCTGTACTCCACAGGAGTGGGCTCTCAGAGCTGGGCTGCCATCTGTGAGGGATAACGAGGAAATCAAAAGGTCTGAATAAATGTTGTTTAATGCTTGACAGACAGTTGGCTTGGATAAGAATGGCCACCATGGATTAAGGCTTTTCTTTGAGCCTGTCAATCTAGCATAAAACAGGCCATCCAGCCATGCTGCAGTGAAAACACAGATACACACAGAGAGAATGTCCCACTGGAATACAGATGAAAGAGAAACCCTTCAGGTAACCATTATGCAACATAACACATATACATTGCATGTACATAAACGCATATACATGCACAAACACACTCATATACATCATATGTGTGTACCTCTATAGGTTACATACTGTAGATAAATATAAAAGTATAATTACTTATATCACATTATAAATGCTACATTATGTGCACACACACACACACACACACACACACACACAGACACAGTATAGAGGAGACATTGACTGCTGTCTGATGCATATGCAGGCCTATTGCTGGCTCAGGTTGGCATGAAGATCTACTTCGCCATCAGGTCGGCCCTGAGATTAGGCCCTGAGAGACATGGCGGCCTGGAGTATTTGTCTTGCTTTGGAGGCTCTCCTCTTCACATACTCGATGTAAAAAAAAAAAAAAAAAAAGTGTCCTCGAGTCCCATGGTAACAGCCTGTGCTTGCTGCTGCAGGAAATGAAGCACTGGTCAAGAGCCAGGGGGTGCGATCGCCTTCATTATTCAGCACAGCAGTCTGGGTCGGTTAAACATGCGCCTACACTCAAGTGCAAACACAGATGGCAAATCAGCCACATCAATAGGACGCAATATTCACACTCAGTATTCACCACATCTCTCCAACGGACAGCTGTGTGGAGTGGCACTAGCTCTTTTTAACTGAGTAAATCCATCACCTGAGAGATTATGTTTAAGTGCTAATGCAGCACCATGGCAGAGTTATGTCAGTGCCAGGTGCTGTTCCTACTTAGCCAACGCCTTTCCCTGTGGTCAGCAGGGGCCGGCCTGGCACGTCTCTCGAGGAGCTCTCTGTCCACAGGGAAAAGCAGCCTGACAGAACTGTTCAATTATGCTGGGAGAAAGGGAAGCTTGTTCCTCCTCCATGGTGTGTGGTCTTAATGAAAAACAAATTTGTTTCATTCTTTGGGCTCCTCTGCAAAGACAGCAGAGGCTCTGGACTGAGGGCCGTCACCTGGGGTGGATCGATCGGCCCATCCATGCCGGCTCATCTGACTGGAGAGCCCTGGCTTTCTGGAAGCTGATGGCTATTTAAATATATCTGCTGTCGAGGACAAGCAAAAGCACAGACAGACCAGAATAATACATGGCCTCAGTGGACAGGGACACAGAGCATCAAACAGCACATCCATCTAGGGGCAGAGTACCCATGCAGTAGCACATTGTGAAGGCCAATAAGGCTGCCTTGTGTGTATCTGAATTCATTGGTATAAATACTGGTTAGCAACTGCTATTCTATGGTTTTACACACAAGCTGATCCTATGAAACAACTTAAGAGCCAGTTCCTAAGAGTCCATTCTATTCACAATAATCATGATTGGGCACTGTGTCTCTCAAACAACAGCCATTCTAATAGCGTGCCTTACAATTAGCCCTTTCCTTTAGACCAACAAGAGGGGTTGGGGGCAGTGCATGCGTCAGTGCTGAATTCACACTGATGACTCAAACGTGACGACATCCTCTCACAGATGCTCAAACTGTATATGCCATGACATGGAAAGCAACCGGCTAGCAAGCTCATATTTCAATACAATAGTCTCCGGGTGAAGCTGGTTGATTAAGTGGCCAAGTAGCTTGCACACATATACAGAGAGAGAGAGAGAGGAAGAGAGAGAGACGGAGAGAGAGAGGGAGAGAGAGAGAGTGGAGAGAAAGCAGATAAAAGAGAATGAGCAGAAATGTATTATGTGAAGGATATGAAAAGTGACATATCAGCAAAAACTAAGAGCATTTCCTGGGCGCAGTTATAAAGAGATCAGCTATGTGATGACTACAATAGAGGCAAGGTCCTCTGGTCCCCCCTTACAGCGCCGAACAGTCTGAAAGAAATGGCAAATGCAGCCCAGGCCACACACACACACACACACACACACACACACACACACACACACACACACACACACCACACACACACACACACACAGAGAGAAACTGCTTACATAATCTATCCTTTGGGAGACCACTTCAACTGACTCAAAACACACCACCAAGGTTTAAAGTTCATTTAAGTAGGAAGTGAAAAGGTATGCAGTGGCTGTTTGGACATAAATATTTGAAAGTGCAGTATGATTTCTGTACTTAAGCGCTGAGAAATCAGCTGTATTTACTTACAAAACTCCCATTAGACTATGCGAGGCACACATGGTGTCGATAGTCGATAGGCATCTAGTCTAGACAAATATGTAGTGTTAGTGGTGGAGCAGCACGTATCTGGCATAGGGCCAGTTTCTCCATCCTCCCCATTTGTCACACATGGCATTAAACCCTATTTGGTAAAGGTGGAGCTCACTTTCACACCACAGACCACAGCATGGTGTGTGGACTCAGATGATACAGTGAATGGCAATGATCTACCAAAGCAATTACACACAATTACTTTGTGTACACGAATGAGATGTTTATTTTTTGACCACAAGCACTAAACTTTACAAAATACTAACAGAAGTTATAAAGATTTGAAATTGCGGATGGCAGATAACTATGCTCTTGCCTGAGGAAATCAGTGTATCAGTGTGGCATATATGAGGCTCACAGTGAAATCCTGCTCCTCTTGCTAATAAGAGCACACTCAAGGTGTTGTGCACATTATGAAGCCAAGGCTCCCAAAAGCCACCAGCCTATTGGCTCGTTGAGCAGATCTGAAATGGTGATCCTAATGTGATGGCCCAAGTAAATGTTCCCTGGGTGAGTCGTTGACCAGCAGGCACCAGGGGAGAAAGCCTGAGCTACTGGTGTTGGATGAAAGCAAGGAAATAATGAAAGAGATTTTCATGAACTGAGTCTCTGAAGGTGTAATCTACTTTTAACTTGCCAGCAAACTGAAGCTCAATAAACTCCTTTATTATTTATTTAATTGCCTATTTAGTAGAGCTAATTGGGACAAGCATAGTCCTGGCTATTTTTAAGTCTGAGTGTGTCTGAGGCAGGTGTCACGAGGGACTTGGCAGCATTTTCTAAACTGATTACCTAGACTAGAGAATGTTCTCTGGATATATATTGAAGCAGTGCATTTGCTTCTATGGCAATTCCACATGCATAAACAGAGTCAGCACTTTCAAAACATCTTATTTATAATGATGACACTAATGATGCACTGATAATGATAAAACATTCCAAACCATAAATAAACACCACACACACACACACACACACACACACACACACACACACAAACACGGGACCTAGATTAGCCTCTCCATCGACAGGAATAGTGGTCAGAAATAGTGCACATCTCAAGGGTGAAATAATAGAGGACCATAAGGGGAAAGGCCATGGTCCCTCCCAAACACACACACACACACACACACACACACACACACACACCACACACACACACACACACACACACACACACACACACACACACACACACATACACACACACACACACACAGAGTCTCCTCTCCCCTCTGCTACTCTCTTATGCCAAGGGCCCAGATGGCTTGCCAAGGCAAATGCCAATCAGACTAATGGCTCAACCCCAGACAATATTGTACAGAGATGTCACACACAAAGCTTAATTGCTGCTAAAATAAATACCTTTTTGTAGCAGGACTTTTACTATTAATCAATATACATTAACAATGAAGTCAATTACATCATTCCTAAATATATAGTTGAGTCACTCTCTGTGCGCGTGTGTGTGTGTGTGTGCACATGACTGTGTTCGGTTAAACTGTCCCTAATCCACGTACAAATATGTTAATGGCTCTTAGAGTGCATGACTATAAATGAACATTCCTCCATCTTATTTCTATCTGCCCGTTTCCCATCTCTCTCTTCCTCTCTGCATGGATCTCTCTCTTTCTCTCTCTTTATTTATTTCGGTTCCTGTCTTCCCTCTCTCATCATCTAGTCATTACTCCCTCCCAGAGTAGATAGTGAGGAGATGGGGATGTAAATTCCTGTGGGTGGGCAGCCCGCAGCCCCATATCTTTTAAACTCCCTCAAAAGCCCCACACTGCCATCAGCCTGACTGGGGCTGCAAGTGGGTGGCACCATCCGTGCTTGGCCATTAAGCGTTACGCCTGGAATTTGACGGGACTCCGAGCAGGCGCGGATTCCGCTCTTTGACCACAGGCCACAGAGGGTGCTGATTGGGCATTTTGGTGAGGGAGGAGAGGAGCCTGGTCAGCGTGCTCGTCTAGAGTACGGCTCCGGGGTTGTATATAGTGTCACTAATTGCAGCCACACCCTGTGTAAGTGAAAGCTGTTATTAAATGACTGGGCTGGGCTGAGCAGAATGCTTCACCAGAAATGAGCAAACCTACACAGACGTCAGCTTACTGCGCCTGGGTCGTTTGGATGCCTTCCTTTTGCCAACAGAAACACTGAACATGCAAAACAACTGAATTACAACTGAAATTGCAGGCATGGCAACAAAAAACAACTGAACTGCAACTGAAAATGCAGGCATGGCAACAACCTCTGATATTGCCTGCAAGCATAGCGTGTGGCTCTGGGGGAATGCGTGCATGTATTCGCCCTGGAAAAAGGTGAAGAGCACCATAGCTGAGATTTGACCTGAGGAGACTCAACATGTTCTGTTTCTAGCCCAAAAAGGGCCTCATCTGCCTGAAGGCCCAGCCCGGCTCATCTCCACACACGTCTCGTCCCGCACGGAGTCACTTCCTCTCAGGAGATCTGCTCATGGCATTTGAGCGAGGCCAAAAATGTTAATGGGACTGAGGGAGCTCGATGAATAATGGAGAACACCAGAGCTGCTGGGCATTTCTATGTCTGAAGTACGCAATGCATAGTTTTTTCGCCATCCTATGCAGACGACTTTCATTTCAAAATTTTCTGCATTTGTCGTCATGTCAATTTCATTTAAAGTGATGCTATGACTAAAACAGATGGTGAAATATGCAAAAGATGAACAACCTCTATTGACCACAAAAAATAATGCCTTCAAAGTAACATATTTTTGCTATGGATAACGACAACTAAATATGGCACTCCTAACGCCACATTGTGCCTTTTGTTGGGAGACGCATAGATGGTGCACAGATAAGCTATGTAAACATACAAAGTGATTTCCACACCACTTGAGAAGAAGAGCAACAGTTGATTTTCATATTTAAGAAAAATAAACCACACATTAATATTATTAATAATATTCACCCACCAAATGTTATATTTGGGGGATTTTCATCTGTCCCAACCTGTGAAATCCAACTGGAGAAGAAAGCAAACAAACTAACCACTCATCATTGCAATAGCAAGCATTAACACCAAATGCCCCTCAACCCTTCCAGCTAGGGATCTGCTCCCACATAAGCTCTCTCTCCCTCTCTCTCTCTCTCCCCCTCACTTTCCAATGGTAAAAATCAATGGATTCTCTATGTTCCAGGGAGACGTGATGTCTCTAATGAAATCCTATCTCGGCATGAGTCATCATCTGTCAGACAGGGACAAAGTGTGCAGGAGAGAGAGGCTGAGACTCTCCCAGGGCTGGTTATATGAGGACCTGCTGATTCAGACCCCCTTGAGCCACACTGAAGTAATGCCTCAAGTGACCATCTACCAAGTACCCATTAACACACAAATGGCACTGGGGACCAACCAGTCAACCGTTAAAAATGCCATACACTGTAGTTACAACCGAATGACTGACAATAAAACCAAACAGCCTCCATGTAACACTTGAAGCAAGCTTACTACACCCAGCACAACACATTTAAACATGGGAAGGCTCACTTGTGACAAAATGCAGCCAACTGTGAAACACAACAGTTCTTCTTACAGCAGCCTCTACCTGTGAGATAGGAGGCTTGTGACCCAAGGGGATGAATGAGTAATGAGGTGCCACAGATGACTTTGCAAAGGCTCTGGGCTAGCAAGCTAGTGGGCTAACAAGCTAGCAGGCTAACAGTCCCCCACTGACTCTGACGCTAGTGATAACAATAGCAGCCTCTCAACTCTATGCTGTCTGCCACTAGCACAATAACAGAGGCCATAGCCAATAGAGATGAGTCACGGTGCTCATGCACAAGCAGCACTCCAATAGCATCCTCAGCATACGCTCACAGACACTGAGATACAGAGAGAAAATGGCAGCAAGTTCTTCCTTGCTCAGTCTTTCCGATGCTGCTTCTCTTCATCCTCTCACTGCTTGGAAAGCTCAGAGCCCTCCCATATTCACACTCAGACTCCCTCTCTCGGGTCACAGAAAACACAGAATTGAGAAAGCTACTTTCAATCCACCAGCAATCTCAGTGATGTCAGTGTTAATTTGCAAGCCGTATACACACCGGATCCTGTGAGGGCAGTGTGTGTGTGTGTGTGTGTGTGTGTGTGTGTGTGTGTGTTTGTGTGTGTGTCTTCATGAGGAAAGCAGAATAGCAGAGGACACGAAAGAAGAGAGAGAGAGTGAGAAAGAGTGTGTCTGATGATGATGACAGCTGGATTGTCTGGGTAAAAGATGTCCCCCATACAAATAGAGAGGCTCTCCCAGAGATTCATGACACAAACATCCCAGACCCAATAGATCCAACTGTCATCATGCTGGAGTATATCCAACACTCCATAAAACGCTCCGCTACACAAACAACCCAGCCATGAAAAAAAAGGAAACAGCTACTCCCCACTGGGTGCAAGTGAGAGACTGGCAGCATTCTGCCATTTTCACTTATGCTAATGCTAACTGCCATTCAAACCCTTTAGAAAAGAAAACTGGTGGCTGATTGACAGGACAAATTAATGTCCATGAGTAAACACAAACACAAACGCGCACGCACGCACGCACACACACACACACGTTCTGTGTCGATTAACTTGTCCATTAACACACACTAAGGCACTCCCACATAGAGACACACACATTCTCCAAACATCTGATGGAGCTGCAGTTTCCATAAATACACTGGGGTGGGCCTGAAAGAGTAATGGGGAGGATTAATACAAAATAAACAACAGAAATCATCCACCCCCAGAGACCTCCTTCTCCTTCTCTTTTGGACAAACAGGAAGCAGCAGAGGGGTGTGTGTGTGTGTGTGTGTGTGTGTACAGGGGATGAGTGTTGGATGAAGTAAAGATCAGATGTAGAAAATGATTATTGTGAAGAATATCCTTGTCAGTTTTTGCCCCTCTGTGATTCCAGTCATTTAGGTTCTTATTATACTGGCCAAACAAAATAAATGCATTGCATAATGCATCTAGCATAAATGTTACAAAACTGCTTGCATCAGAGATGTCAGCCATCAAAGAGCATTCTGGGACACTGGAGGGCAACCAGATGGCTGGGTTCATAACTGGAGGATGTAAGTTTGGCAAATCCATCACCAAAGCAAGGATGGCAGTTTCAAGCAACCCCAATGAGGAATCAATACTCAACTACACTCCATGTCACTCGCCAAAGGCCCAGACATACCCTAGGCACTACTCAAAAACTCAGAACACACACAGAGCAGTGAGCACACAAATGACTGTAATTTGCTGTTATGGATCAGTCTTTCTGTGTTAGTCATTTGATCTGAGTTTTCTGCTCTGCCCGAGCTGTTTTCAGTCACCATTTCTCTGAGAATATCATTCATTCTGTCAGTCTTTTTTTTCCTAGCCTTTGGTCATCCCTGTCTCTTTATCAGACTGAAAAACATGAGACCATCAATAAAATCAATAAATCCTAATCTACGGAAGTTACTTAAAAGTGTACCCTCACTCCTGCTCCTTGTGCACTTCTTTAACATGGTCTTTTTCCTGGGCTAAGTCGCTCCTTTTTCTCCTTCTTTTTGAAAGTGGCTAGAGCCATCTCAGAGCCACATATTCAAAAGCCATACTAACTGGAGAAAAGAAGCATGACATGTTGGACTTACAAAAACATGCTGTGGTGGTCAGTGCCAAAGCACAACCTTGCTGACAGCTGAGAGATGTGAAGACTGCTGCATACTGGGCTTGCAAGAGATATAAAGTAGACCATAGGGGTCTCTCAACAAATCATTTTATATACTTTCTACAAAAACAATTGACTAGCCTGCTAATTGTCATGTAATATGTAGTTGCACTACTAGTGCAATTGCTATTAGGCCTGCAAGATGTTGGCAGTAAGAGTGTCATCTTTGGATAGTTGTCCTTGTTCTTCCTTTGATACAACTGCACACAACTTACATGTCACTATGAAACAAGTCTCAGGGTGGCTCCTTGCACTGGAATTTTTATGGTCCACTACTTGACTTCTGTCTTCAGCTCTGACAAGTAACACTTGCCTAGTTGACTAGAAGATGAAACCAGTAAAAGGCAGATCAACATCCACAACCTCACACACACAAACACACGTCAATGGATCAATCAGTGAACAGATATTGAGATAGGCCTAAGACTTGCAGCGAATTAATGTTAACGTCCCTGACACTGTCTTGCAGACTTACATCAGCCACATTAATTCATTTCAGAGGTACAACGGTGGTATGTGTAACCTCAAGCGATCACAAAGCAACCAGGCACAAATGCAGTTATTTTAGAGTGGCTAGTGCAAATCCATAGCACAGCACAGATTGTTTTAAAACACATTAGCCTGACTTTTACATGCACATCCAGACATGTTCACTTGAAGCCAAAATGTAAATAATTCCACTGTTTATTTGTAAACAATAATTTCAGCGCAGTTGAAACTCTCTGCCAGTTCCAATGCAAAATTACTTGACATAAAGAGTTTTTCATCATCTAAAATGTAGTCTCTGAGGCTGTCCACAGCGAATGTTCATTTAAACTGTTTTTAGAGCATTACATAAAATATACAGTTGGTTTGCATGATATTATGTCCATGCACAAAATAATAGTTTTGGCATTTTACAGGCGGGAAACAAGAGAGAGAGAGAAACTGAGTCAGGGTAAGAGAGAGAGAGATGTCCAAACCCTTTTAAATTACAGTGGTGTATGCAGTGTGTCTAATGGAAGTGCTGATGTCAGAGCAGGATAAGTGCAAGAAACTGGTGACAATATAAATCCTTAAATGGAATCATATGTGTCTGTATCTTTAATGCCATCTGAATCATCTAACAACTTGGTGGCAACCAAGTACATTAAAGCACAAGAACAATGTTCCAAAGTGAAACAAACAGAGCATCTCTGTTTGTCTGCTGTGAACGTTCATTTTGGTTGTCTGCTAATCATTGTTCATGCTGACAAAAGCCTCTTCACCCAGACAATGAGGGTATCTTCTGATGACACTTCACTGAGTGAAGGAGAGTGCTCAATCCCAGTAAATCCACCATTATTTCAGATGCTAATGAAATTCTCGTTTGACCTCACACACAAACATAACCCACTCAAATGGACACATACACATCCACATTTTCCCCAACTCAAGTAAATTCATTAGCATTAAAGGAATACATTTTAATGCAAACCATGGGTATGATACAATTTGGAATCACTACAGGACCACACACACACACACACACACACACACACACACACACACACACACACACACGTGTTTTTGTCAGCATTCCCTTGCCATGTGTTCTGGTCTTCGGCCTTGAGTCAGGTCCAAAGAGTGTGTTTGAAAGCACTCTTTTGGATGCTACTGTGAGGATTCCTGCATACTGGGACAGTGAAGCCATTTCCTCCCAGGGCTGCCAAGCCGCTCTGCTACTGTTGACTTAAGCACTCCACATAACGCAGAGTGGCCCACCCTGTGAGGTGAAGCCCAATGCAACCACTGGAGCTGCACAGCATACCCAATACAACCAGCGTAGTGGCAGCTTCCCAGCTGGGGAGGCTGTGAGCGTTTGAGTGTTGTGATACTAGCTTCTAACAAAAGTCATGTCCTTATTAATCTTAGAACAGCCTCAACCTGGCTTTCATTACATTCAATCACTATACTAGTCAATTGCAATAACTAGCCTATATCAGTTAGCTGATGGAAATAATACTACATAACATAAGCAAAACTGGAAATAATATCATTAATTTAGGTCTACCTGCTTTTACCTTTTCATGGCCAGCATATCAGATAACTGTAGACTACAGCTACATGATTGTAGCAATCACACACAGTTGTGATACTGATGATAAACACAGATCCCAGTGCACAAATGTGAATGAAAAATTGGGATGAGAGTTTTTGCAGAGCAGTATGGCATAGGTGATGGGGAACATTTAAAGCCAGCAATCAAGAGATGGCAGTCTACTCTTAAGCACTTACACCATGTGAGGACATCAACACTGTGATTACTAAGTTGACATATTGTGACAGCAATGGCCATGGAAATATAACACTACCGAAAGCAATTTTTAGTCCCATGCTAGTCTTAATGTTTAGATTGTAAGATTAACTTCAAAATGCAGCCCCACTCATTTGAATTTATGTACTTATCCCATGAGGTTCATCTTCTTAAAATGCCCAGAATTTCATTTCCTTTGGGTTTAACCTAACATCTTGCCAGCATTCATCATTCCGACATTTCCTCTAGAATCTCAAGAAGGCTAATCTCCTTGCTGACTTCCTGACATCACGTTCATACTTCAGAGTTAACACAAGCAACAATAAATCCTGCATCCAAGGCAACAGCTTCTAAGGCGGGGTTGAGCTGACATGACCCTTTAAAGTATTCACAGGAAACACTACCTCTATTTAAAGGTGTGTGTAAGGCATTAGTGATGTCCCACCCAGTCCATCAACTGTGAGTGAGTCAGTGGTAAGAGCGGTGGGTGCTGGAACATTAATCTTGAATCTGAAACAGATCCCTCATGGATGTTTGCATTGGCAGGGAGCTTCAGAAGGTGCTTATAGACCCCAGTTAGTAAGATACCACTGGTTAAGACACACTTTGATGAGCTCGCAGGCTCAGGTTCTGTCAAGCAAAGATTCAAACATGTGGTGGTGACACAGGTGGTAGCGGTGCTGTTTGGCAACCAGATGGTTGTAAGTTCAAGCCCAGCTCTGCCTGACCCCATCGAAGTGTCCTTGAGCAAGATACTGAATGTGAATGTGTGTGTGAATGGGTGACTTAGAGGCAAAAGCGCTATATCAATTTAGCCCATTTACTATTTATCATGTCAACAGATACACTGCATCTAAGGCTAAAGCTGTGTCCTGCTATTAAGTCATGTAACCTAACATCATGTGTCTTTTAGGGCGGTCGTGCTGTGAATTAAAAAAAAAAAAATGCATTTGAGCTTAATTCTGTTCCTGTGGAAAGTTGTGATATCACCTTGGATAAAGCAGCTATGCATATTTCCTGAAATTGTAAAGGACTTCCTAACAGTCTTCCTCTCTCTCCTGCTAAGTCAGTGATCTCCATTTTAGTGCACTTGTATGTCCTGCCAGTCTGAAGCTATAGACACAGAAGCTTATGAAGCCAACAATGAATTTGTTACAGCTGGGGAATTTGTACTCACCATCATGTCAATATTGTATTTGTAATAAGATCCTTAATTATTTATGCATTTCCATTTGTTTTGTAATTATTACTGTTCTATTTAATACTGACAGTGATGTAACTGTGCAATATATTGGGTTTGCAACTTGTGCTAATATATATTTATTAAATATATTGATTCAAAAAACCTTAAGTGACCAAATACATAAAATACAGGAGAAGTCATACAAGACAGCAGGCAGCAGCATTTAGCCTATAAACATATACAGGCAAATACATCCCAGAGGAACTGTGAACAGATGTGCTCACGTCAAGCAGGAAGCATTAAACAGCTGGAGATGAGGTGGCATACAGAGTGACGCCATCACACACTCACACACACATACACATTCTGTATATATAGAATGTGTGTGACAATGTGAGGACAACACACACACACACCGAAACACAAAGTAGAACCGATCATGAAACCTCTGCTTTCAATAAAGCACGAGCCAGGGTTAAAATCTATGGTCAATGTGGTAAGAATAATGACAGGTGGGAGAGCTGGCACAAACACAGAGATCACACATCTTCTCCAAAGTCCCAATGGTGACAGAAGAACAGCAGAATGAAGAGCAAAGATCCTTTGCGGAGTGGTGATGAAGAGACCAAATATCTACTTGCTAACACAATCAACATGCATCTTCTCACAGTGCCTATTAGCTACTAATGTAAGACATGCATTTGGCATTTTTCTGTTAAAAGGTTACTGCACTTAATTTGCATTGATTTGTCTGAAATTTGGGCTATTATCAAATAGGCCACTGAAAACAAGATGACATCTGTTCTATTATTCACACCTCTTCGCTGAAAATATCTGTATATTTGAGAGGCAGCTCCTGACCCCCCATGGCAAAGACCATTTTGGCTTGAGTAGACAGTACACTGAACTTGGGTTTTCCTGTGCTAGCATGCAGAATCAGCAGGAATCTATGGAATCTACTGCATGCAATCAAAATGGAATTCCCTCTTCTTAAAACCTTTACTAGATAAGGAAAGCATATTTAACAATCAGATATCAAATATCCCCCCAAATATGAACAACGAATGTTCCCACCAGGATATGATTAACTAGTATTGTGAAGTAATAACTGAATGTGGACACGTTTTATCACAGAGTGAAGTAAAACTTGTTGTAACTGACTATCTAAACTGAAACCAAAACACAGAGTTCAGCTGGGAGTGGAGCAGAGATTTCTCCTCAAGGCATTCTCTGCCTGCCTTCTCTACCGAGTGCCGCCGGTCACCACAGAGTGGCCCAAAGAGCTCGCCGGGAAGGGCTTAGAGTCCTATTTTACACCATCTGATAATCCAGACACCACTGAGCACTGGGCTAAGCTAGCACGAGATATATTCATGAAACCTTCCCTCCGTGTCGTCATGCTATGGGACACCCAAACACTCACGATTCAGAGCCACCTCTCTTCTAGAACCAGTCTTTCAGAAGGCATAAGTGTACAAATGTATTTGAGAGCACATCACAACCGTCATGCTCAGGCTCACAGAAGTAAGTGGCTAGGATGCACTATCTTTGAAAACAAAGACAGGCCATTTTAAAAGCTCTTCTAGGGCTAATGTATAATAGACCGGTGCAGGTGGATTGTGGCGTCTTATGTTGTTTAGTAATTCTGTGCAAATGACAGCTGACAGCTCAGCCAAGCAGACAAATATGAGGCTCACTGAAAAGAACACCAGTATGCAAAATGCATGGATAACAAATACCTGTCAGATTGCCACCATAACCTTCATTCAGAATGTTGCATTATTCAACATGCATAAAAGACTCATAGCTTACACCATAGGCAAGGTACGAACCTGACAAAACATTAACAGTGAAATCCAGGGGCAATCATTAACGATGGCTCTATTGTGTGCCGGTACAACAGCGCAAACAAAAGTGACATGGGCCCGGCAACAGAGATCTCAGAGAGAGATAAGATGGAGAAAGACTCCTTTCATAATGTCAGGATTGGAAAAAAGGATAACAGTGTGTATCACTTGAACACACACACACACCAAGACACACAATATGTCTGCGTTTTCAATCCTTGCCAAGCACACAGCCAGTCGGGCACTTAGGGTGTGTAGTTATCTGTAAGGAGGTCCAGCACCCCAAATGCCAGCATGGGAAAGCCCTTGAAGTAAGAGTAAGCGAGGAGGGCGGGCCACCGAGACCTCATTTAGTCAAAGCCAGTTGACTAAATAGGCCTGAATAATGACATTACTCATGCTGCAATAGCAAGACATTTGACTTTACGTAGCCTGGGTACTCCTGCTCATAAGACTGAGCTAGAGAAGGAGTTACAGCCATCAAACCACCACCATCATCATCTGAACAATGCACCGCAGCAATAACTACCACACTTCACTAATAAAAGCTTTTATGTTGGGCTTTGAAAAACTGACCCCCAAAACAATTTCAATCAGGTGTTTGGGAGGCCAAGAGCATATTTACTCAGAGCCCAGAAAGGCACCCTGATTCTCTGCCTGCACAAAGGATGTGTTACATAAAAGCCTGAGCCAGGATCACGCGTGTGAACGCAGCCCAGCATCCATTTCCTCTCGCTTCTCAAACACCACCAACAGACTCATCCACATGATCGTGCACACATACACACACACACACAAACACACACACACACACAGACGTACACACAAGTATGCTAAAACAAACACACACTCTGAAACGCATGAAAACATACATGGCTATCTGATTTAAATGAGTGAGTGTCTGCTCGTTCATGCACACATACACACACACACACACACACACACACACACACACAAAGAGAATTCAGGCAGGCAGAGCCAGCTGGGCGCATAAGCCTTACGGCACAATAAATCCAAATAATCCTTTACCACAGGGGTGAGAGGAGGGGAAGAAAAAGAAACAGCAATTATCCTTGCCGTTATTGTGTTTGTGCGTGGGTGTGTGTGTGTGAGAGAGAGAGAGCATGTACGGTAGGGTGCGTTAGCTATCTGTCGGTGTGTGTGTGTGTGTTAAAGATATCCAGGAGCACCACTCCTCTGCGGGAGTGACATGCAAGTCACCGGAATGCAGGCACTCAAAATAGCTAGCCAGCTTATGGCATTTAAAGCCACATTACACACCCACACACAGAGTGGAAGTGGCAGAGGACTGACAGGAGCAAGGACAGTATCAGACAAATAACACACACACACACGCGCGCGCGCACGCACGCACACACACACACACACACACACACACACACAAACGTACAATGATAATAGAAAAAAAGGAACAGCAGCCTTACCTTCCATCATGATTGCAGATTTGCATTCCTCTATCTCCAAGGAGCCTGAAACGAGAGGGTTGGGGTGGTGGAGGCCCCAGTTAGTGGCGGCGGAGACACACACACACACAGATCCGCCTCGCTCGCTAAACGCCACTAAGCTCCCAGACGCCCACAGCCCCCTGGCAAAAACACACTCCCCCAGTCCATACAGCACGGCCAGCCAACAAGAGAGTGAGTGAAAGAGAGAGAGAAAAAGACAGAGAAAGAAAGAGAGAGAGAGATGGAGGAGAGGATGGAGAGAGACTGAGAACAGACGGACCGATGCTTAGGCCATGGATGCTACAGCTTGTGCTACTGCTGCGGTTGTTGGTCTATCCTACACAATCAGCAGAGGATGCTGAAAGGAAAAAAAGCTACAGAGGAAAAAAAGACAGATAGAGACGGGGGGGAGAGAGAGAAAGAGAGAGAAAGAGAGAGAGAGAGAGAAAGAGAGGAAGAGGGAGGGAGAGAGAGAGAGAGTGGGAGGGAGGCTTCATGAGGTCACAGAATCATCTAGCCAATCAGATGCAGCATGTTCTGCATCACATGGCTTCCAGCTTACATCTCCTGACACAAAGTCTCCAGAGAGACGCAGACGAATACACATCCAACACACACACACACAAACACACACACACACACTCCCTCTGTGCTCTCTTCCCACCACACACATTTTACACCCCCACCAAAAAACACACAAACACATATTCACACATATGGAGTCCCTACCTTGTAATACTGCAGTGTGCTGTGGACCTCACCAGAATGGAAGTGAATGAGAATAATGATCTCTGCTTCAGAATAATAACATGCTCTCAAGAAAGAGACTGCTCATGCTCCAAGAGCACACACATACACAGAGACACGCACAAAACATACATAAACAAACACACATACAGACACACAAACACACACACACACAAAGACTGTGTCTATGCCTCGTCTGGGGTTGGGGTTGTTGTGCCGTTCTCTGGAGTAGCTCTAGCTGTGTAGCAGATCCAGGTCTGTGGGGGGAGATGGCCGTGTGTTTTCACATGTAACGTGCCCAGAGTGTGTGCCTGCTCTGCTCTGCTCCGCTCCGCTCTCCCCGCCCATCCCTCCCCCCTCCCTCTCTCCCTTCCTCTCTGCCTGCCTCTCGTCTGCTTCCCTCCCCCTGCCTCGCTCACTCGCCTCGTTTCGGTGCGCCTTTGCTTCGTGAGCCTCAGCTGGCAGCTAGGGAGTCTGCGCCTGCCTGCATCGCTCTTCCCCCCCCACCCTCTATCACTCATTCCCTCCCTCTCTCGCTCACTAGCTCGCTCTCTCTGTCCATCTCCCTCCCCCCTCTCTTCCTCCTTCAGCTGGGCAGAGTAATGTTACCAGTGTGACGTCAGCGTGATTGATTGTTATCTCGAGTGGGACAGAAGCACCATGAGGCTGGGTGGGGGTTGGGGGGTGGGGGTGGGGTGGAGAGAAGGAGGGGTGGCTGAAATTGTGGATTAATTAAACATGAAGGAGTGGATCAGTGCCAATGGGCAGGATGGGACAGGGATGACCACTAATCAGGCTGAGACAAAGAAGCAGAGTGACAGAGAAAAAACGAGAGAGAGAGAGAGAGAGAGAGAGAGAGAGAGAGAGAAGGAATACCCAGACCAGCGTACAAGTGTAGAATGACAATTAGCAACTGAGTTCACTAAAGTTGGCCAAAACAAAGACAGCGCCATCAGCAGCAGCAGCAGCAGCAGCAGCATAGGAGGAGGTAATATAACACAATTACACAGCATGGGCGACACATTCATGTGATCATGTTCAATCATCTCTATTATCTCTATCTCTATACCTCTATGGATTAGCATCTCAGTCTCTTTATTTCATTGACCGTTTTGCAGAATTCTAGACTTGGACATGCAAGAAACAAAGTAATAAACCGCACGCATCACAGTGCTCTGCATAATACTTTCAAATTTCTAAATAATTTTACTCGCATACCGCCAACAGGATATCACAATCCTACATTTATACATTTTTTATGCATTTAGCAGATGTTTTTTTTATCCAAGGCGACTTACATTTGTTAGTTATCAATTACTTAAAGGCCAGTCTCCTCTAGAGCAATTTAGGGTTAAGTGCCTTGCTCAAGGGCACAACAGTTGGAGCCGGGATTCAAACTCAAACTACTAGCACTCTAGCAGGTTTCTTCACCGCAACGCTACCACAGCCAGTATGCTGACGTAACGTTACTATCAACCATTATCATACTATTTTTAATAAGGCATATCCTTATGGTCTGGTATCTAATGGAGGGATCTATTGACGATATACCATCCAATCTCTCTATTTGATCATGTTGTGCGATCAAGTTTTGTGGCACTGGGATGATTTATTAGCTTTAGCCATGTGATCTCTCCCTCTCTCTCTCTCTCTCTCCTGCAATCCTCCAGTCTAAGCTCTAACCTGGGCCAGCGGACGACACCTCAGCTGGGAGACGACACCTCGGCCTGACTGATCCAATCACGCACAGTCATGCTCAGACCCATGTGAGCGCCTTCCCTCTCACTTACTCCCACACTAACATTCTCTTGCTTTCCTTCTCCTCTGTTTGTCTGCGGCGCCATCTAGTGGTATGATCTTTCCTTACTGTCTGCTTTCTGATCATTGCTCACAAGTGTAGATCATTTTCCTTTGAAGCTGTGATGCTGATTTATTCCACTTGGAAACAAAAGACTGGATGGACGCTTAAATGAGATTTGAGAGTAATATAGAGATTCTAAGTCATCAGTGGCATTTTTTTGGGAGGAATAACAGAAAGAGTGTGTGATTTAATTTACTATTATTATGGAACATCAATACTTGATTATATGCATTACTTATATATCATATATGCTGTTCTTTGGCCTTTTTTTCTCCCTATGGATACCAGTTTCATTAGTACCTTGTTGCAAATCCTAGGTCCCTGTAACATCATGAAGGGGAAAAAACACTTGCTGCAGTCCCCCAGTCTGTTTGCCTCTTCCTTCCACACATAAATGTGCTCCACATGTGCTCAAATATGCCCACGTTTTTCCACATTGGCACAAATGTTCAGGCCTTGAGAATTTATCAACAAAAGTATTCAAAACTAAATATACTTCTTATTTATTATATAAGCCTTATTTTGTAACACTGTACATGATCACTGTAAAGACACGACATGCAAGTGATGCCATAGCTATGTGGCTGCCAGATGACCCATGCCAAGCCCTTCACAATAGGTTAGCAGGTTACACACAGCAGGTTAAGCACACAAACACGTGCACGCACATGCAAGTCATTTGTTGTGCTTTGGTATAAAGAGAAGACGTGAGAGAGCCAAGTGCTGCATTCTCTGCTGAAACTAGCTGCCTGACCCAAATTAGCATCTGGCTGACCCATTTTGTATGCATTCAAATTTGGCACTGCAGATAGATCCCACAGAATCTATGGCCTAAGAGGCTGCTCAAGGTGCCTCCACTTCTGCAGCTCAGTAAAGCAGCACAAATAATGACAGACAATGCACACAAATACTTCAGGTTAAGACAAACATAGATATAACATAAGCATTTACTCTATAGCGCCCACAAAGCACACTGCGCTTCCACAGACACCCACCGATAATAAAGGTCCTCTTACCGGCAACAATCCGAAACCAGCCTGTCACGAGCTGCTCAGCCATCTACGGTTATCTCCATGGATCAACAGCCTCAGGCAATCCGTACGCCAGAGGTGGATGGACAGGCGACTGGATGTTGCAGAAAGAGAGGAGAGACGATGACTAGAAAACCTGACTAGAGAAAGAGAGAGGGAGAGAGAGACAGGGAGAGAGGGAGGGAGGAGGGGAGTAAATGAAATGAGTTCTGATAGTAAGGAAATGGATGCATAATTATCTGTCCTCCATATCTCTCTCTCTTTCTATCATTCGCTCATACCTGCCCTCACAAACATAGTGAATAAACAAACGATGGCACACACCCAAATACCTATGGTGGTCCCTAGTCCTGCAAGATCCTATGAGAGAGACACCGAAGCAGAGCTTTCAGGAGAGTGCTTCCTGAGGGTGATTGACACTTAACTTCCTCACAAATTGAGACACACACACAGACTCACACACTCACACACACACAGTGACACTGTGATTACACAAAATTGAAATGAAACGGAAATTGCACAATTGTCTTAAGCAACTCAAGCAACTCAAGTTCACCTCCGTTCCCTCCACTCAACTCAAAGTGTGTACTGAGTGCGGCATTACAAACTGAAATCTATGACGACATACTGCTCAAAGAATCAAAGATAAAGTCAGAATAATGCCATCTGCTGGTGGATCCATGCTACTGAACTGCCCCTGAGAAGAGGTGACAACTTATAGTTTGTGCTCTCTGGGTCTAATAGTATAGGGCTCATTTGTGGCCCAAATCATTTGCCACAGAGCCATAGTGGTAGGGGTCAGTGGTCCAGTTGTCCAGTTGTCTGAAGTCAGCCGGGTGTGGGTTCATTACAGGAGTTGGGCAGTAATCAAAGGTCACAGAGCTTGCTTTTCACTCTAAAGGGCATGATAACACAAGACCAGGCCGTCCTGTGATGCCAGGAGGTCACTGACTGTGCTTAGACATCGGAGTTATTGTGCCGTTCCAGTATCTAATTAATCAATCCAATGCCTGACGCGTGAATGAACATCTTCAAGTTACAACAGCGATGTACAAATATATATACTTAAAGAGAAAGTTATGGTGTGTATGTTAAAAACATGAAAACACATCATCAAGCTAAACCATTCTCTCCTACTTGAAGACATAAAAGCTGACTTAAGAAGCCTTAAGAACATATAATATCTAAATTAAATATTAGCTGTAGGTTGATGCTTATCATACAATCAAGAAATGTAATGAATCACTTATTTTATAGTTTTACAATTACACTTTTTGTGGGTTTTGAGGCCTCAATCCGAACACTACAATGTATAGCAGTCTGAATGGATGACAAGAATGAATAAGGATTATCTACACACATACCGCAAATAGAGTAACAACCTGCATTTCCAAATCCTCAGATAACTCCTTACACTAAGGAAAAACTGAACAAAGCATAGACTGTCCTCTTGTGGTGAAAACTATAAAAACATTACAGTGGAACACAGCCTTCTATTGAGAGAAGATCTAAAAACCGAGGGAACCTCATGTATGATGGATGGTTGTTATTCTCTGAGATTACAGGGCAAAGCCTCGGTTTCCTCCAGACCAACTTCATGTCTGTGGAATGACCACCGCTGTTGATTTGACACTCTTTCCTCATGATGTCAGGAGGAGGATGGTTGGGGAGGTTTTCGGAAAGCAGACGGCAATATTTCAAACCCCAAATTCCTGTTTATTTAGTCTTAGGTCTTTGCAGTTGGTGATGATTTCATAATAATGCGAGAGTCAAACAAATTAACTTGTGAAACATAGCTGCCCCAATAAAAATTTGGAGTCCGTGTAAAGATGTCAATTTGTGGGATACATGCGAGGAAAAATTCTGGCTAAAAATGTCAGGGCTCTCTTTCGCTCAGAGGTTCCCCCCATCATCAAAGCCCTGGGCTGCACTGTGGGGATAGGCTAGGATGAAGCACAGTCAGTAGCGCTGCACCTAAAGCTACTAAACACATGGATCAACATGGCCATTACTCCACGTACGTACGCACGCACACACACACCACACAGAGAGATTTCACTAGTGGGCCCACACCATCCAGTCTCAGCGTCCAATCAGAGGACTGTGTGGTCACTTGATTCCATCTGAAGTAAAACATCCCAGTGCACTGGTTTGTCTTTGATTGCCACAGGAAAGAAATGACGTGTCATTTTTAGAGGCCAGTGTTTGGTGGACTTTTGCAGAGATCTGTATTATTTTCGCCCTAGTCTTCAGTAGTAACCTGTTGACATCTGGCCAACAGGGTGTTGGCAGCTCTGGAACGCAAATAAGATTTAGCCCCTGTAAGGTGAGCCCTTGCTATGCGTCTGCTGACCATGTCAAGCTTACCACCGACATGAATGACTGCATTGACCATGATGGTCACGTAGACCCCCGTTGCCATGGTGACAGACGTGACATTCCAGTAGCACACCATCAGTTCACATATTCCACTTGTCTGTCTTTCTTTGGTGTCATGGCAACAGACAGTCCTCAGCCTGACTCTGCTGTGAATGGAGAAGTCTGCTTGTCTAACTAACTCAGTTATTGTTTTGGGTTGGCGCGAGAGCCGACAGTGTCTAGCCTGGTCTTTCTGACAGTGTTTTTCCTGGTCCTGGAAGAGCAAATAAAGAGCACTCTAAAAAGTTCTTTCATTGTTGCTGGCTGGTGGTATCCAAGATTCGCCCCAAGTTTACCCTGCTCCCTGCTCATATTAAATACATTTGTTCTTTATCTTCTGATTTAGGTCCCATACTGAATAGTACAAGAGGACACTGTCTACCCCAGTTTCTCTGACTTTTTTTCCCTAGACCTACGCCACAGCTCATAGGCCTACATGAGGTGGTGAGATGCAAGAATTGGCACTGATTTCCTCAACCCCAAAAAAGAAAGGCATTTTGACAAACTGGTCCCGACTAACATACGCCAGTACATGTGCTGCCTTCATCATTCATATACCACAACCATTTTATTGGTCAAATTTCTGAACAGGACAAGCTGTCCATACAGCTAACTTCTGCTAAGCTAATTGGAGACACTAGTCAGTTATTGGCACTAAGCTGAACATAAGGGGTCAAGTTTTGGGTTCTAAGAAGTATGCTTATTGGTTTTCTCAGAAGCACGCTGCATGTCAAACCCATCAGGCAGCAATGACAAGAATCTGTTTTCCTGTGGAGGCTAAATTTATGCAACAACCACCCAGAACAAACACAGATAATGACACACACACACACACACCACAAACACTGCCACTTCCACAGTCTCACACACACACTCACACACACAAACAAACACACACCAGTCAAACAATACCGTGATAATCTCTGGTATTTTAGGATTGACACCCTAAAAAGCATCAACTGGCACAACATGAATTGCCCTCTATGGATAAGGAGCATACGACCATGCAAACACACACACACACAAAGATTTTTTTTATTTCATGAGCATGTAGACCATGGCCTCTATCAATGGTGCCCCTGTCAAGTCAGTTTACAGACTCTATTAGTTCATACTAATCCCACCATTTCATGCGCGAAGAAGACAACAGACAGAGAGACAGACACTGTCGTCACCGTCATCATCATCATCATCATCGTCATGATGTGGCTAGTTTAAATCCTCCAAAGGTTCCTCCACTCTGCGGTGTCCATGGTGATGGCAAACATATACGCATGCAGGAAGCTGGCTGGCAGCATGGCATTTCATGCCTTGGGTGTCTTGTGCACATGCAGAGCAGCCATTACTCGGATTTTTAATGACGAAAACAGATGCCCTCGCCCGCTCCCTCCTTCCCTCCCTCCGTCTGCGTTTGACCTACTTTTTCCATCCCTTTTTCCATCCCTCTCTTCTCCAGTGGAGGGCAGAGCTAGACTGCAGGAATCGATAAGGAGTGAGCGCACCTCACACGTCCCGTTACATCTCCCTCACAGAGATGAGGCTTTAACACACAACACACACACACAGACAGACAGACACACACACACACACACACACACACACACACCATGTTCAGGGTGTCGAGACACTGGGATTGGAAGCTTCATTGAGCTAAAGAAGGGACCAAAACAAACCCTTGTTCACAACATAGTATAATACAGTAAAGCCCCAAATTATTCATACCATCAAAAAAATATTGGAATTTTTTTTTACCCCATCAGAGCAACCAAAATTGTAATAGCCAATAAGCTTTTCACATGTCTAAACAGAAATTTTGGACCGCACCTTTGCAGCCATCTCCAGGTCTTTAAGGTTGGAAACAGTTCTTTAAAGCGGTTCATTTAAATGTTGAAAGAGAAACATTTCTTTTCATTCTACTGTTGTACCACTCTGCCTTACAGTCTTTTGCCATGTTGTTAGTATCAGTTTCCGCAGACACACGCACACACACACACACACACACACACAGATACTGACTTGCAAATAGAAATCACTAAGGTGTGTGGTGAGCTAGTGTGCAGTTAGTCTATGCCTGACTCTAAAAGCCGAAATAAGAAAACAAGCAATAAA
The DNA here is from genome assembly GCA_015244755.2 of Tenualosa ilisha. Lineage (NCBI taxonomy): Eukaryota > Metazoa > Chordata > Actinopteri > Clupeiformes > Clupeidae > Tenualosa > Tenualosa ilisha. The sequence goes on from PYXC01000407.1 coordinate 4,483,331, forward strand.
AGACACAAACAAAGACAAACTGCACTGAGCATCAGTGCCCTGAACACAATCTAAACCAGTTGCAACAGCACACACTGAAAAAACAAATATCACTAAAGACTCTCATTCTTCTAAAAGGGTTGAACTGATCTAATGTGGTTTAACGCCACATCACAGTCAATCAATGTGATCCTGTGGGCTCCCGGGGGAATGGGCCCACATCAATAGGGCTGTGGTTCAAGCAGGCATCCAATCATAGGGCCTGGTTACTGGCAGCAGTGGACACAGTGCACGGCTGCAGAGCCCTCCACCCTCATGGGCTGCGTTGTATGGAGGGAGTGACACCGAACGATTTGTTTGATAAGACTCCCTGATTACAAAGGACGCATGTTTCACTGAATACATGATTAAGGGTGCGGGGCACGCTTAGAAAAAATCCATCATCTGCGTCTGTGAACGTGCATGGAAAAATCTGTCACCGTACACACAACTGAGTAAGAATGAAAACTCTTCACTCTACACCAAAACACAACAACATGGTATGAGGAAATAGATGCTAATTGCACTAAAAGGCTTGGACTACATAAAAATGCTTTTGCCAGTAAGGGAACAGGAATTGAGTTAATGATGGCTTGAGTGAGTAGGTGTGTGTGTGTGTGTGTGTGTGTGTGTGTGTGTGTGTGTGTGTGTGTGGGTGGGGGGGGGGGGGGTAGGAGGGCGGCTGCCCATGACTGTCTGATGAGGGCTTCACTGGGCAAACAGCACGTACGCACAGGCAGAGTAGCAGACAGACCGGGAGCTAATCTCTTGGATCGCGTCACGTCGCAGGGCACCGCAGGAATTTCGCCCTGCTTCTCTGGGTCGCTCCCTAATCAGCATCCCTCATCGACCATCACCCAGGGCAATGAGGAGGGTCGCCACGGAAATGCAAAAAGTGCGGCCATCGTCTGGCCCCGTGCAGGGAACCGCAGGCCTTTCTGTGCAACACGGTGAACTGGCTTTGGTGATTAGTCTCATCCGGAAATCTAGTCAACCATTAAGAGACCAAAGGTTCTAAATATGGACACTGAAGTAGTCAAGGGAATTGTGGAAGGCCCTTGTTTAGATGAACTGGCACAGAAAGCATGTCTAAATTGATGCAAAGAAGAGTAAATGATGATGAATTCTAGAAAAGGTTGGGGTACTAAGGAGGAAGCAGTGGTAGTCATTATCCTGTAGTTTACATGCATATAGTGTATATGGCTTTGAGTACCTTAGAGACACAGAGAGATTTAACAGCACAACACAAACAAATAAATGGTGGTTGTTTCTCCAATGTGTCTTTTCTCAAGCTTGTTTTGTGTCTGACATGAGTGTATTTTAACTAGTTTAGTAGACCAGAACGAGGGGTCCACCCAGCTGCCTCAGAGAGAAACAGAACACTGATCAAGCGTAAATCGAAGAAGTGTAACTCATAGCAAACATGTTTTTGATCAGAAAAATAAGTTAAAGTCAGTGCCCTAGTTTCATAAAGGTAAGAGGCAAAGCTTACATAGCAACTGCTGGTTTCCACAGCAACCACTTCTGCTGCAGAAATATCTTGTGTTTATGCAGCCGGGCCGTTCCTAGAGAGACTGACTGGTCCATCTTCACCCTATAATCCGCAGCCTATGTGTGTGGCACAGATTGCCCTAGTTCTGGTCCGTTTCATCTCTGGGCCAAGTTGTGTGGAGTCATATGTAATGTAGGGGTTGAAGAACTGTCTAAACAGCTTAGGAGCCAAGTGCGTTTCCTCAAAGGAGGTCAGGAGGGAAGAGCAGGGATGTTTTATATGCATTGCCTATGTGAAGACAGGTAAAGAAACAGTGAGAAAACTAGAGAAAGAAAATCCATATGACACTGAGAGAGTGGAGGAGAGAGTAGGCAAGAGTTCAGATACTGTAAGCCACTGATGTCATGTCGTAGTTATTCCTTCTATCCACCACATCCACAGAGAGACTCAGACCTAAATAAACACAGCCAGCTCACTCTGCAATCACAAGCATATCTCCAAACATTTCACTGCCACTCCCAAACCAACAACACATGGCCCACAATGCATTTCTCCTCCTTTGCCCCCCTTGACACTGTCCTCTCATTACAGATACTGTGACTCTCTAGTCAGCTTTCGGGACTCAAAATGAGTCTCCACTGAAAATGCACCATGAGAATGAAACTGTATCAACCATCCCCCTTTCCCAAATCTTTTCCATCAGCACCCCTTCTTCATTTCCCCATTTTCTGTCTTTATGTAACAGCCGATTCTTTAATTCCACACCTTTCCTTGTCTCTCATTTTCCAGCCTTTATGTAATAGCCTATTCTCTGTCATTTAGGTTGTGCGTATGCAGTGACACTGCCATGGTGCTCCAGAGGCAACAGAGTGACGCAGTTTGTGGCAGGCCTCGGAAATTGGATGAGGGACTTTTTTTTGGGTCTCCATTCATCAGTGGAGCACCTATACCTGGGCCCCGCATCCCCACAGGATAACTACCAGCAGCTGTATGTCCCACTGCAGAGACAGGGTCACCCTGAAGAGGTGCTTCTGCTCAGGCACCTCTCTGTGGATAATGCTAACCTGGAAAAACACAGGAGGTGCGAGGAGGGATTGTGAAATTGGGGCACTCCTACACACTCTCAGACGCACGCACATCAAAAGAGCTGCTGGGATTGAGCCTCTTCGCTTTTCCCGTTGGTAGAGCAGCAGGAGAATACGCTCGGATCCAGCACCACTCCTGGCCTCGCAGCCAATACATCTTACTCACCACCAGAACGCACACACATACACACACATGCACACACAAAACATCCCACATCTGTCAGACGGCATGCCTGCATGACGCACTAGCAGACCTCAGCTCACCCACAAGGGTTGAAATGAGCGCTAATCCCCACTGTTCCTGGATCAGTGCCACAGACGGCTCTTTTCAAGGGTGCTCATCTATCCCAAACCTCACAGTTCTCCTGAGGCCTGGATTACTCATTGGTCTTGCCCTTGGTGAAGAAAGACCTTGAATATCCCACAAGCTGCAGGGAGTAGCCCCTTCTCATAAATAACTGATGATATGTCAGGGGATTCTATTGGACTGTGCTGTACTTCTTGTACTGGACCTGAGAAGTTTGTCGGGAAGACCTCCGATTCCTCAGAAAATGCCAGCCAGTCAGTGCCAAGGGTGCTTAAGTATCAATGGAAACTTTAAAACACGTGTAGTGGAAATCCCAAGAACAAGAGTCATCAGGCTCCATCCTAGAGCAAAGAGCAAGGAACCTCTTTGGCCTAGAGGAGAACAGACTGTCCCAAAGCAGCAGCTCAGGCCATTCCCGGCTATTTGCCTTGTCCGTTCTTTCTCCACTCCTGTAACTCACCCTGTTTTGATGGACAGGAAGGACTTGTGTTGTGAGTGAGTGCCTGCCCTGAAACGTGTCCACGTGCATCACTCTTTGCCAAGGTTTGTTATTGTTTGTCCACGTGAAGGAGTGACCCTACGCAGATCCAGGTCAGCCAAGCCATGGGTTGGGGAAAGGAGGGTCACCATACCTAGAGATCTTCACGTTCTCTCCTGAAGTCAAGCAGAAGGGCGGGGGAGATTTAAGAGGTATGCAGGAGGGCACGTAAGCAGCAGCAGCAGCTGTCCTCTGTGGACCATGACAACCAGTTCAGAAGTATGAGCGTCAGAGGCATGAGGGCAGTGACGCCAGTTAGGTATCAGGTCCCTGCAACTATCCCCACCATCCGTCCGCGCGCACACACACACACACACACACACATATATATACTCAACATAACCTTGCCAAACTAGACCCAAATAAACAAAAACTCAAAATGTCAGCCAACCTGTCAGGGAAATTTTGGATCATTTCAACATCATTTACATAAATATGCTGATGTAACTTCATCTAAGCATAGGTATAAGCGTTACATATTCCAAAACAAGAAAGGTGCTCTGATATGTCAATACAGCACTCCTTGACTGTTACTCTGAACTTACTCAAATCTAGAAACCACCCCAAACCATCATCTATGTACAAACACACACATGCATACACACAAACACCCTTCTTAACAGTGTCTTGTGATCCCCAGTGCCCTTTGATGTGGTCCAATAGAGGGGTTGTGCAATAAACCTTAACCAGCTGCTACATTCTCTCCAGTGGGTGTGAGACTTGAATCACTGCTTTGCTAACTTCACACAGCACCCCACCACTGGCCCAAAGCCAGGCTTACCATTGTACATCAACTGTGCACTGAAAAGAATTATTTAAACTTTATCGTGATGGACAACGGCCCATTCTCTAACTCTTTTGAGTTTTCACCAAATACATTTCATCATCTAACTATAATCACCTCAAAGCAGTTTGTAAGTTTAAAGACACGAGTGGCCAGATACACATCTAGTGTATGAGTAGGTAAATAGACAGGTCTGAATCCATACGGGTTAACAGCTGGCTACCACAGTACATCCCTCGAGAGACTAGATGACACATGTGGATTACTCCCACCTGTGACTCATGTCAGATCCCTGCATGTGACACCACAACCAGAGATGAAACAGCTGCCATTTTTTATTTAATCAGATGTAGTTTACCTCAGTAACCCCTTTTCATTAGGGCTGAACACATCTGTAGGTCATTCACAACCTGTTTCACTATTGTGTCAGTCAGTCCAGAAAATCCCCTGCATTGTCCCTGATTTGTCATATGGGATCTTGTGTAGCAGTCCAATCCAAACATCACCTCACATAGGTTTTCCCCAGCTTTGTCAGCCAAAAACTCAATGGATATGCGGATGACTCCCTCCAATTCCCAAGTTATCAGCAGTTTCAGAGAGGGCCTGCAATTTACCAGCCAAGTCTTGACTGAGCTCATCCTCCCTCACGACAGCTCCCTCCCTACTCTATACAGTCCCCCCCCCCCATTCTATTCCCCCTCCTATTCAGTCGACCCTCCGCGTAGCCAGCTTGTTAGACCTTTTCTTACCACGCTTTGTCTTTGTCAACGCCCTCCCTAAATGTACTCTGTCTATCAATTAAAATTATGTTGTTGATGCTACTGTTATTTAAAAAAAGGCTAAATCTGATTTTCTTTTTGTTTCACCTCATCCTGGCGTCCATGTTTAGACTGAAATACTGGAGGTTGGAGGCTCCTGTTCTTTTCATCTTTTATTTGTTGAGTAGGTTAGGCTACACTTTGAAAAGTTAGTGGCTGCAATAAACCCACTCTCTCTCTATCTAGGGGGAAATAACGTTAGCACATTATCAATCAACACAGTGGCCAGAAAAAATGCGTCACGCTTTTTTCAGCGCTTTTTTCACGCTTCACGTTTGTGAAGATCTTAACACAAACTTTGCTTTTCTTCTGATGAGTAAACGACGAAGTCCTCGTGACGCCTTTAACCACCCTGTTGCATAATTTCGGAGAAGAAAACTAAAACCCTTTTTGGTTTCGTTGTGTGTAGACTACATTTTTACTTCCGTTTCAAAGAACTTAAGTTTAGACAGCAGAATTGTGTCGAGACATAAATGCGTGCACATTGCAAAGATAGTCTAATATGACTTAATTTCAGTCCTCCTTTTTATTAGCCTACATCATGCTTGCGCAGTGTAAACACGGAAGCACCCTGTTGTGACTCAATTCCCTACTTGGAGAAATAAAGTAAAGAGAGTTATATTCACCTCTCTGGCGTCGAGTCAATTCTTTCCTCAGAATAAGTTAGTTGAGTTGTGTGTTCAACCAAACGTCTGATACCAAGTTGACTAACACGACAGTTAAGCTAATTCCGTATTCGCTTCATAATGTGGTCAATAGTCTAGCAATACTCACTTGTGCCTGACAGTCACGAGCATGGGCATGTGTGTGTAGACGTTCAGCGACTTTTCCTGCAAAACTGCATTCACAGAATTCACTCAAGGTGAAGTTGAGCAAAACAAAATATATAAAAAATGTCAGTATCCTGCGTTTGGACGAAAAAATAAATATGATGAAATAAGATGTTTGTAACGGAGATCTGACTATTCTTAGGCCTGTATTTTGATGGAAAAAAAATCACCAATTTACAAAATTCCAAACCACTTGTCAAATTAACTTAAACAGTCGAGGGTAGGTTATTCCTGTGTAATGCTCGTAAAATTAGTCCAGTTTTTCCTTCTCTTCATGATAGTCTTGATTTAGGCTAATCACAATGGCACAATGGCAGTCATTTAGCCATTTCATTGTAGACTAGGTCTAATTGTTCTTTCCACTGCTGGTCGTTGGTAACTTCACCTTAAAGATCAATATTAAAAGAATTACATAACTGCCTCCATCCTAATTTGTCCCATCATCAAACAGCTTGTCTCATTATCAACCTTTTCCACAGAGTGTGTCGTTGTCTGCACCATTAGAACAAAGCAATCAATTAATTTTGCCATTTGACAAAAATAGAACTTTGTCTGTAGAATACCATTAGGTTTAAATTTTCTGTGGAGAGTGAACATACATTCATTTATACACTCAACACGTCTCAGATTCAGGCAATGCACAGGTTTCAGACATGTTTCAACATTTCCTTTCTCAGTAGGCTATGCTCTTTACCTAAATATGCATATGCACAGTTTGTATGAAGAAATTTTGTGTAAAGAGCTTTCTTTTTCTTTTTCTTTTTCTTTCTTTCTTTCTTTTGATATGGTTGTCATACCAACAGCTGAGGTAGTATATTGTTGAAGACTTGATATGTCCATTTGTCAGCATGTGTGCGTCACTGCAATGATATCTCATGCACCCAGCTGCTGATTTCATCTCTGTGGCTGCAAGGCTCTGGGCACATGTTTGTAAGCAAGTAGGCTACTCTGCATAGCAGCACACACAGGAATGAACCAAGTACAGTAGAGTCACAAAATGGAGGAGCTGTCTGTTCCAGTTCATCTCCTTGACAGTCTTCGAAAATTTTTGTGTGCTTGTGTGTGTGTGTGTGTGTGTGTGTGTGTGTGTGTGTGTGTGTGTGTGTGTGTGTGAATATGTGACTAAGAAAAAGAGATTAAGGGAACTTCTGGTCCTGTCTCACACTGGTAATGTGCACTTTAATCGCCCCTTCCTCGCAGCCCTCTTTTTAACGGTTCCTGTCCTTGCGTGTCCCTGTCCTGCTGTGAATCTGCTGACAGCGGTCCATGTGAGGCTAGCCACACACTCCAACCAAATGTCAGAGTGCCTTTGAGTTCTTCAGCCATGGCAGCACTGGCAGAATCATCCTTCAGGGAGAGGGGGAAAGAGAGAGAGAAAGAAAGAGAAAAAGAAAGGGAGGTAGAGTGAGAGGGAGAGAGATCTCTTCCATGTTCAACCTTCTCTCTCCCTGCTGCAAGCTGCATTGTACCCAGTGGGTTTCCAGCACTGGTCTTCTGCCTCCCACAGCAACATCGAGCATTGCATGACTAGCTTATATAGGGTTGTGTGGGTGGAGAGAAGTTTGTGGAAGGAGCACATCTCAGGGGATGGAGAGAGAGAGAGAGAGAGAGGGAGAGATGGACATTTTAAGCAGAGAAAATAGGGAAAAGTGAGAGCTCTGCAATCATGTTTTGAAAGCAGCTTATGTTGCCAGCAGCCAGAGGGCAAATCGTGTGATAGTGGTGAAGGGCCCAGCCTGAGCCCTACTGGTTAGAGCCACTGATATAATGCTGCCAGGCGTACAGCACCAATGACACCCTCAGAAACAGGGGACATTTTGAGCAGGGTCACTGCAGCAGCAGTCAAGCATGGCCAGTCCCAGACAGCTGCTCCACAGTCAACCAGTGAGAAACCATTGGTGACCCGGAGCCAGCTGAGCCTGAAAAGCTGTTTGTGCTCAGACTGACAATGCCGTGTACCCTGCAAGAGGAAAGCAGAGTTAGAGGCTGGGTGGTAGGAACAGGGAGATCTGAAGGAGACCAGGGTATTTCTCAAGGTCCCATCAGAAGGAGAAAAATGGGTGTTCTTTTTGCACCCAATCTATTTGATTATACATAAGATAACTATTCAGATTCACACTATACCTGCACTGAAACCCTAATCAAAGGGCAAGAGTCTTTCAGTCACATGGAATGTTAAGAGTAAGGTTTGAAGCAGAGAGATTGAGAGAGGAATGAACTACAATCTCGCATTATCGGAAAATAAAACTGAATGGTCCTATTATGTGGTTCTTGAGGGTCTGACAAAGTTTGACAGGGCCCTGGTCCAAGGACGGGAGCTTTCGCATTCATCTGTGAGTTTCCTGGGAATGCACTGTAAAATGTTTATAGTTGTGGGTAATTGAGTCTGGAGTTGTTATTAGTCAAGCTGTGCATGGAGCAGCGAGACGGGTGAGTCCGTGCTGAGCTGTGGGGATGCCTCAGAAGAAAGCCCACACCAGACCAGTCTTGGCTCCTATAGTCCCAGTACACTGGGGCTTGTTTGAACACGTCGCAGACTGTAACCTGCGCAAAGGGCCTTGGCTCGTTCACAGCAAAGTGATCCCTGACTGAAAGAGGAGAGTGCTTTCTTCTAGAGAGACTAGACAGACATTACTCACATCATTTCATGTCCAGACAGACATCTGGATAATATATCATCATCATACGTCTGCGTTAGTTATATGTCTGGATGAAACCTTAATCGTCCTTGCTGTTCAGAGGAGGACCACTCACTACAGTCCAGCCAAACAACTCTGACCTTTCACTACCATGTTGGGCTATTCTATACAAGTACTTAAGTCACTTTAGTCCAGATCATAAAAGCATGCTGTGCAACAAACAATACAACACAATACATTTAATTATTTGAACAGTTTATATTTTATGCATGTAATACTACACAACCTGAAATGTCTTTGAGTGCAAGATTTGGCTCTTATCCAGTGGAGATGAACTAAATCTAAATCTCAAAGAAAGACAGAGGTCCTCGAAGAGAAGGAAAAGAGGGAGCTTCAGTGGGGGTACAGAGGAAGGAGAGTGTGTGTGTGTGTGTGTGTGTGAGAGAGAGAGAGAGAGAGACAGAGCGTATCAGCAACCTCTTCTCCTAATTGGCTGGTTTAAAAATAGATCTCTGGCTGGAGATCACCCTTCCTGATTTACTGTCTTCATTTACAAGAGTAATATTCTCCAGGGAGGGGTTAGGAGGTGTGAAAGTGTGTGTCTCATTATATGTCTGCTACCCCCCCCCCCCCCCCACACACACACACACACACACACTCCCTTCAGAAACTGTCACCATGTACATGCATTTGATACAGCGACCTGTGACTGAAGTTTTTGCGAGCGCAGCGGCATGTAAATGTGGTGACGCACAAGTGTGTTTCAGGATGACATACGCACAGTGCTAAAAGAGAAGCCCAGGGAAGGTCGGTGTGGACGGGGTGGAGTCATCTAGATCGAGCTGGCATAGTTGGAGGTCGAGCTATGCTAAGCTACACCTCACAGCTGATGCGCCTCTCCCTCAGCACCTGTTTATACTTAGTACATGACCCATTACTAGGATGGCTCAGTTCCGGCCTCCCATCGCCCCATTGACGTCAGGGAGCTGGTTAATCATAGCAGCATGGAGGCCAAGGAGACAGAGCTAGTCTCAGGACCCATTGGCCAGACCCATAGTTCATTCCATACACCTGCTGCTCACGCAGGAGTTTGGAGGCTTGGAACACTGCAATATGCATCCATTTGTAAAAATGCTCTTATTTCTGCCGTGACAAGGACAAATCATTATTTTGGAGCCTTCAGTACTCTTACAGTGCGAGTGATTTATTGTCATTTGTTCAGAATAAAGCCTTTTTCAACACTTTAGAACAGCATTACCAACATATATCCCTCTGCTATGGAGAATCCTCTACTTAATGCCTCTGATTCCGATGAAACATCAGCTTTGTGAAAGTAGATCACATCACACTGACCGCATTTCAACTAAGAACCCACATTCATTTTTTTTCCCCACTCAAGGATATCACAGCTTCTATTTGTAACAGAAAAGAAAATAGATGACTTCTTTAACCAGAATGAGACATATTAGTGGTTGAGGATGGGAAGATTAGAACTATAAGAGTCCCTTTGTGCCTCCTGATGTAATTGTGGCGCTAATAAAAACTAAATTATGAGACAGCAGCGACAGCTAAAATGAAAGTCCATGTGCAATAGCAAATTGTGCCACACGTGTCGGTCAAGATTGTCATGCCTGCGTAAGCAGAGGCCTTGTGAAATGTACTTGATCACCATCCTTATTTTCCAGGGTGGAGACGCCATGGGAAGTGAGTGACAGGGGAAGACTGAAAAGAGAGGGCCTCAACCATCAGCAGAAAGATGACTCAGCCCACTGCACCCAGCTGCAGCCTGGCCCGGCCCGCTGGCTGGGATGGAACATGTCATTAAGGGGGGTGGGCAGAGCTCTGGCCTGAGGTAACCATGGGGCCGCAAAGAAAGAACCCAGGCCGTGGATGGGGTTTTTTTTGGTCAAAAAGCCTTGGCTATGTGAAATACGTTATTATTTTAAAGAAATTTGTTGCCTTTATAAATCAACAGCAAGTAATATCAATACACTGAAGGAAACATTAATTACCTCCATTGATGAGGTCGTGTTTTCAATGTTTTGTTTTGTGTCGTCAAGTTTTATGAAAATGGTGGAAGGTCTAGCATTGCCAAGGATGAACCCGTTACATTCTAAAAGGGGCAGTTTGATGGATTGAGTTTCACAAATTCTACTGTTGTGAGACAATGTATGACATTTGCCCTTGATGGAGATCACACACTCAGAGTGTCCCTCTAGTTTTCAAGCCTTTTATTTCCAGTTGACTTACTTGAATACTCTTTTTTCATTTTCCATCACACATTTCTCATTTCTGATTATGAGGTTCTTTGAGGCTGTGTAAACCAATTCAAATCCTACTTATGGTTATTCGGAAGTTGCAGGGGTATTACTGAAAGGGGACCAGTTACCTCACTAGCTTTACATCATCCCTGTGACTGGTGACCTGACTGGCACTCTGACTCACATCAAACCAACTCAAGGTCAGAATCTTGGCACACTTGAACACACACACACACACACATACACACACACGCGACTTGTATGCTTCCTTACCTTACATAAACCCAGCAGGGCCTAAGGAGGGCTGGGGATGAGTGGTTGTCCTGACAGATGAGCATAAACAAGCGAATCATTCACAGCATCGGGTGAGCAAAAGGCAGTGTCATCTTTAAAGGGAAGACTCCATGATGAAATCTGGCCCTGACGAGTGTGACACTGATGTAATGCACCACACTTGCACGGCATCTTGCTCAAGCAGCAAAACAGTTTGGCAGAATGCAGGTGCATGAATCTGGTGTTCTTATGATCATGGTGCTATGGGAACATAGCATTCATTCAGTCTCTTAGTGGAGCTCTGTTGGAGACACTGGTACTGGTGATGTAAGGGATTCAGTAAATGAATGGTTTGTGGACTAGAAGATGATGTTTAACACTATGAATGCTCATGGAGCCTATACAACTGTGTCAGTATTTGCAACATGGATGAGTGTTGATATGAACAAATTCAAAGCCAAGTCTGTGTGCTTCTTACTTTAAACAGTGTTGACAGGAAGGGAGTGTGTCATCTGTATAGGCCTGGGCAAAAGAACGAAGTGCTGAATATGTGTGGAACCAAAACAACATCCAAGGACCATTAGTAATAGTAGTCATAAGCCACAATAAAGACAATATTCCCCTTCCCTTGTACCAAGCAAATAAAAAGCATTTTAGGATTTTTTTTGCATATTACATTTGATATGTTACATTATTACATTTTACATTTGACTAGATATTTTTAAAGACAGACAAGATGTTGTAGATTAATAATTAACCAATTTTCCCCCAAATATTGACGTTTGTCTGGTCCTCCTCTTTCCCTGAAATGTGCCAGCACACCATGTGATTGGTTTTCTCACATTGCATCACAAATATATTCTCTTGTCCTTTTGCCTTTATTCTGATAGGACAGAACAGTAATAGAATAGATAGGAAGAATTACTGAAAATCAGTGGGAGAGAGACATGTGTTGGCTGCAGGCTGGATTTGAAACCAAGTTCCATTGGACACTTGGATCCAGGTGTGGTGAAGACACTGCAGCTTCTTGGATGATAGTAAATTGTGATTTTTTTTTGCCTTAACATGTTCATGGATATAGTGCTTCTCAAAACGGATTAGCAGTGAAAATGGTTAGCAAATTTATAGCATTGTATGTGATACATGTTTTAGAATACAAAATACTGTTTAATTTTTATTGTGTCATGGATTGTTGTATCTATTGTATCTGTTGTATCTGTACTTTTGAGTTTGACTGACCCAAAAATGAAAGAAATAAAGAGCCACAAAGGAGAGATATATATTCATGCTTTCTTTTTAATCACTTCATAGAAAAGTAGTTTCAGATTTTATTGAACACAATATACAATATTATACCATACATTGTGTGAAACACTGAATATCCACCTGCAACAATGCGGGATTTTAACAGACATAGAAAACCCGTCTGTCATGCAGATAGTGCTAACTCGGGCTAATCGTTTGGACACAACTTGGACCAAAAGATTTAACATAGATTGAACAACGTTATACTGACGATTTGAATTTCAAAACTGCTAACAAGTTTGGTCAGAAAAAATAGTTTCACATTAGCACAAATAATTACAGATAATCACATTTTTGTAATATATCAATTCACATTGGTGCTCTAGAAATAATGTGACATGCTGCCAATATGTCCCCTCAGTCTGACTGACATGGAGCGTGCTCATTTGAGGAGATTGACGTTTTCTTTTTCAACCAGTTTCAACCAAAACTCTATCAGCAGTCTGCATTCAAAATGCGTTCTTTGACATGCCGGACATGCCAGCTTCCTGTCTTCACCTAACACCGAGACACTCTGCACAGAGCCACTACCTTGGTTAGCGTTGTGCAATTCCAGCCTCTGGGTAACATATGCCTTTAAATGCTGCTGATTGAAGCAGTCAGACATTGTGCGATATATTCATATTGATATATCTATATATATCTATATATTTATTTATATATAAAACAAAACAATATATTACCAAATAAAATAAAAAAGAAATTGGACTCAAACTCTGAGTCCACTACACATGTAACACCACCACTCTCCGGTAATGCAAGTGCATATAAATTAAAATAGATTTACAATGAAACATCATTCTTATTTACAGCCTATAATAAATATACTGTTATAAACAGCAAGAGGACCGATGTGAGCTAGAGTGACAAATGAAAGATACATGGGTTGATGATGCATATGGTGGGTAGTCAAACGTACACACATTCAGATACACATGCATACTGTGCTGTACATGTCCACATGCACACACACTCACACCCACACACATGTATACATATTGGTGAAAATTCAGTTCCTTCTGAATTGAGTGAATTAGAGTTGGGTAGTTTAAGTACCATGGAGCATGAAAGCCACATCAAATTTGGATTTGGATCATAACTTATTGTCACTGGGAATAAGTGACCTCAATGAGGTCCAAAAATGAAAAGGAGGAAACTCTAATCTTTTTGTGTTAACTACAAACATACAGAAATATGAACAAAAATGGAATTGAACATTTCTTTAGCAATAAAGGCAATGGGATTATTTGTTTATGTTTTTTGATTCTAAAGCATAGTGTGATTTGTAGTTTCAATCCAGCATCTTGACCAGTCTAATCCAAGGAAAGTATAAACAAACACATGATAATGGTCTGAGTACAACCCTGTTTTGACGTCAGTGCCTAGAGGTGGTGCTTAAGGTGGCTCTTAGAAGCTCTTTCATAAAAGACATCACAGACTTTCCACCTCCTTAAGCAACCTGGATTTTTTGGAGCCAATTTCCCTCTGATGTGAGGACAGTTGCTGATTACAGCACAAAAGTGGTAACAGGCTCCCTGGTCTTATCAGTTAAGATTTGCTCTGAATCCTTTCATCTGGATGATGATAGTTGATTTAGAGTGGGGCAGCAGGACTTGCATCATAAAATCTCAACAGGGGAGGAAGGTCAGCTTGTGTCTATTGTGTTGGATGAACATGAAGTGGCTAAAAAACTTTGAAGTGAAAATTGCTTTGGCCTGACTGACACTGAAGTACAGATTACATGATTGGACTGACCACTCCCCAGCCCTCTGGCAGAAACTGATCCTAGCCAAAGTGCAGTTTGTTGAATGATGCTTTCCATGCAACTGGGTACTGGATCTGTTGGTGATCCTGTGGTATTGTGAGTTACACAACCCTTCTGACAGTGCAGTGATATGTACATATCAGACTGTATCTTTTAAGGAGATTTTGGGCCTTCATTTAGAGCAAACAAAGTTTGCTAAAAGGGGTACTGAATTTCTACGAGTTTTACACATCTCCACACAAATGTAAGTATTGTGGACATATGAAAACACAAACAAAACATAAAAAAGGTGAAAAAGTGCACGTTCCATGGGAAAATCTAGACTTTGACCGGTTGTTTAATGTTTGGATTATTCTTAATATTGCCTAATATTGTAGGAAGACACTGAGTTTTCTTTTTCTGCAGAAATACAAAACAATTCTACTCTGAAGCTGTTTTTCCTTAGAAAACAAAAACATTTCACGTACATCTTTACTAAAGTGTGTTCAATAAATAAAAAAGACTCTTAAAAAGACAATAGTAAAAAAGGCACACAACGTCTGTAGACAAATGGTACAGAAAAAAGTAAACAGTTTCTGTCTTTACAAATAACGTGTTTGTCAGTAGTTCATTTTGCTACCTCCTGACATTCCGTTAGCTTGGTAAAAAGTCACTTGGTACAAAAAACACATCCTCTCTTTCAGTAGTGTCAACACGTCTAACGCTTGTCTGAGTGAAAACAAACGCTATTTGGTTGGCCCCGATCCTTCATTTTCCCCAAGTCACCTGTCAATCAATCAGGTCCAAAATGTCTGCAGCATTTTTTTCCTGAGAGCTCTGTGGTCGTTCCCACAGAAACTGTCCATCTCTGGCTCCAAAAGCAAGTGCATGGAAGGGGTATGACTCTCACCCCCACCAAAGGGGACACAAATGGATGCCCCCCTTTTGGGCTTCTCAAAAAACATCGCCTTTATGCAAGATTTCCTTTCCTCTTGATAAAGGAAAACGTGAAAGACCCGTGTCGGCCATGTTTAACTGACTGACAGGTAAAGAGCAGGTCCTATGTGTCCACGGGTGAGGCGTCATGCGTGACGATCTCAATGTGCGTGGTGGCTGGTTCCATGGGCTCCTCCCTTTCCCCTTCCTCCTCCTCTTCCTCCTCCTCCTCCTCATCATCTCCCTGACTCTGCTCGTCCTTCTCTGTCCCCTCAGAATCCTCCTCCTCCAGGGTCATCTCAAACTGGAACTTGTCCGCAGTGCCTCCACCCCCGCCCTGGCCCTCCTTGTCAGTCTCGTAAGGGGGCGAGGGGCTCTGAGGGATCATGCTCTGGTACCAGTTCCTGTTGTCTTCTAAAGTGTCCAGGATGTCCTGTGCGTCAGGGTGCACCAGGTCAGCCCATGTCTCCCACAGAGGGTGGACGATGTAGTCAATGAAACCCACCTATGCAACACATACGAAAACCACAATGTCATCCAAATATCTGTATCAACCAATAGTCTGGCCCCATTTACAGTGTTGACCAATAGTAATACACTGTAGACAGGTGTTGCTCTAATATAGTCATTTACCATAGACCTAATTTTTGATAACCAACTGGCAGCCAGCTGGTTCCAAAGGAAGCTCTTTTTTTGATATTTCAAATGTTTTTTTGCCATAGGAAGCTCTACTAACCTGAGACTTCTCCACAGAGGCAGTGTGCTTGTCACACATGGGGCTGATCTCCATGCCACGCTCCCTCTCACGGTCGCCCTGGTGGAAAAACTCGTCCATGATGCGGTCAGTCCACTGCCGGTACAGCTCCAGGGACTTGGTGGGGTTGCTGAGGTCAGCACAGTGCACCATGTTCCGCAGGACCTGTTCAATGGAAAAAAAAGGTTAAATTGGCCATTAGATGAGCTTTGATCTCAGAGTGAATTCCACACTCAAGCTGTTTGGAGTGCCTAACTCGGTGGGAAATGGAAAATGGGGAAGAGGGGAGAAGTGAAAGGTGGAAAGAGAGAGAGGTTGGAGACTGTGGTCATCGCAGCAGGCTGTGATCTTAATGATCTCAAGCTGGTTCAGTCATCCACAGAAAATGAATTAGTTCAATTAGTCTACGCAGAGGTGGAGAAATTTGACTTCTATCTGACAGTCAAGGTCTCTCAAACACATCCACATCCACACACACACACACACTGCAAAAGTGTTGGTGGAGACTGTGGTTACCTGTATCCTGTCAGTGTAGTTGTCGAGAAGCAGCACTCCAGAACTCGTCACTTTCTTTGTCTCCACCATGGTCTTCAGGTCTGCCAGTAAGCTCATGTGCTTGGACATGTCTGTGGCCAGTACCTGTAGAACAGTACAGGCAAACGTCAACAAGCAGTCTGGGAATTGTGTGACACTAGACTACTGTCTAATGCTAGGCTCTGATGGGTTGTTGGAAGCTGGCTCTGTTCTGTTTTTTTTTTTTTTTTTTTCTTGAAAGACTCACCATGTCGATGACCATCTTCCTGAGGGACTGCCTCTGCTTCTTGGTGAGGTTCTGGAAGATATCGCAATTGTCCTCCTGCAGCAGCTTGAAGCCCACGGCCAGATGATGGTTCTCCAGGACGGACTCATCGTTGTACATGAGGGCCAGCTCAGAATCTGCACATGATTACACAACAGGAAGTCAGGATTCTGGCAGGACATTCGTCGTCCAACGTGAGGGAACTGCTACAGTAAAAGCTTGTTTTGTGGGATCCCAACTCACTTGTATTGATGAGAAACTGGTTGGACACTCCTGGATGGTCCACATCGTGAATGGCAGCAGCAAAAATGGCAGCGAGAATCTCAAGGTCTGTGAAGACGGCCTGCAGGAAAAAACATAAATAAAAATGAGGAGAAGCTTTTACAAACCCCTGCGCCTCGCCAAACAAATGCACTGACGGCAGAGAACTAATCCCAGACTGTTGTCTTCCCAGTGGAGCCATTAGTATTCCCCTGGCCGAGCACAAGTGCTTTACGCAAACACTAATTAAGGCATGATTAATAGCCGGGCTGAGAGGAGGGCCATACTGGGAGAGAGGGAGGGAGGGGGGGAGAGAGAGAGAGAGAGATAGAGAGAGAGAGAAGCACCAAAATGGCAACTGGGGAATGCTGCTGTTAAAGATGATGGATGGCACTGGCCATGTAAAATGAGCCACTGGGTGTACCATCTTAGTCTTTACTGATAGCGCTTTACAGCAGCTAGGTGACAAGACAAACAGAATTCTATAAAAACAGCACACTTGGGAAAATTGGGGACAAGTAAGGAAACTCTCTATAGAGAGTCTCTTAAGAAAAGTCTTAATATTGACCTGAGGATGAGTTTTATATGTTATATGCTAAATGTGTATGCATATGTATATGTGTGTGTGTGTAGTATGTTAGCCCTTACGTCTAATGCAGGCGTTGAGAGCAGGATGTGTGTAGACTGGGCCACGTCTGCGGCGTGCAGGCTGTTGTGGTAGGCTACGTCTGAATGGTAGTGGTCCTCCAGTGTCATCATGTAGGCCACAAATGTTTCCGCTGGGATCTTGAATGTCTTCAAGAGATCCCTCTCCTGACACACACACACAGAGGGAGAATGCTATTTAACAAAGGTCCCGGACAGCAAAGGGTTTTGTTCTCTACATTGATGCATCCAGGAATCTTGTCTATGTATTTAAAATTCTCTATAGCAGATCTCAGACCTGTGACTCACCTGGAAGATGGCGTACATGATGCAGGTAAGAGGCCGGTGATTGGAGTATTCTGACACGGTGAAAATGTTCAATCCCCATTTATTCAGGTCTTCAAGTTCCTAGAGTAGGAAGAGTGAAACAGTTTTTAGTTTGAAAAATTTCATTTCAGTTGTCATTTACAAAAAACTGAAGCAAAAGTATCTTGTGAAAATGCATTAAATTGATCATCTCCTGTGTTCAGTGTTTCACAGTACAGCTCAACTGAAGTTGGAGGCGATGATGCAAACCTCCCTGCAGAAATCAATAAGGCATAAAAATAAAGCTGAGGCTTAGCCCACAGCCGCAGCACTCGCTGTGTGAGTCAGTGGCATCCATACCTTGGCGAGCAGGTCCTCCTTGTCCGTCTTGACTCCGAAGCGGGCGATCACGCTGCAGTTGGAGAGGCTGGGGACGTGGGACACCTTCTTCACGCCGCTGATCTGAGTCATTAGCTGCTGCTTCTTCTTCTTCTCCCGAGCCTTTGGCGTGGGTGAGGGGATCTCCACCTCATTCTGCTTGTCTGCGTCAGAGACGGGGAGAGAAAGAGAGAAGAGAGACGACATCAATCCCACGGCATCTTCGTTACCACCACGAGAGCTTCATGGCATTACACATGGCATTACACTAAGCAACGCAATCACTTTAGCCGCACCTCGTGAATAAACACCATCAACCATCATATACAGCCAGTCCCTTCCTCTGCACTGCTAGAAATCTGAAGGTAGCTGTTACAGTCCCTGGTCAACATCTTTCATGTTGGATAGACAAAAGCAGACAGAATTAAAAAAAAAGAAAAAAAAGAAAATGGAGCCTGTATCATGTTGCCCGATGTTCAGCCTCTGTGCAGCTGTCGCGCAGCCCAGCAAGACAAAGGGCCTTTGTTTGAAATCGGGCGGCCTGGTCTCCTCTTTCCCCCAGTGACGTCAGTAGAGAGAGCTACTGGCCCGCAGACAAGGCCCAGGTGTGCCTGAGAGGGGGTGAGGGTTGTGGTGGGGGTGTGGAGGGGTCCCACCTGCACCACTCACTAGAAAAAGGCGGGGGGGTAGTGGTGAACATATCAGGACTGTGCTCCATTTTAGCTTTATTTTCCCTTCCATTCATATGGAAACCTTGCTCCCTCTCTCCTAAATCTCCCTCTTCTCCACCTACCCCTCCCCAACACGCTCCTTAAAAGGTTATCCCTCAGAGAGGATTGGACACCTCCACTGCAATCTTCAAGGGGCCTTCCCATTCTGCGGAGCACGACTCTCTGTCTCGGCTGCTCCACTTTAAGGGGCTGGATGGGATTGTGTTTCTAATCTCTCCCTTGTCTCATATCCTCTCGCCCCGAGGGCCGGAGGTATCGTGCGCGAGGCCCGGCTCCCAGTTCCGCTGACTGCCACAGCCCTGCCATCCTTATTCAATTACCAATGCGCTAGCGCAGATAACGACCTCCACCCCGCCCCACTACCACCACCACCCACCATCCGTTTCACTGCGTGCGCTCTTTTTCTTTCTCTCTCGCATGCTCATCCTCCCCAGACTCTAATGGAGTGCGAGTGATAAAAAGCGAAGTAATGCGCCCCCCCCACACACACACTCCCCCAAGATGGGAATGGTGGCTGATTAGATGTGTGAGAGGTGGAAGTGGAGGTGGGGTGCTGAGTTCAGTCATTGTGGTCATTATCCCATGTTTTCTGTGCTTCATTATTCATAAGTCTACTTCATTATGCCATTATCACCAGTGAAGTGATGAGGGGAGTTAACCTCCTCCCTCTCTCTCTCGTCTGTTTGTCTCTCTCTGTCTGTCACTCTGTCCAGCTGCACAGTAGAAACCCAACACTGAGAGCTGTGAGCAGAGCCAAAACATGTCTATAAAGCTCTCCAAAATCTGTCTTCAAAATTTAGAGAACAGGAAGAATCTATTTAATCATCTCTCTCGCTCCCTCTCCCTCTCTCTCTTCCTCCCTCCTTTCGTTTCTTGCTTCTCCCGCTTTTCTCCTTCACAGGGTGGAGCGATGGAGGCATGATGTGAGCATTCATGGGTGAGTTCCCATCGCATGTCTGGCGAGAGACATCACTGCGGATGATTCACTGCATTTGTGGGGGCAGCAGCTCCACATCTCTCTCTCCTCTCTCCCTCTCTCCTTCCTTCTTCCCTTTCATCATCCCTCCTTTCTTTCGCTTTCCCCACATCACATGTCTCTCCCCCCCCATGAGCACTTTCTCTCATAAATAATACAGCCCCCTAAAGTGCTCTCCATATGTGCAGAGGGGAAATCCAGCTGCTACGACATTTTGGGGGAAAAGGCGGTGGAGGGGGATTGAGCTCACACACACACACAAACACACACACATACACGCACAAACACACACACATACACGCACAAACACGCGCACACACACAGTTTGGTGTGTGGATGTGATGTGCGGGGCTTTGCGCTGGAAGGGGGGCATCACTTTGGTCAAATCTGATCTCATTAGCCCTGGCTGAGGCTGTACTTTCTCAGCTTGGCTCGTCTGGGTGACCAAACGAGAGGGACAATGTGGGCAACACACGTGAGCGCAGGGGAGGAGCACAGGCTGAGTCACATGTTAGTCTGTCAGACACGCACACGCGCACACGCACACACACATACACACACACAGATGTACACAAGCAAAACCACACTCTAACACCTTTAACAAAGCGAATGAGTGAGTCTAAAGGCTTGACCCCTAATGACCAGCAGCAGCCACTAATGGTGAAGAGCCCATCATTAGGCAGCCAATGCTGCCTGCTCCCACATGATGCTCATTAAATGCATTCCCTCTAACTCTGGTGTGTGTGTGTGTGGGTGTGTGTACACATATATGTAAAAGCACTCAATGTGCTTTCTCTGTGTTTCTCTGTGGGTTTTATTGGATGGGTGTTGGAGGTGTTGTCATGTGTGTGTGGGCAGATGTTCTGGAGGAGCACTGAAGTGCATAAGTGTGTGTGAATGTTCCCACATCTGCGCAATCAGGCATGAGAAAAATGTATGGGGGTGTGAGGGGAAGAAATGGAAGTGCTGGTACATATGGGGGGGGTGTCTTTTTCTTAGTCAGGATGAAAACTGACAGGATGGGGGATGAGTCATAGAAGCTTCTAGGATGAGGGGGGTTCCACCGCTCAAGAGCTCTGCAGTAGGATCTCACCCCCCCACACAGACAGACACACCACCACCAACCCTCCACCCCATCCACCAACACCACCAGCAGCAGCAGCAGTAGCCTCCACCGCCATCTTCTAAGCAATGCAGCAAGGATTTCTCCCCTGCCTTAAACAATCACAACCAGGGCTAGCACTCATTCCTTCATTCCTTCACATGTGTGGACTACTGCACAACCCATGGCATGGTATTCTACCCAAAAGTGTGTGTCCATCTAGTAGCCCACCGGTCTCACGACATTTCTTGAGCCATCAATCTTCCTTGAGCCCCCACCCCAACACCCACTACAACTGTCTGCACATTCCTTTGCATTCCTCTACAGGTATGCCTCTGTATCTCTCCATCTTGCCCTCCATCTCCAGCCTAATCCTACCATTCTTCCTCTCTGCCAGCCTGGCATTCCCTCTCTCACTGATGGAGGCACCTCACCGGGCTGCATCCAGTCTGCTGCGTATCCAACCCTGCAGCAGACGCCCACCACTGGCTGAGCTCAGTCACCTGTCACCCAGTGTGCACAGCCAACAGCCTTGTGTTCCCCGCTGCCATTTCAGCTGCTAGCAACTCAAACTCTTTGAGTGTCATTCCCAGTGCTGGGCTTGTGGTGCAAAGATATAAATACAGCCCAGGTTAGAGCCCAGCCCGAGCAGAAAGACAAAATGGAGGTGCCTTGCTTGCCGTAGCTCCAGCTCAGCGCTACACCAAAACTACATCACCTCATGATTAAAAAACACGTATGGGAACGTGAGAGTCAGTATGTAAAGCGTGTATGGGGTAGTCAGGTGTCTTGTAGATGATCTGTATCTAAGTGTATGTGTTTACATACAGCGTTTGCTTTCCTACGCACACATATCTGTCTGCGCATATGGCTGGCAGATCCTGGATGAGTGGGTGGTTCACAAGATGAGCATCCGCATGATGTGCAAGCAGGTGGACTGGATGGTGGACTGCGTGCGTGTGTGTGTGCGTGTGTGTGTACGCATGTTTGCGTATGTCCATACATGTGTGTGTTAAAACAGCGAGTGGTGGTTACCTAGGAAGGTGTTGGAGATGAACTCAGACACCTGGTTGCCAGATCGGCTCATCTCGGACAGGTGCGTCAGCTCCCGGTTCAGCATTCTTTTGAACTGCAGAGAGACACACCAAGGCAAACACATTAGACCCAATGCAGCAAAGCCCACAGCTGAAGAAATGCAGCACGAAGCAGCAGGGGATCCCCACCAATAAGCCCAGCTGCACCAACACTGCCCATTGCCACTGGATTAACTTGATTAACTGGATTAACAAGTGCTAGATGATTTCTATGTAAGCATATCATTGTATGTGCTTCTTTTATACATCAATTACTTCCCACACATTATGTTTGTATTTGCCAAACCAGCTGCCACATCTGGACATACGCAGTTAAAGGAGATCAGGAACATCCACTGCGCATTAATTCATGTGTTTATTTGTGTCCTAGATTCTCTTTTTGTCTGCACCATTTCAACACAGAGATTTCCCATCGCTTGCGACAACATACCAATGCAAAAAACTAAAAAAACCAAATAAATCAACCATCACAATGCAACAGCTAGTAGAGAGGACTCCTGCGCCATTACTGTGCCTCATAAACCGTGCTATTTACTGAGTGTTTGTTCATCTCACACAATCATGCAAAGGGGTCTGCTGGACCCTGGACCCCAGACCCCACTCACACACACACACACACACACACACACACACACACAGATACACACCTTGATATAACCCCAGGACACCGAGAGAAGGTAGTTCGCCTCAGGCATTTTGGAGCTATGCGTAAGCCCACAAGACAGAAGCACTTTGGTCCTCCAGAGAGAGAAAATGGGTGGAAATGAAAGGAAAGGACGCGGCGGTCAGACGGAGAGAGAGAGGCAGACGATCGGGATTCCTCTTGTACCCAGAAAGAAGACAAAAAAAATCCCTTCTTCTCTCCTCTCGTCCTCCCCTCTGAGACGGCTCAGCGATGGAGGGTACGGCCGAACGGACCGATCCGGTTCTGTCTGGCAACCTGATGGCTGCGGTGGCTCAGACATACGCGCTCGCGCTCACACACTCTCTCCATTCTGCAGCCGAGAGGCCCGGGGAGCAAGGTTTTTTTTTTTTTTTTTGTAGGGAGGAGTGAGCTCGATTCTGCCTGCTGAGAGAGCACCTGTCCTGGGCTAAGAGATCCGGGGAGCAGGGCTGCCTCTGCTGCAGCTGGAGCTGGAGCTTAGGGCTGAATTATGGATAGTGCGCTGAGTGCAGCGTGAGAGAGAGACAGAGAGAGAGAGAGAGGCAGAGAGAGACAGAGAGAGCAAGGGTGGGAGGGGGAGAGTTAGAGTGAGGGAGACGGAGGGGGAGGAAGGAGAGCAAGTGAGGGAGGGAGGGAGTGAGAGAGGAAAAAACAGAAGGCAGGGATGCTCAGCTGGCTAGAAGGGGTCTTCCTCCAGTGGATTAGTGCTGCTCGGCTGCGCACTGCACTGCTGCAACTCTCTCTCTCTCTCTCTCTCTGTCTCTCTCTCTTTCTGTCTCTATGCCTAACACAATCTCTCTCTTTTCAATTTGGATTCAATTCAACTTCAACAGTTATTCGTATCGACTAATCCTCTCTTCGCTTCTTCTTTCTTTCTCTGGGTTCTCATGCCTAGCAACCTGCACAAGACAAAAGCACATGATTTGACAGAAGATGGAGGAGAGGGGGCGGCCCTCTTGCTTGTAGATGGGGAGAATGAGAGAAGTGGGAGAGCAAAAAGTAGTTCAGGAGTGAGGTGTGTGTGTGTGTGTGTGTGTGTTAGGGGGGGATGTTGAGATTGAAATACTGGTTGGAGGATTAGGGATGGCCCTGTATCTAGTACGCTCTGTGGATATTCCTCCATCTTTCTCTAAGGGATTCTGGCTGAGGAGGGAGTGGACTTCAAGAATTCCTTCATGGCTGAGCATCGTGCTCAGTCCTGCTGCTCCATGAGACAGACTGGGTGGAGGACAGTGGTGTTTGTGTATGCATGTGAGAGAGAGAGAGAGTGTGTGTGTGTGTGTGTGTGTGTGTTTGGGCAGACAAAAGAAAGGAAGCAAAAAGAGTGTGTTGGCTGGAGATGGCTGACAGGGTCACGGCGAGAGGCTCTGCTAGTCCTTCATTAACACCATCCCATAATACTGTGGCTGGGGCTACCGTGGCAACTGTCTGTGGCAGACGGAGTCCTGTGCTATTTTTATATCAGCAGCCACAGACATCGGAACAGAATATGAGAGAGAAAGACAGAGAGAGAGAGTGAGAGAGAGAGAAAAAGAGAGTGAGGGAAGGAAGGTGATAGAGAGAGAGAGAAATAATTGCCTCCATTCCTTTCTCAGAGTTGGGTGATATTTCTTTGACTCTTTTGCTCGCCCTCTGTCTCACTCCTTCTCCTCCCCTTGAAAATGTCTTTCCCTTTTTCGCTCTCTCTCTCTATCGGTCTGTCTCACTCCTTCCCCCGCCTTATGGATTTCTCCCTCTCCTCTCTTTCCTCTCTCTTCCCTCCATATCCCCCGTCCCCACACTGTCTGCCTGCACACCGCCAATTACATGCACATCTCAACGCCATGGCAACAGCGTCACGTGACTGGCGCGGGCTGCTGTGTTTTTTTTGGTTTTTTTTTCTCCCTCCCAGGAAGGTCTCCCTCTTCACATCCAGCAGCCATGGCCACCCCGGCATCACAGGGACAGCACGACACCCTCCTAACGCACAGCGTCACACCTACGGCAGCAGAACAGATCAATAGGCCTGATCGAAAAGGTAGCGACCACAGCTACAGCAGGAAAACACCCAGTCACACACACACACAGGCAGGCAGCCACGTTGCTGTGTTGGCTGGGGGAAAGGCAGAGACCTCCCCCCCCCCCCCCTTTCACCCCCCATCATTAGATGAACTGATGGTGCATTCTGCATCACTCCTGCAGAGGGATCGGAGTTAAGCCTCTGTTCCATTGTTTATCTTTTTCTTTTTGCTTCTCAGCAAAGTATTGATGAGGGCAAAGAGAAGCGGAAGCATTCGCTCAGGGGGGCGTATATGGGCATAGTCGAGATGGGAAGATGAAAAGCTCTAGTGAAAAGATTCGAGGGCTGTCCTCCCGACTGCAGTAAGTATACACAGATCGATTGAGGGAAGGAAGGAGGGAGGGAGAGAGCAGGTGAGGTAACAAAGGAAAAAAGACTTTCAACAGAAGAAAAATATACACAACAACAGCTGAGAATCTCCCTACGAGAATCTCCTTTCCTATGAGCAAACACAAAGTGGCAACAGCCTGTGGGTACACACACACTGTTACACACACACACACACACACACACACACACACACACACACACACACACACACCGTCCACAGCCCCTTCAGAACAGATTATTGTTGAAATGCTTTAGATGGACCTGGTTTGCATACTGGGCTTTCTCATATCCAAGTGCATATGTCAGACTAGATTTCATATCCTATGTACTAACTCTCTCTACTCTGTTGGGCTGTGTGTGTGTGTGTGTGTGTGTGTGTGTCTGCGCACGTGTATTGGTTTTTCGTTCAAGCCTCTCAAGTCTTTCAGAATGACCTTCCAGTGGCTGCTTCTAAATCAAAGGAGCTCTTCATTCAGGTGTTAGAATCCTCTCATTCGAAAGACCTCACGTGAACTGTCTCTCTTTCTCTCTCTCTCTCTCTCCACCTCTCTCCTCCTGTGTGTGCCTGTGGGGGGTGGGTGAAGTGAATGCTGTGTGGTGCACTGGTGCGTAAGGTGATGTGAGGTGAAGGGAGGGAGAGGAGAGGAGTGAGACAGTGAATGGAGATGGCATTTCATTCTCAAAAGATTCCACTGAAGCCCATACCTCATAGACAGGGTCAATATAGCCTTGCTGATCACTAATACTTTTATAAATACAAAACCCACTACACACACACACACACACACACACACACACACACACACACACACACACAGACAATACAGTAGATACACATGGAATGTGTATCTGAAGAAGGTCCACTTGGGAGAATATTGATGACACTAGATATGCAGGAACGCCAACAAATAAAGAAAGAACTTTATGATAAGGAAGAGCTAAACAAAAGAATTAAAATGTTGAAATAAACTAATGACCGAGCTTCCACTTTTTGCCACTAGTGGGCACTAGGTCAACAGCAGGCTTGTCAGGGCTACAGCTCTCAACAAGTTCAAACTATTCACACTGTGAGCACCATTCAGAGACAATTCCCACAAAGTTGAAGTTTTAAGGTGAAGAGCTTTAAGTGTCAAGAGCCCTGAGTTACGTCGTGGAGACGACTCCCTCCGTGTTAGCTGCGCTCAGTAAGAAAGGGGGATTTTCGATTAGTCAAAGTGGTGTCATGGGAGGCTACTCTTGCCAGTAAACACTTTTCACACAGACGAAAAGAAAGTCAGAGGTTTGGCAGGCTAGTGACGCAGGTTAGAGTGACAGGCCTACTCTGTTGTAACACACTTAATGACATAATGGTCTTCCTGAAAACTGAGCATGGGCCTGTACCAACTGTAAAGAGAGAGAGAGAGAGAGAGAGAGAGAGATGGAAAGTCAGGGAAGTATTGGACAACTGGCTCAGTTCCCCAAAGTTACTCTAGCATTCACTGCTGTGACGGGCAACTGTTTTGCCTTTGTTTGTCCTGCATGCTCTATGTAAATCATAGCGGAAATGGATTTGAATCACTTACATAAATCATGCAAACTTTATGGGTAGACTTAGGGAAAGACATAAAGAATCTAGAGAAGGTTTAGAGAAAGAAAGAAAGTAAAATGAAAGCAAGTGTGTATCCTATTGAATAAAATGTAGATCCTATTGAATACTATGACTGAGTTAAAGTTAGGAGATGAAAGATATACCCAGCCCGTTAGGGCAAGTTCACATGTAGGCTTTGTGCTGCCTGCTCACTGATAACCTACTGTACCAGCATGCTATCTATCCATCTCTGGTGGTTGCATGAATGCTGGTTCCATGTCACATCACAATGAAATAGTTCAAAAACAAACCTCTCATAGAATAGTTACATTTCTCCTTGCAATTCAAAGAGCAAAACCAATTTCTAAAATTAGGTCTATGTATAAAATGCTTTTTAAATGTAAACATAATTATCATTATTGTTATTCGCTCTAGAAAATTCCTCTAGAAATTATTCTCAAAAATGCTGGAAACGTATTTTTGTCTGTTAGGCTACCTTAACAAGTTTTTCTGATTCGACTGTGAAACAAAGTCCTCTCCATCAAGAGATTAAATAAAAAGACAAGCTTTGGTTTCACAACTACAAAACGTACATGCGTGTTACACTGTGCTTACCGTGATTTCAAGTAAAAGGTGCACTAATAGGAATAATAACCCACGTTGAAAGAGTCCAGGCTGGGAAGGACAAAGAGAGCTGCCAAAGCCTCCAAGCACACTGCAGCGTAAACTCAAACTGACCTATAGGCTTCTTCTCATTTCTGATTTGGCCAAAACTTCAGATCAAACTCAACATGGCATTCAGCTTGCATACATTCAGCTACCAGACGCTCAAGCTGAGAACCGTCACTCTCAGGCAAAGTGTTGAGATTTCGGAGGTCCACAAACAGAACTACACACAGAGCTGCTTCAATGGTGCAACTACTTCCAAGACGCACAGTTCTAATAGAGAACTAACATCTTACGGAGACAGAAGACACAAAACACAACAGAAAACAGCCCAGCCTCAAATAGACAACAACAGAAGATAAAGATTCAAAGAATTCCACAAAAATGCGCACCCTTTTCTACATTTTTTTTCTAAAAACGTGCATTTGTTAATCTGGAATGAGACGTTCACACTACAAAAATAAGACTGTAAGAGCAGAAGTTTCAAATTGAAAAGCCAAAATAACATTGAGAATTAAAAATAAAGCTAAATGTGCTTCTCCAAGCTCACCTTTCTCCAGCAGTTGACTTTGCCTAACTTTCTATGCTCCTTCTTCTCCAGATAACAGGCTCCCATCTTGCGAATGCGTAAAGTCCTGACTGTGTGCCTCTGACTCGGCCCGTGTGTGTTCCAAGGCCAAGCCACGCTGA
Source organism: Tenualosa ilisha (assembly GCA_015244755.2). Classification (NCBI taxonomy): domain Eukaryota; kingdom Metazoa; phylum Chordata; class Actinopteri; order Clupeiformes; family Clupeidae; genus Tenualosa; species Tenualosa ilisha. The sequence goes on from PYXC01000407.1 coordinate 4,511,383, forward strand.
CGTTGGAGTGGTTGAGAAATGCGATAGTGCTACTGACTCACTTTGAGCTGGGCGCTCTGACTACACTGTGTATGTGTGTGTGTGTGTGTGCGCAGTGGGGAGGGGCTGTTGTAGAGTAGACGAATGCAGACACTCACACAGACACATACACACGCCCTCTTGTGCTGATACCTCCTCCCTGACAAACACACTCTCACACACACACACACACACACACACACACACACACACACACATACAAGCACGTAAACACACACACACACACACACACACACATACACACAAAAAATACACAAAAAATACACCAGCCCCAAAGTAAAAAAAAATAACAAAAATTATTCCAGATTATGATACCAAACCACACTGATGTGAATTCTGTCTATCACCCTACAGATCACCTTCACAACACACACATACTCACACACACACACACATACACACACACACACACACACACACACACACACCCCTCTCTCCATACATGATTAAAATTTACATGCAGTGACATTTAAAGCCAGTTATATATTTTATTTTACTTTCATACACACACACACACACACACATACACACACACACACGCAGTGATATTATGCCCCATGCCATATGTCTGATGAGAACCTACTGCAATTATGTGACATCACAAACAACACTGTCTTTCTGTTGACTATGGATCAATGGACCACACACACACACACACACACACACACACACACACACACACACACACACACACACACACACACACTCCTCTACATACTTTGACTTGATTTGGTATCATCTTGCAGCTGTGCTAGTTTTATGGAACAATGCAATTTTCCTGAATTTCCAGCTCTGCATTGACGCGGGTTGAGCAGTTGAACTCACAGTCCAGTCATATGAGTGGCATTATAGCACATTGTAATCTGTGATCAGCCACTCACCTATCCTGCCCCGTCACTCCACCACCTTGGTCAGTGTCTACAGTTTGCCTGTGTGTCTTATGACTCACAGAATTCTGGGAATGCCTTATTTTTCCTTGTGTAAGCGCACATGTGCGTATGTTTGGGCGTGGGTTTGCCAGTGTGCATGTGTGTGCATGTGTGCCCTTTGGAGCGTCCGTGTGTGCGTGCGTGCGTGCGTGAGTGTGTGTGCGCGCGTGTGTGTTTGTGGACTATTGTGTGCTGTAAAAGTCCCCTGTGTGCTTGTGTTTGTTTGTGTGACGTGAGCAGTGGCAGAAACAAACAGGGTGAGTGAGGGTGCCCTGCTGGAGTGGGAGCTGCTCTATTGTAGTCTGTCCCCTCTGCACCATACAGGAAGGAGACAGGAAAGCAACACACAGCCCTGCAGCACAGCAGCCAGGAATGCCTGTCCTACACACACACACACACACACACACACACACACACATTCTCAAAAATGTGTACTCAAACACACACATTCTCAATGATGTGTACACAAACACACACACACACACACACACACACACACACACACATTCTCAGTAATGTGTACACAAACACACACACACACATGCATGCTCATACACACAGACATACACTTATGCCAAAGTTCAAAATGAACTGATGGACACAGGCAACGAAGATGTAAATGTACTGTGTCAATAGTTCCCACACAGCCTTAAACACAAGTGCTAGGCTCTACTATGCAAACACCAAAGATATACACATCCATACCTTTGGTCAATAGCAATGCAAAACACGCAAGACATGAAGCGATTGCAAAACATCCTGGTCTCTCATGATTTAACTCTGCAGAACTACAGAAATATGCACACCAATATAGAGACAGAATCAAAAGCATTGTAGAATTCCCTGCCAAAGCCTCTCATTCAACTTGCTGCTGGCCATTGGGTAAAGATATCAATGCAGCGAAGCTAACTGAGTTGACCTTAACACACACACACACATTCCAGCACGTACATGTACATACGCACACATATACTGGCATCTGATTGGCAGTAACACCGATCACCTTAGGGAGTCACAAATTGGCAGAAGCCTACTATTTGAGTAATCAACACAAAATGCTTTTGACAGTGTAACGCATTTCAGCTTTCTCCCATATTCAGTTAACCACGTCTGTGTGAGCTGTGTCAGTTTGCTATGTCTCTTAAGCTAAGCTCCAGCATAGAGGACACTGCACAAGGACCCTTAGAGTGTAGTCTTAGTGACTTCTAAGCACGCATGGGAGAGAATATTCCTGTGCGAGTGCCTCTGAGTTCAAAAACAGACAAGACCTGAATTGTTCTCAATATACCTACTGCATATGTGTACATATATTTGTGTGTGTGTGTTTGTGTGGGTATGAGCTAGTTTAAAAGCAATGTGCTCCTCCTCTCACCCCCTTGATCTGGCAAGTCTTGCTTCTGGATATGTGTGTGTGTGTGTGTGTGTGTGTGTGTGTGTGCTGGAGGCAATACGGTACCTTGTTAGAGGCCATGTCGCTGACGGAGCGGTACGTCTGGATAGTCTCCAGCTGGTCCAGACACCAGTCGAGCTCCTCCATGGTTTCCATAGCTAGCTTCTGGTAGGAGTCGTCTGGGAAGAGACAGAGGGAGACGGGCACTGGGTGAGCGGGGTCGGGCGGAGAGGGCGGCCGAGGGGGCCGTGGGGGGGTCGGGGTGCCCCGAGACGGCTGCTGCTGCTGCTGCAGGGCTCCCCGGCAACTTGTCAGGAGCTCCTTCATCATAGGCAAGATCTCACACACACACTGGGGGGTTGTCACTAGTGTGCTCACACACAGCAAAGTTTCAGAGAGCGTCAGAGAGAGAGGAGGGAGGGGGGAGAGAGCGAGAGAGAGAGAGAGAGAGGGAGGGAGGGCAGTAACAGAGGCTGCGTACACAGACTCTCACTGGTTCGATGAACACCTCCCCCCAGTGGTTCCTCTGTCAGCTGCCGTGTCAAAAAGAGACCCGCATGCCCCCTCCACCCACCCAACACACACACACACACACACACACACACACACACACACACACACACACACACACACACACACTTCCCCTTAATCTGCTTGATTTACAAAAAGTCTAACTTCGGGGCAGGAAACACTCTCATGCTGTTCATATAGAGGGGGTTGAAGTACTTAGAGAGAGACAGAATGAAAACAACATAGTGAAGAGAAAGAAAGAGAGAGTGTGTGTGTGTGTGTGTTTGTGTGTGTGTGTGTGTGTGTGTGTGAGTGTGCAGAAGAGGTAAAGATTGCTCCAGATTCTTCAGTAATATTAGTAAAAGTAGTATGCTAATACACCACTCTAACTTACAGCCCTGCTAAGCATACTAGAGTGCGTACTGAGAGCAGTTGTGCTTCGCCAAACTGTGACACACGCACACTCACACTCACGCACACACACGCATGCATGCATAGAGACACACACACGCGCACACATAGAGGAGCGATGACGGGTAGTGTGGGGTGGTTTGGAAGAGGACAGGGGCGCTCTTGTGCGGCGTCTCTTTGGTGTGGTGGGTCTCCTAGCTGCAGCCCAACACAGCCGCCAGCCGCAGCCCCGGCCTGGCTTAGCAGGCCCCCGCCGACTGAGACCCCCTCTCTCTGATGTGTCCCGCTTCAAAGCAATGCCTGTGTTTGCCCTTCCAACACACCACACAAGGCAGAGGGGAAAAAAAATGTTGAGATTTTTTTTTTTCCCCTCTTTTTCTTCTCTCCTCCCTCTCTCTTTTTCTCTTCTCTCTCTCTTGCTCCCTTCCTTCATCCCAATGAAGGGGGGACAGAGGCTCCTGCTGACTGTTTGCAAACTTGATCAAGTCCTTCCCATCCTGCTGGTGATGCCCTGGGGGCATGGGCCAAATCCTGGAGTGGAGCAGGAAGACATGATGGGACAGGAGAGGAAGAGAGAGAAGAGAGAAGAGGAGAAGGTCAGAGAAGAGAGGAGAAGAGGGAAGAGGAGAGGAGAAGAGAGGAGAAAGGGGGGAAAGGGGGAAAGGAGAGGAGAGCAGAATAGATGACAGTAGAGGAGAAAAGGAGAGGAGAAGAGAAGAGAGGAGAGGAGGAGATGGTAGGAAAGGAGAAGAGAGAAGAGGAAAGGAGAAGAGAGGAGCAAGGGGGGAAGGAGAGGAGAGGAGAAGAGAGAGCTGAGCCAGCAGCCCTCCTTCTCCTTCTGTTCCTCCTCCCCCTCCTCATGGGGATAGATCCCAGCAGCCCACAACCACCATCACCTCCTCCTCCTCCTCCACCTCCTCCCCCTCCTCATGGGGATAGATCCCAGCAGCTGCCCCTCTGAGCCCCTCCATGTGCTTCACACCTACGTTAAGGGCCAGGCATCTCACCCAATGAGTGCGCCCCCCGCACACATCCACCCTGACAGACTGGAGTGGACAGCTGACTGATTTGGACCAGACCTGGCTGAGATCTGCATGGCCTCACCTGTCCCTGATCTTCAGTTGCTAGCACCTCAGCAATTGATACTGAATCCTCAGAGGAGCTGTCATACTCCTTATGGAAAAGTCCTGTTGCAAACTTAGATGATTCTGACAAGTCAAACAGAATAATGTAAGTACTATATGGATGTGTGAGTCCCCATGTATAAAACATATAATTCCAACCAACTTTTCTTCATAGTGTTTGTGAGGATGATTGGAAATGTAGAAAAAGCACCATGATAAAGTCTAGTTCTGTCACCTTATGTGACCTCTGAACAGTAACTAAAACCATAAAGGTCACACAGATTGGATCTGATCACAGCGACAGTCATTTTGAGTAAGTGCTCAGTCTAAACAAAAAGGGTGGAAATTAGTAGGATGTGTCATACAGGGGAGCAAAAACAAAAAAATACACAGCAGCATGTCTGTTTTTCACAGCGCTGCTAAATTCTGTCATAACAGACGTCACTCTCTTGCCCTAGCACGCCTTCATAGTGCCCAGGCATGACCAGGAGAGTGAGCAAGAAAGAGCTGAGAAAGGTCATTCAGTCATTATGGATGTAACAAATAAATTAGAGGGGCCTTACAGTAAATACCCCCACAAAACACACACACACACACACACACACACACACACACACACACACACACACACACACACACACACACACACACACACACAAACACAAACCATAAATGGGAAACGAAACCTACTGTTAGTTGGCCAGCATCCAACACTAAGGCACCAGATACCAATCTCCCAAACCACTTTTAGGAAACTGCTGTCAAAAGAAAACTCAACTGGACCAGTTCACTTTCTGGCTGCAGGCTACCCATGCTGCTCAGGGCTTGCTATAGAAGAAGGGATGAGAGAGAGAGAGAGAGAGAGAGAGAGAGAGAGAAAGATAGAGAGAGAGAGAGAGAGAGAGCTCAACTGGTTTGACAGCGGAGTGTGCTGTCATTATCTTCCCTGGCCACAGATAGGCCCAGCAGGAAGAAGATGTGTGCAAAGGCGCTTAGGCTGCACACAGTTCTCTGCAGCACACCAGCAGCAGTCACACCATTCCCCGCAGGCCTAGTGTCACTACAGGACTCTTGCTGAATATTTCTTGTGAAGCCACAACTACGTAATTCCGTGAGCAGTCCTCATTAACAGCTGGCAGAATGGTCAAGCTCTTAAGCCACGTCAGAGTTCCAAGAAGTCCAGAATCTTACTAACATTTTAAGCAATTATGTGGAACAGTTGGATGAAAAATAGCTATTTCTATAATCTCATTTTTCCATAATTAGCACCGATTTTTTCCCCACAAAATAAATAAAAACACAGACACAGAGGCATACACACACATTAATAAGTTGGTAGAGCCTTGGTGCCTCCCAACACTGCTGTGCTCTATCACCACGCTCTTTCCGTTTGCGTAGCGCTGACATCAGCACGCCTCTGCCAACCAGCTGCTGTGGTGCAGTGGGTGACAAGCTCTCAGATTCCTGACATGACACACAAATAAGTGCACACACACACACACAACACACACACACACACACACACACACACACACATATATACATACACACCTTCAGTCAACAACACAGATTTATACCAACAAACACACACACACATATACATAAACACCTTCTGTCACCAACACAGACTTATACCAACGAACACACACACACACACACACACACACACACACACACACACACACACACACACACACACCATGCTGTGCCTGCAAAGATCTCTTGCCCATCTGGAGGCATGAGGCTTCAGCCAGGAAACACTCGGCCACGCTTCTCTACCCACTAAAGCATGAGGTCATCGCTCTCTGTGGAGTCACCGTGCTAGCATGCCACCCAGCAGCACCAACCACCCTCTCTTCTTCCTCATTTCAGCGCTTCATATTTCACTACAGCTGCACTGCTCCAAACCTGACAGCCCCCTCGCTGCATGGATCGACATGGATCCTCGCTGCACACATCAAAGGAACGTTTCCACCATACATTCTGTTGTTAGAGAGTTTTAAGTATTTCAATGGAGCACAAAGATGAACAAATCCATTCAGAAATGAGCTAGCTAGCCTGCTGTTGTCTTAAGCACCAGCAAAACATAGCTGTTTGGGGAGATGCTAATCATGTAAAAAAAAAATGTTAGCATCTGCTCCATGTTGTACAGGTGCTTGTAGGCTAGCTTGATGATTTCTGAATAGATTTTTTGTTGTCGTTCATTTTGTACCGAGCAAAACAACAAATGTCTGGGTTGAAGCATGCCGGAGTTTTCATTTAAACATGCCCTTTAACCATACTTAGTTCACTCTTTGGCTTTCACTGTTTTTGGTTTCTTCCACTTCCTGTTTGGTGCACTGGTGTTGAGGCCATCTACATATTTGGATTTTTTAATCTGGCTTATCAGGGTATGTTTTTGTGAATATGCAAGTTGGTTTCTGTGGCTGTCCATAATGTGCACAGGTATAGATATGTATACACTCTCTTTAAATAGAGTTACAGAGGTCGACTGAGGTCAGAATGCAGAGTTGGAGCTAAACAGACAAGTTTCTCACATTCTGTGTGTGTGTGGCTTTGTGTGTGTGTGTGTTTGTGTGTGTGTGTGTATGTGGTAACAGCTGCTTCTGAGAGCATCTCCACAGAGACCTGTGAGACTTCCTGTTCTGAAGAGAGTGTTGGGGGAGGGAGATCAAATCTTAGTTTCATTATCAACAAGTATAGACCTCATTTCAAACACTGACACACTGAAAGTAAAACTCATACGACACACACAATTCCAGTTCAAGGGAAGAGAGATTGCAGTCATACTTGAGTCATACACAGTGTTTTGGTTCAATCCCTCTTACATTCTCTACCCTCCTCCCTCTCTCCTTCTCTTCCTTTCTCCCTCCGTCCATCCATCCATCCATCTCTCCCTTCCCCTCCTCTCCTTGCCAGTGTAATTTTCCTCAGCTAGAGCCCTTAAAAACTGCAGGCGGAAATAATGTGATTATTCCCTTTACACTTTACACAGGAACATGACGTGGTTTGACAGAATATGTGTATGCTGGTTACTTCCTTGTGTGTGTGTGTGTGTGTGTGTGTGTGTGTGAGAGAGACAGAGAGAGAGGAGGAGAGTGAAACTGAAGAAGGAGAAGGCAATACAAAGAGCAGTGGGCATGTGGTGACAGTGGCGTGGTGGGTGGCCAGAGTGGATGGCACATGTGTCCTCATGAATGGGAGGGAGCCGCTACTCACCACCATGGCAAGGATTCACACTAGGCCTAGTGAACCGCTCTAGTGAATCCAAACAGTAAGCCAGAGGGAGATAGAGGGGAAAACAAGCATATGAGATATGAGAGAGCGAGAGAAAGAGAGAGAGAGAGAGAGAGAAAGAGAGAGGTGGGGGGAGGAAGGGAGGGAGGGAAATAGGAGATATGCTAAGCCCCAGTAGAGATGGGGCCAGAGGGATGACGCCACATGGCAAAGCATCACATTAAAAGTTTTTTTTTTTTTTTTAATAAATATCTTTAACAGGCAGCCATAAACTGCTCCGAGACGTTTGAAGTCTAACAAGGGAGGCATTGAGCTGCCAGAGAAACGTGGACTGGGTTCCCGCCTGCGGACCACATGAATGGCCATCCCCCGGCCGTCTCCTTCCCCCCGCTTCCACCGCCACCAGCCAGGCCTCCGAGCGCAGCCGCTTGTTGAGATTCAAGAGCCAGCGAGTGGCCCGACCACACGAAATGAAGAAAAAACGCGGAGCTCTAGCGTGTAATTTTCGTAATGAAAACTACAAAGGGGAGCTTCTGGAAGAGTCCTCGGAGGATGTAAACACGCGATTGTGGCAGAAGCTGGCCCTGCGCTTTGTATTAGCATGAGAGGAAAAAAAGTCTTGTGTGAAAAATGTGTGTGTGTGTGTGTATGTATATGTGTGTATTTTACCCGTATGTGTGTTTGTGGGTGCTGGTGCAGCACATACTGTGCCTGCCGGATCGAAAAGCTGTTTCCTCCATCAAAATTGCTCAAATAAACCTCCTGTGCCGCCTCTCCCCTTCCCTCCCCCACCTACACCCCATCCCCCACCTCTCTTCCAGACGGGTCGTCTGATTTATGGTGTGCAGCAGGCCACCTCCCGCCCCCTTTGAATTAGCCCCACAGATGCGCATTGACTGCCGCGCACAGTCCCCACTCTGTCTGGGCCAGCCCGAGAGAGGTGGAGAGGCGGGGGCTCGGGACAGGAACGCCACACCGGCCTCCGGGCTCCCACAGCCTTCCAGCCGGCATCTCACAGAGCCTCCCCCTGTCTTCTTCCACTCCCCTCAGCATTCCGGAAAATATTCCACACGGATTTACGAGGGAACACCTCGGACATGCAGCAGAGAGTGAGGTGAGGCGAGTAGGGTTTTTTTTTTTTTTTTTTTGGCACTACCCAATGCCCCCTTTCCTAAAAAAAAAAAAAAAAAAATAGACACTACTGTCGTCACTGGTTACAGGCTATGACTTCCCAAGTCATGCGATGGAAGCTCACATGATTCCCTGTCAACACAGACTGTCTCAAACACCTACCTTCTCCAACGTCCCATCACACAGACACACACACACACACACACACACACACAACACACACGCACAATGCCCCTCTGCCTATTCCAACTGGCCGGAATTGACCCTTCTGCCCGGTCTGGCCCCCCACCTTCCGCCTCCCTCCAACCCTGGTGAAGCCCCGGGCCAGAGACTGGAGACAGACTGCACTGGCGGTTGAGTTTGCTTTGCTCCCCCAGTAAATAAATGGATGTCAAAGCTCCAGCAGCTCTAGCTGAGTTCCCCCCCTGCCTGCCACGTGAGCCGCAGCTCAGGCCGCCTGTGCCCAGCTCTTGTTCTCATTAGCTTCATTTGTAGGGGGGGAAAGAGCAATGCTGGCCTGTGGACCAGGCTCCCGCTGATGCTCTTGGCTGAGAGAAGCGCTCTAGAGGATGTCTGTACTGTGTGTAGACAGGCCATGTGTATGTGTCTGTCTGTGTGTGTGTGTGTATGTGAGGATGAGCCTAACTGAGGTCACTGTGGCACACTGCAAGAGCACAGAAACCGCTAATTCCACAGAACAGATTAAACTGACAGTGCTTATTCACAGCAGTTTGCATGCATGCATACTTACACACACACACACCCACACACACACACACACATACACATACAACACAGACTCGCCTTTGTCCCATTACCTTATTTGAACCACACAGCCCAGAGGCCTGATGGTTGATAGGACTCAATGGGGTTGTTGTTGGAGCCACTCGCTGTTTCCCCACACAGCCTCCTATTAACACTGATTAGAGGGGCCCCCTCACCCCATCAGGGACACCTTTTGTTGATGCCTGTGGCTGGATGTGTGTAGAGGGGGGGCAGGCGGGACCCTGAAGTGGGGACAGGGGCGTCGGTGCCTCGGATGGTGGGTGGGGGTGAGGAAGAGGGTTAGCTGGGGTTTGCTGGCGTGCGGACCCCTGGCCCGCTGATAAGGAGGTGGCTCTGGTTCAGGGCGCGGGTGATTTAAAGCATGCCAGCTGAAGTCAAGCAGGATCTGGGATAGCGGCCCAATGCCATCTCTGCCTTGTAACCTAAGCCCCTTTCAAATAACACATCAAACATCGGAAAGATGGAGGGAGCCAGGGAAAGGGGGAGGGAGGGCGGGCGAAAGAGAAAGAGAAAGAGAGAAAGAGAGAAGAGAGAGAGAGAGAGTAGTGCAGAGGGATGGAAAAGGGGGAAGACTATGGTTACCAGAGGAAAAATGAAAGGGAGGGGAGAGATGGAGGGAGGAGGAAAAACAAACACACACAAAGAGAAAAAGAGAAGAGGAGAGCTGAAGGGCAGAAAAAAAACAGAGAGAGAGAGAGAGAGAGAAAGAGGGAGAGGGAGAGGGAGAGGGAGGGGGGGGGGGTACTCTGGGCCGAATTCAGGATGAGAGTGATTAAGTCTGGTCTAAAAGAAAGAAAAGAAACACAAACTCTGGGCGGCCACAGCTGACGCAGGGATGAAGCCGAGCAGCATGGACAGGCCTACCACAGCCACAGTTTTTCTTTCCCTTCATTCATCAGGGTGAAGCAGGATGGAAAGGGTGTGTGTGAGCATGTGTGTGTGTGTGTTTGGAGAAAGAGTGTGTGTGTGTGTTTGTGTGTGTTTGGAGAAAGAGGGTATATGTGTGTGTGTGTCTGTTTGGGAACGATTACAGAAAAGCAATGATCCAACCTTCTGTTCGCGAGGCTCACTGTCTGTCAACATGTCTAGGACCAATCTAACCACACAGAGACGCGAACACACACACACACACACACACACACACACACACACACACACACTTACCATCACACACACAACCCCTCCCCACCCGACCCCACCCTACTGACCTGACCTCCCATGATGCATTGGAACAGCTGCTGGTTTTCCCATGATGCCCAAGTGTAGCGGTGTCATAGCCCAGAGATTCTTTAGGCTAATTTAGCTAATTAAGCCCCTGCCAAACAACCACAGCACAAACAAGTCAGCCCCTGCTCAGCCAGCTGGTAGTTTGGAGCGTTTAGAAGACCAATCAAAAATCTGATTGTGAGCTCATTTCATGCCATTTCACTGTCACCATGAAATAAGCAGCTGCCAAAGCACTTTGAGAGGATCATGAAATGTACAGTATATGTTGATGACAAGGCAGGAAAACAGATACATACGGCTACTATAGTCTATCATTAATAAAAACAAGGCAACGCAAAAGGGGTTTCAGACTAAACAGATGAAGATCAGAAATGGTAAATCTCTAAGAGGAGAAGTTATTAAGCGTTTATTAAGCTTAGGTGAAGTTATTAAGCGTTTATTAAGTTGTGTTTATTATCATTACAAAAAAATGCTTCCTCATTTATATGAGGAACTGAAAGCACTTCTTAGTCAGGTCACCCTAACTTGATGGGTCTACAAATATTTCAATAGACAGTTTTTTCTCTCACAGTTTGTGCAAGAGGCTTCAAAACACCAAAACAAAGGAGTCTCTCTATCCTCCCTCTTTCTCTCTCTCTCTCTCACTCACCCTCACTCCCTCCCTCTCTCTCTCGTTCATTCGTTCAGCCTGTTTGAAAGCTTGCAGGCCTTTGGCAAGGGAACACTTTGGGGAAGGGCAGTTGTCTGCTTTATGGCTGTGCTGACGTCAATAGCATAATTCAAATAGTTACCAGCTTTCAGCCCTGGCTGTCTGACTGAGCCGCAGCCAAACCCCGGCACGGACTTCTCCCTCTGCCTGGAGCACGGAGCCGGCTCTGCAGCAAGCCCTCCTGCCTGCGCCATGGAGTCTCGCTCTGCTCCGCTCACAGAGGTCATCCAGCAACCCAGGAATGTTTGGACTTCTCTCTCTTTATTGGCCACATTTTTCCTGTTTTCAAACATTTTTATGACTATTATTATTATTCTAATACCATTCTTGGAGTGTGGGATTGTTGTTGCTCAGAAACTGAGCTGCTGATAACGAAAACAGACCATACCACCCCGCACCCGAGATTTGTTGTTTCACCCAACGAGCCATGTCAGGCATTTCCATACTTCAGAGATGAGATGATGATGAGAGTCTTTGTTTTTGCCAAAGAGAGAGACATGATCCTGTGACCAGTTCCTCAGCTTTAAATCTGGCCGTGGGCAGTCACAGCTGAGTGATTTGACAGCGCACCGTTCACACACCTGCACTCTACCCTTTCTTTGGGCTTCGGCCCAAGCCATTCTTCTCGGTTACTCTAGATGCGTATACGAAACCTGTCAAAGCAGAGGGCGTGTGAGTGAGCCAGGTTTATGTCAACGTTAATGACATAATACTACTATAAAAACTTTATCTAAACAAAGTCGAAACCCTACAATTTTACTGAGTAATGCATTGTTTACTGTTTTTTTTTTTCTTTTACAACGTTGATGGTTGCGGTCTTGAATATCGTCCTAAACACTAAACAAGTGACTGACAGGCTTAGGTCCATCACACCTCCATCTGTGCTATGAGCACATGGCTTAATGATGGCTATTGGTATTCAGAGAGGTAATGTCATAAACTGCCTTACGTAACATCTAATGAGGAAGACAAGCAGAGGCACACGCACACAGATTCCAAATAAATACTAGGGTCAACCACACAAGTAAAAGTATACTTCCCTCAAGGTGAGTCAAAGTTTTAATCAGTCACAAACACGCACACACAAATACACACACACACACACAAAATTTTAAATGAAAAACAAACTTTGCAGTGTTGCATGCTTTTGTTTTTCTTTGCAGAACCTGGCTCTGGAACCTTCTGCTAGCATAGCTTATGTTGCGTGCTGACACGCTGTGCACAAGGAGTCAAACAGCCGTGGTGTGTGAGGTATGCCCTGTGGGCTGACAGAGACTGCCCGCGGGTAAAGATAGCTGGGTGGTCAGGGAGGGGGGTTGGCTGGCATGGGCCTGCCAGCGGGGAGCTGTTTGGGCATGTTTGTTTGCGACACCGGAGATGCAAATGGGAGCTTGCCAACTGGAGAGCCACTCTCTCATTCCGCCCTCATTTTGGTTCACCCCAACACATCTCAGTAACAACAACACACAGGAGGGCTAGACAGATGTCAAGATAAAGGCTTTCCGCAACAAATCTACAGGTCTTAGGATACATTCTTTGGACACACAAAATATATTCCATGGAATCTCCATTAGACTGCAATGCATTACGCTGTCCAAAGTTGCTTCACACAACCAAACCTTTCCTTGCAAGTGACACCGCTTCACAGTGTGTATGTGAGCACAATACTAACACAGATAAGCTACCTGAGAACAAACTCTGCAAACAATGCTTTGGCATGGAGCTCTGTGTAGTCTGTGACAAACTTTTCCTTTACTGATTTGCTCTCCCTTGTCATTTGATTTCCTGGTAAGCTGGTGTGTGAGCAAGTCAGTCCGTGGGCCCTGGCTGGAAAAATAAGTTAAACAAACCTGAAAGTGCCACATCAGTAGGGATTCTGGGAAGCATCCGATGAGAATGATGAGGAACTGAGAGCAACTTTTTCCTGAAATGTCCCCTTTAAAACTATTTATGCTGGGCCTGTGGGTAAATATTGCCCTGTAAACAAGGCTCTGTGTCTCTATGGTGCAATATGGTGGAATGGTTTGACCACAGCTTCCTGTGGCATGTGTATATGCCTGCGTTTGTGTGAAGGCATTTGTGTGCATGTGTGTGTGTGTGTGTTTGCATATATGCATGTGAGTCAGGATGTATGTGTTTTAAACTGACAGCCAGGTCACCACCTGATTTCATGACAGTGGACTGACTGACCCATGCAAGAGTGTTTGACACACTCCGTCTTTGTTTTGCTTACAACTGATTGTGCTGTTTTAACGAGGCTGGCCCACACAGGAACCACAGCATTCCTTGACAGCTGCCAATAAGCAGGCCTGCTGCACTTCATCCCCAGTGATGAAGCCCAAATGGGCAGCACATGTCTGAAGCCACCCGACACACAGATGCCCAGAACCGACTCGCCAATTCACGTCAGCAATGAACGAGCAAAAGGTCTGCATGCCTCCACTCAGCAATGAACAGGCTACCAAGGAAAATCACCCATCGAACAAAAGCAACCAAACAAACATTAGCAGGCATGGGAAACATTGCGAAAGTGAAGGGAAATGCTGCTGTGTGAAATGATCTGCATATTTTACACCTAAAGGGACTGGCTTTATCTCATGAGTCCATCACACAGGCTAATCAGATGCAAGTTTCAGTACAACTCTCCGCTGCACAAACAACAGATTACATAACTCATACACACACACACACACACACACACACACACACACACACACACACACAACACCCTGGGATACACAGATGCGCACACATACACACATACATACACACACACTTATACATATCAACACTCCAGGATACAAGCACATAGACACAATCCCAGAAGTGTGCATATTACACGGGAAAAGAGAAAGCATAACAGCAGGCAGGTGCACGTTTTCAGCTCCAAGTCTAACTAGCGGGAAGAACAGCCATGGTTCTGTTCAGAGCCAGACCCAGACTCAGACCCAGCACACGTGGTTCTGAGTCCCCCCCACCCCCGTCATCAATCACTAGGCCCAGAGCAAACCACAGCCCATCAGAACCTAAACGGAAATCATTGCGAGTGCCTTATGTAACTTTCCCAGGTGGGGAGAGTGGGGGTTAGCCAGGCCCAAAGCTGTACATCATCAAAGCAAACAATCACTGGAATGTGTCTGCATCAAGCCAAGCCAACCTGCGGCACCTTATTGAAAAGAGAGACATTTATAAAAAAGTTTATTTATGAAACCAAAGAATCTTTAATGTGCAATAGTTCTGTTATGTAATTAACATCATCACTGCTAGAAATATTAATTCACTTCCTGGAGTAGCTGTTGGCTCAGTAAACACATAGTCAGACTAATAGATGGACACACAGGTTTTAAATGCCATTTCCTCACTGGTGAAACCAGCTGTTGGCTGATTGATGGACAGCAGTTAACAGAATAGCATGGCAGACTAACAGCCAGAATAACATTAGTGACAAATTTGACAAAACATTAGTGAAAAAAATCTGTCTAAACACTTTCCTTAGGCATTAATGTTAACTGAAAGCAAAATGAATATTAGTTGCTATTAGTTATGCGAGACAAACAGGATTTTTTTTTTTTTACACAGCTGGCGCAGATTTCACAAAAAATCAACAATTTTAAAACAGTGCTCCTGCATTGTCAAGTTTTGCCAAATGCAATAACATGCCTATATAAAACTATTGTGGTATTAGCAAAACATGTTTTTAGAACAAGAGTTCAAAAGCATCAGAAAGAATAAATGGTTACATTTTTAGTGAGATTATGAAGGGTCCTTGAATAAAATTTCTGCTGCATGAGAGGTCCCTGGCCCAATAAAGTTCGAAAACCCTTAACTAAGCTATCTATGATTCACTGGAAAGGACATATTTCTCATGGAGGTCTTTCTAACAACTTTAAATACAATTTTAAAGTGACAATATGTGTGTGTTACAACTCTTTTATTGTATAATTTTGAAGCTAGCTAGATTTTATAACATCCTGAAATGCGTTTTAATAGTATGTGGTCATGCGAATGGGACTTAAACACATCTGTCCCTGCCACATGCTACCCAGGTTCTCACTCTGTAGTTTTGTGGTCATGGACTCCAAACCCTGCAAAAATGTACTTTTGTGTGCTTGTGTACTTTGTGTACTTTCTGTGCTTTTATGGCATGACAGAGCCAAATGTGTCGCAAAATTACTTCAGATATCATGTGAGTCAGCCATTATACACGCCAGCTGTGCTATTGTTATTGTTTGCAAGGCAACTGTTGGCTGTTAGCTAGTTAGCTTGTTAGCTCTAGATGACAACTTCTCATTGTCACTTTAATCAGCACCTAAATGTAAAATGCTGAAATGTTGTAAAAACAAAGCAGGGTCCATGTGAGGGAGGCTAGCTAGGAAATGCACCAGTGAACACAGAGGGGAGATGCAGTCATTGTCTTACTTGGACAAGTCTTTAAATAATGAGATCATGTCCCCCTCTGTGACACCTGCACTGAGTCCGGCCAACACAATGGCACCTCCTGACAGAAATGTGTGTGTGTCTACCATCGCCGATGGCAGCAAACAGGAAATTGCACGAGTGTGTGTGTGATGGACAATGGGACATGAGGGAATTGTTCAGACCAATCCCGAAGAGCTGCTTGACAGCCTTTGTTTATGGAGTGGCCAGTGACGGCAGCGGTGACGTGCTGGTGGCTTACAGCGCTGTTATTTGATAGGATGCTGGACGCTGGGTTATGGGATGGTTTGGTCCAGCACAACAGCAGCCTCAGCCCTGACCACAGCATGACATTACAGGCCCTCGTTTCCTTGACAATGGCACCGGGACAGCCAATTCCCTGAAATGTATTATGGGAACACTTGGGCCAACCCCAAAGATTCTGTTATAAACATACAAACGCGCACACACGCACACACACACACACACACACACACACACAGACTTTAACATCTACTCACTAAAACACAGAAGAACACAAACATTCCTGTATGTACGGAACAGTAACACATATGTAGTGTGATCTCGTTGGAAACCAGGCATGGCTGAAAATATTATTGGTGATGTCACTCTGTCTCTAGGCGTTGCGGTAGCTAAACACACGGTGGGCTCCTGTGATGTGTGCCGTGGCCTAGTGTTCAGAAACAGAAAAGAGACTTTGGGAAGAGTCTGTGGTATTAGACACCTTCGCACAGAGATCACACACACACACACTCTCTCTCTGTCTCACACACACACACACACAGCTCTACAGGGCTCATCTGTCAGTGGAGCAGGTTACCCTGGTGTGTACACACTGCACACACATTTTCTGACTCACACACACACACACACCACACACACACACACACACACACACACACACACACACAGTATGACACAGTGTGAGCATCCCTCTCCTAAATACACACAGAGGTTTGGACAGAGCTCAAAGAGATGGATAGTGGTCACGTACAAACAGTACACCCCCACGCACGTACTCACATGAACACACATTTCAAGTATGTCCACAAACATAGCCCACTCACACACAGTCCCTTAAGAAAGAGAAAACGTGAGGACACACACATACACACAGAGATACACGCTCACATATGGAGGATGCACAAAAGACATGGTAGATATTCTGAGAGCCTGCACGTAGATAAGGCTTCTTAGTTCTCTCTCTCTCACTCACACACACACACACACACACACACACACACACATTCCCAGTGGCCATGATCAGGGCGTGGCTCTCACAGACCCAAACAACCACCTCAGAACTTCCAAGTTACCCCATCTGATCAAACATCTAACAGCTACGGGAAAGGCAGGAGTGTTTGGGGCTCATACAGCTGCTATGGTAACAGTGTCTGACAGTTAGTTATGTCAGTGCGTGTGGGTGGGCATCCTGGCATCCAGGAGGCTTCCATTCAAGGGCTGAGCTGAACCACCCGGCCACTGGTGCCAAGACTTTACTGGACAGAGTGAGGTGAGAAAACAGAAAGAGAGAGAGAGAGACAGAGAGAGAGAGATGGAATGAGGAATGGGAGGGGAGTAGAGGAAAAGATGGAGTAAGGAAGGAGAGACACTGGACGGAGGCCAGTTGATGATGAGGCATGGGGTCTGCTTCAACTGCACAGGCCAAGTGAAGGTTCTCACGCAAACAAGGGAGAGCGGGAAAGAGAGAAAGAGAAAGAGGAGGAGTGAGAAACAGACAGATAGGTAGCTAACAAGGTCAAGCAAAAGAGCTTGAGAGAAAAGACCACAACAACTACTGATGAGAATGAAGAGCAATAGAATTAGCCAAGAAAACAGCACATGCAGGCAAAAGGTCACACACAAATGAATCTAGGCTAGGCCTCATCATGTCCTGAAAAGTCCCTTGGGTCAGTCTATGGTTGCTCCAGTTCTATAGGTTTCCAGTGTCCCATTCAAAATGGGGATGAGAATGAGGCCCAGCTTCTCTAAGAGGCTGATGTCAATTAACACATTTGGGCATCCAGCACTGGGGTATTTGAGGTGAGGCGAGCACTGCCTTTGGCAGGCATGCAGTCAGTGCTTTCACACCACAACAACCAGGAACAAACAAGTTCTGTCAGCTGGAGGTGGGAAAGTAACAGCGAGAGAGAGAGAGAGAGAGAGAGAGAGAGAGAGAGAGAGAGAGAGAGAGAGAGAGAGAGAGTTGGGGTGATGACACCACCAGGAGGTGACTGGCAAACTCGGGTGACCTCACTGAGCAGAGAACACAAGGTTCTCATAGTCACGCACGCAACACACTCATACACTCTCATATTACAGCATGCACACACTTACCATAACAATAAGACATTTTATTTATAGAGGAATTCTTAATACTCAAACTTATTATTTTTGTGCCGGGGTAAACTTCATTCACAATGTGACAAGACCCACAAACTTGTGCATGCTTACAGCAAAAACTAAAGAACCAATTACAAACTCTACTGTGCACTAAATCCTGCTTCGCGTGTGTATTGCACACACATGCTCAAACAGAGAGGGGGAAAAAAACAAGGACAACCTGGGCTTTCAGAGGTCTGGAACTCACTCCTGACCTTCCCGGCACAAAGACACACCTACCTCACCTGGCTCAGATCACACAGAACTGGTGGTTTAGCACACATCTCTTCCTGCCATTAGTTAACCAAGGGCTTTGTAACCTGAGCAACACCATGAGAGGAAAGGCCGATGTTTTTTTATCGCTGGCCACAAAAGCACATTGTGTCTCTCTCTGACTTCTCAAAAGATAAATTCCTCAGAAGTCAAATCTTATCATGATCAAAACTCCCTGTTAAGCAAAGAAAAGTACTGATCATTCAGGAAGGTCCATCCTGAATAGCCACTTACATTTACATTTACATGCATTTAGCAGACGCTTTTATCCAGAGCAACTTACATTTTGTAGCCAGGTTCCTTAACCACTACGCCACCACCACCCACCTAGCATAACTCAAATGACAGCGGCTGGGTAGACACGTGTCATGTACCTCGCCTGACTTATTATGTCAACTAAATCAATTATCACTATCAAACAACTAACAAATAACACTTTAATGACTTGACCAAAACACAGGTAATGTCTGGATGATGGTGGTTGTTTACTGCTACATTTTTATAATGTGTTTTGTCTTTATTGTTAGTTCTGACTAAGTGTGTGTGTGTGTGTGTGTGTGTGTGTGCATATGCACGTGCAGTGTACCTCACCTGACTTATGTCAACTATATCAACTATTACTATCAAATAAGTTACAAATATGATTTTAATAACTAGACCAAAACACAGGTAATGTCTAGATGATGGAGGTGCTTTATTACACTTTTGCAAGGACTTCCTGGGGCTGGGGCTGCCATTCTGTCATTATTCAGTGCCCTAGCGGTGCTTCAGCTTTTGTGTGTGTATATGTCATTAGAGGTTACTCGCAGTAGATGCAGATTAAGATGTTTATTCAGGGACGATGATGAAAACACAAAACCGCAAACAGGAAGTGGCCCTTGCCACTTCCCCCTATCTGTGAGCTGCTACAGCGTGGGCCATCCTGTGGTGGGCTGCATTCTTCTAAGAACCTCCCCCAGCGCGCCGTCTTCTGAGAATCGCCTTGCTAGTCTACGGCAGCCACAAGTCAGCTACTGCTTACTGGTCAG
The DNA here is from genome assembly GCA_015244755.2 of Tenualosa ilisha. Taxonomy (NCBI): domain Eukaryota; kingdom Metazoa; phylum Chordata; class Actinopteri; order Clupeiformes; family Clupeidae; genus Tenualosa; species Tenualosa ilisha. The sequence continues at coordinate 4,530,996 of PYXC01000407.1, forward strand.
GAGAGCAGTTCCTGGAGCATGGTACTGGTTGGTGAGCTCAAGTGGCACGTGATGGCACTCGTGCAAAAACACTATAGTTTACCTCCTTACACAGGCATACACACACACACCCACACATGCACATGGGTGTGACTGTGGCTCTGACGCAGATGTAAGGTCACATGGAGGGCTGCTGATAAAGCCCTGGATTGTGTGTGGGTTAGGCCCAGGGCTCTGCTGTTGTTATGACGGCCACCGGCCGTGACCCTGACTGAGCTCTTTAGGGGCTAACGACATTAATGCAACTGTCACTCACACTGGAGCAAGCCAAGTGTGCGCACACACGCACACACACACACACACACACACACTTGCTCCATCCAGTTTCGGGCCGGACACGGGCCCGCGGGCCAAACAGCTGCTCGGGCGCTCCCGCCCCACCATGGCTAATCTGGCCGGGTCTCAGATCAACAAAGTCTTTTGTCCAGGGTCGCTCACGAGACGTGCGGCAGCCATGCCAGGAGTGAGTATGAGTGGACCAGTCCCCACCAACCCCACTCTACTCTACTCTACTCTCCCCCCTTCCCACCACCACCACCGCAAATATAAACCCTCACGTTTCACGTTTTCCAAAAGCCACTTAAAGCGATTCCCTTAAAACAGGAATGACGTAGATAGAAAAGAGGGAAAAGACAAAACACACACACACACACACACATTGTTTGCACTGAGGGCTCCAACGGAGCTGAAAACAATCTTACATTTCACTGCCTCCATTATTTCCCCATTTCTTGCCCCCTCCATCTCCATCAAGCCTAAGCCTTCAGTTCAAATCAGATTACAGTAAAATGTTATCAGAGTTCGACAGAAATGATGACCCAAATATTCCCGCTAATGTTTGTGTTGACTGAGCGTCTGCAGATGGCTTACGGGTCGTTCCTCGGCCAGGCTGAATGAATGAAACGTTGCCATATAAGAGAAACAAGTCATGAAAGCGAAATCACTGGGTAAACCCTTCTCTTTCCGCAAACAATGTCTGTGCTATTCTCTGCTCTAGGGCCCTGTGACTGCCTGGAAGTGTGGCTATATTGGGCCAGAGTCACCCTTACCGTATCTGACCCAGCAGCCATGACAGGAAGCCATCGCCTTGGCAACGGAGAGACTGTTGATATTCGAGGACGTGCTCCAGTCGGGCCACTGAGTGCACTTAATGATGACACCTGAGGAAATGTGTCTTCCCACCGCCTTCCCAGCCGGGAGAGAGAGAGAGAGAGAGAGAGAGAGAGAGAGAGAGAGAGAAGAAGAGAGGGACAGGAATGATGGAGTGATATAGAGAGAGTGAGTGAGAAGGGGGAGGGGTGGAGGGTGGCTGGCTGGCAGGGGAGAAAGAGAATGGATGGGGGGGAGGGTGAGGGCAGGGGGATGCCTGTTTGCTTGCTTTCATGAGGGCATTCTCAGGTGGGACATGCCACCTGGCACGTCACCCAGCCACTGTCAGCGCTGATGGGGCAGCAGACAGGTGTGGGGCCAGCTAGTGTTGTTCTTATCCAAATGGCTGGAGGCCGTACACGTACACATGCACACACTTTGTGCACAGACACACACACCCACACTTTGACACATATGCAGTCATAACACAAACAATAAAGACAAAACACTCACAACATGAACACATGCACACACATGCGCACACACACACTCTCTCTCTCTCTCTCTCTCTCTCTCTCTCTCACACACACACACACACACATACAGTCACACCACAAACAATGACGACAAAAGTTTTGTCAGATAATCAAACACTTGCACACAGTCTATCTACATATAGTATCAGTATCTTTGTCTTCTCTGCCCTGTTGCAAATGTGAAAGTCTAGCAATGCAATGTGTGCGAGCCCCACATTGCATGTGACAGCACATGATGTGTGTGTGTGGAGTTGGCACCAAACAGGGTGCTGTGTGACTATGGTGTAAATATGAAGTGCTTGTGCATGGTGACAGGGTTGCATTATCAGGGCTGGCACGTAGGCCGCCGGCTAGCGCTAGCTTTAGCACGTACCTCAAGCCTCCAAATGGCAGGTAAACACACAACATGCAGCAGGACAGAGAAGGTCAGAGAATAGTGCACGTATTTCCTGTCTCAGTGCGGGTCATAACTATTGTCAGTATTCGGCCTACATTTCAGACATCTTGATGACCTATGCGCTCTCAGTCCAAAACCTAAAAGTTTTCCTGCTGCGTCTAAATAATAGCATGAAGGTAGTTTAAGACGTGCTTTTTCCTTCAAACTAAATGACCAGCACTCTGAGATGGAACCCTTTTCATTAGAGACGTAAACCTATTAACAGGACAGAGAAAAACTGTCTCAGTTATTTAGCCGTGGTCAGAGGGGACTGTATCTGAAAGTCGTGTCTGAAGATGTCTCCAACAGAGAGGGAGAGAGTGAGACAAAGTACCCAGTCTGGTTACAGCCAGGTGTCCTACATTTAGCCCTGAAAATCCGGAGCAAAATTAATATATGCAGTTCGGTAAACATTACGCACACATTAAATGTTGTGCTTTTGTTTGTATGTGTGCATGTATATGTGTGTGTGTGTGTGCGCGCACATGAGAGTGTGTAGCTGTTATGAGCATGTGTAAGCATTGGTGTATCATGCATCATAGTGCATGTGTTGAGATGACTGAGTGTGTGTCTGTGTGTGTGTGTGTTTGTTTTGGTGTGAATGAACAAGTCTGTTTGTATTTCAAGAGTGTGTGACTGTGTCCATGGGTGTGAGACAAGATGTGGAGTTAAGCATTATGTTTCATCAACATTCCCAAAGATGAAAAGAAAACAAAGCCATGTTGAGTGGAGCTTTGGAGAAAACAAGGCTTAGAGGTTTTCCTAAACACACACACACACACACACACACACACACATCCTGAGCCTTTGCTGTGGAAACAAACTTTAATATCCCTCTCTTTTTGTCGTGGATATGTCCGTATTCAGCCAGTGTGTGTGGATATGTGGGTGAATATGTATGCTGTCCATGTATATAGTTTGCGGGTCCCCTTGCTGAGTCAGACCTATGTATGGCCAGACCCCACTGGACTAATGCACAGCTCAGGATGGCCACAAGTCCCCTGTTCTCCTGATTCCATTTCTGTTCCAGGCTAACAGAGACTACTTTAAAACACCTTTCTCCATCTATCTAGCGTCTAAGAACAACAACGATCATCAACATCACCCACCTTTTACAATTAGAGTATAATGTGTCTGCATCCTTGTATTTGCATCATAGTGGTTCATGTGGTTCAATTGCATATACATTGCTACAGCCCAAGTAGATACTGCACAATATAAGATCTATGAGTATTTAGTATGGCTTGTGACACACACTTGATTACTCACTGGTGTTGTTATTATCCTCAATCATATACTTTTAAGAATTCATTACACAAACAGCTAATGTCTATCATGGAGTTAAAGGTCTCCAAATATTGTGTTGTGTGTATAGCTTGTGTCCATCCCACAGTGTCTGAGTGGTGCTGTGTCTGTGCTGAGACTCTGCTGAGTGATGTCTGTGAAGTGTGTGAGGACTGTGAGTGTGGTTTGGTGTTACTGCTAACTGTATAGCAGTAGGGAGAGCCTTTATGTTACACTACATGTCAGCTAAGGGGGCTGTCAGATGTTTTTTTTTCTTAGGGCCCTAGAACTTCTTAGGGTCCTAGAAGTTGTCCAAAGCGAACTGTGATGTCCAAACAGTGGTATGACTTAAGCCATGACGTCTTGGTATTGTCACACGCTAACCCTGTGTGTGCATGAGCTCATCACTCAGTGTGGCTGTGGCTGGCCTACAGGGTTTCCACCTCCCTATACACTCCAGGGCCCATGGGAACACACATGAACAGTAGCACTGTAGAGACCATTACACCTGTTGGCTTCCATAATAAGCACAAACAAACACACACACACACACACACACACACACACACACATATACATACAGATGCACACATACATGTAATCATTTGAAATACAAATACTCTCACAAAAACACATTTGCACCTACAAACAACTAGAGGAAATGAATAGGGTAAACCCTCCATTTACAATCATTCTAAACAAACAACGTAATCCCCAGACAGAAACACTTCACATTCCGTTAAATAAACTACACAGAGAAACTTGAAAACATAAAATAAGAAAACAAAAAAATGTATGCATTGTATGTATGCATGACGTCAACACACACACTCTCACACACACACATTAACATACCTCTGCACACATACACATGCGTGCACACACACACACACACACACACACACACACACACACACACACACACCACACACACACACACACACACAGAGGGCATAAACCAGTTCCCCTTCCTGCTTAGAGGCAATTTTTTCCCCTCTATCTCTCCCATAGCAGCTGTGTGTGTGTGTGTGTGTGTGTGTGTGTGTGTGTGTGGTGTGAGTGAGTGAGTGAGTGAGTGAGTGAGTGAGAGAGAGAGAGAAAGAGAAAGAGAGGGAAAGCGAGAGAGCACAGTAGGGATTTTCCTTGCTGGTGTCATTAGAGTGAAATTATGTCAACAGTATGAGACCAACACACACCGTGTGTGTGTGAGTCACTGTGCCAGTTGGAGCAGTGTGTGCCTACTGCACTGATAAGAGAAACAGAACCAGTTGTGTCTTTTTGCCAACAGTCCCGCATAGGAATTACACAATGGGCCATGTAACAGCCAAGGAGGGTGCCTACTCAGAAGGATATGAAAAAAAAGTGTGGGGTTAGCATGTGTGTGGGATTGTGTTTGTGAGAGCGTGTGTGTGTGTGTTTGATGATTGTGTGTGAGGAGACAATACCCTTTGTCTGTCAGCATCCTACTTCTCTCTCTCCCTCGCTCCCTCTCCTTTGGCCATTACAAACACACAGGTATCATCATCATCATCATCATCATCAAGCAGACTGACTAAAAGAATGAGTCACACACTCACACACACACACACACAAACACACTCATTCACACACGCACGCGTGCACAAAATACTTCAGTGGTTCCGGCGAGCGAGCGAAAAACAGGAAAAGTCTGTGCTCCCTTTCCTGCCCGCTGACCCTGTTTGTGTGATACACAGGAAGCAGTTCAGGATGGGACAGGAAGTTAGCTTTTCCCTCTTGTTCATTGTCTCCGCGGTGATCATTACATCATTAGAGATGGTCTGGGGGGTGGGAAGGAGGCAATAAATCTACGGGGAGGAGGAGGAGGAGGAGGAGGAGGCAGGCAACATGCCCTTCTAGGGAAGGAGCCCAGGCTAGGAGGCAGAGGTGGCTGAGCTAAAGGGTGCTGGGATGGAGGAGGTGGGAAGAGTCTTGGCGTCTAACCCCAGTCAAAGGGAGTCAAGGACAAGCCAACAATGACACATGGCCATACCTTTAGCCTACTGCAGTAAAAGCATCCCTTGACTCAGAGACTATACACCATTAACCACCTGCCTATAGACTGTGGACCTTGTGCTCTTGTGCTCAGTTTATATGTTAATTTCCTGAATCTGCTGGTGGCCAGCTCTTCCAAGCACATAAGCCTTTGTGACCTGACGACACATGACAACAGATCCTTTCGATAAGCTGCATGATCACACTGAAGTGGTCAAGGATGCCGTGCCTTATCTTCCTATGTGCTTTGGTAAATTTGATTTACTAACGGTCTCTGTGGTGAGCGCCACACTGCTGTGGTCTCTGCATGTGTAAGGTGAGCCACAGGCCCATCCAGACCTCTGGAGGATGACTGGGCTAAATGACTGTTCAATGCGCTCCTAGTTCGATTTGGTGCTACAGGAGCTGAGCCTGACCACAATGAGCACGGGGATGTGGCTTTGGCAGAGCGGGCCTATCCATCGGGCACAGATCAGAGACACATAGGAGGCATGCAGAAACCACACCGGAGCTGCCTCAGGCACACAGTCTATGCGGTATGCAGAATGACTTGATGTAGTGAGTCAACAGGTTTTTTGTTACACCACATGAGCCTGCAGACACACACACACACACACATGCAGGCAGGCACACACACACACACACACACACACATACACCTCGCAGTCATCTCCCTCATACACTCCACACCTGATGAGCTCTCATATTCTGCTGGGCAGGAAGTTACTGTCTGTCCATCTGTCCCGACAGGAAGTCAACAACAGCCCCATGCAGGCATGCTGACGTCAATCAGGAGCTGTAGCAGCCAACAGGAACTGCTGGCCCCCCTGTGCTTTAGATCACTCACGCTTCTTCTCTCAGTCTCACTCTCTCTGCTGGATCACTCTGGCCACTGTAGCACACTCTTCTCTCTCTCATCCTGGATCCCACATGTTGTTTCTCACATCCCTGCACTTTCCTTCCCTGGCGCCTGCTCATCTCTCTCTCTCACACACACACACACACAGCAGGAACAGATTGCATTCTTTTACAATTAGAGCGAGATTGAGCAGGCCAAATCTACAGACTCACTGTGGTACGATTGAGAGTTGGTTATGAGCAAAACCTAATGATTAAACTGTCAGCGTTTTAATGTCATAATTGGTATCATAGCGACCACAGAACGGATAATATCAAACATGTTTGATTCAGTCTGGCTCAGTCGTCATTCCGTCAACAATGGATAGAATCGCAATGTTACAAATCTATCACCCAAATACATATAACTACTCCTGCCGCGAATGAACACCGTGACTACTGTTGATTACCTCAGATTACCTTTCCATGACCAAGACGTTCCATCGTATCCATATCAGGGTTAAAAATTGAGAGGTCACTTTCATTGTGTCACAGGAAACAAACACTCTCTCGCTCTCTCTGTTCTCAAAAATTCAAAGATGTATTGGCCTGACAAGTAAGACTTGCCAAAGCACACAATATGTGAGGGACACGTGGAATAAGACAGCTAAGTGTCTATGTGGAGACATACACACAGTTGGCAAATCTCATGATACTCTCTTTTCTGGTCAGCACTCTAGTAAATCTCTTACCCCCTTCTTATATTTATCAACCAGGTAACACTGGTAGGACAAGGTCTCAAAAAGCTACCACAGCATAGGTCAATGTAGGTGTGCGTATGTTGAAACTGGGAGACACACAAACACAACTCCGAAATTCTCATTGGCATTGTTGATTTCCAGGAAAGCCAAGATTGAAAAAAATGTAATCGGTCCTACAGTAGCATAACAGATTTCTTAGAAGGTCAAACAGACTTTCCTTTGTCTATGTTCTTGCCACTTCCTTGATTCTATAAAGCCAGTGTGCACAGATTCAAATAACTCAGATAAGCTCAGATAACACTCACACTCACTGTCCATTAATGCCCAAAGTAACAAGTAAGTGCATGTCACACTGAACTGCTATCTGTGGTACCCTTACCACAGTGAGACGAGACACACTGATTTTTCTCAAGCTATTTTCAAAACTCTTCTGAGAACTCATGACAAACTTGTTTGAGTGTTTTCAGGTAAGTGCCTTGTGGTTGCATTTTCCAGCAGGTACGCTGACCTGCATGGTTCCTCCTCAAGGACGCAGGCGGGAATTTCTCCAGGCTGTTGGCAGCCGTGGGGCCTCCCCTATCCATTTCCGTGTTAATGAGCCTGGAGTGGGATTTTTGTTTTGGAGTCCAGGGAGTCAGACGAATGGCAATGACTGCTTCCCACTTCCTTCAGCGTCTCGCAGCCAAAGGCAGACTAAACATGGGCACATGGGCACAAGTGTGTGTGTGTGTGTGTGTGCTACTGGGTGTACAGAGGCAGTGTGAAGGCAGTCACGTACTGTGTGGTAGTGCCACACAGTTCATATGTCTTTGAAGACAAAACACACACACACACACACACACACACACACACACACACACACACACCACACACACACACACACACACACACACACACACACACAGACACACGACAGGATTCTCAGCTGAGTCAACCCAGTCTGCCAACATCCCGTACCAACATCCTGAATCTAGAACAAAATGTGGTCACCGCCTTCAACATTCTACTGAGAGACATGAGTCCAGAGACGCAGACAGAGACAGACAGACAGGAGGGAGACAGACATACAGACATATTGTACAGACAGACAGGGTGGGAGGTTGCTGGAATTCAGTGTGCTGAATCCACTTGGGTCCAATATGAATGGTAAATACATGGTTTAGAAAGACAAGTGTGGATCAAGTGTGCATAGCATAATGTAGCATACCTGGCATGGAGACTGTGTGTGTGTGTGTGTGTGTGTGTGTGTGTGTGTATGTAAAAGAGATGAGGAAAGAGATGTGAGCATACCTGGCAGGCAGACTCTGGTGATATTGGGCTGAGTCCCCGCAGGAGACCTCCTGTAAAAGACAAGACAAGACAAGAGCAACCAGTCAGCATCTTCTGTCTTACACAGACACAGACAAAGACACAGACACACTGTTGCGGCACCAACGCGATTTCGCTTGGAGCCACTATGACAGGAGCAGTTAAAGTTCTGACGCGTAGCTACGAGTTAAACTTAGATCGATTTATTGTGTACGTAGTAAAGTATTACACATCTTTAGTTAGGCAACGAGACTACGGTCAAAAACTGGTGTCCAACCACTCCTGCCAGCTGATTCAAACCCATCAGTTGTGAGCAATATCAGGCTCGCAAAAAGGCGGAGCTGACGACCAACCCTTTCCTGAGCCTTAACTTACTTTTAAGTCCCCTTCTTACACACAGAGAGACCCCGGTCTGTTGGGGATTCTAAAGAAGACCATATCAAATAAATAAGCCAAACACACACACACACACACACACACACATCACACTCTCTCCTCTTGCCGTAAACAGATTATAATGCCACCACAGACACTTCTGGGAGATGGTAGATACACTTGGTTTCTTTTGAACTTTATTCCACAGAACTGTTGTCGACTTGCAAAACCAAGCTTGTGGTCAGGCCTGGGCCATCATGTGTCATATGTGTGAGCTGAAGTCAAAGGGAGAACCCCAGCATGGCAGTGTCCTGAAGTGTGTGTGTGTGTGTTCTGAAGTGTGTGTGTGTGTGCGAGAGAGGAAAACAAGTTAACATGCCTGACAATGGGAGTGAGAGGGAAGGTATGAGAGTGTATTTTTTTGTATTCCTTAATCTTGTCCCTGAGTCCCCCCCCCTCCCCCTCTCTCTCTCTAAGTGTCTGGATTCTAAATCTGATCTGATCGATGCTGCTGTGATGAGTTTGCCTTGGAAGTGTAACTCCTGGAAGTGTAACTCCTGCACCCCTCTCCTGCATCTCTCTCACCCTACCTAAAGGACTCAGAGATGCTCAACAAAGGGATCCAGTGGAGACTGCTTGACTGGCCAATCACTCAGTGCAAGAATAACGCTATACACTTCTCTTTGCCCTGACTTTGGTGGGGCCATAACATCTCTTAGTCATAACATTTATAAATCCTACTGCCGCATCCATCTAAAGCGTAGCACTGACTGCAGTGCGCAGGTGCCAGGATGACTGTGAGGGTTTGGCCTGGAAAGCTCTTCACTTCGTCTTAACAAAGGCTGCTAATGGAACAGTGTTGTCGCTCTGACGCAGTCGCTGGTAATTCTGGATAGGATAGAGGAGGATGTGAAAAGAATTCCCTCCACCACCTCTGTCCAGGCTGGAAAAACATCTTATCCTCAAGGAATCTTGGGCAACGTCAAAGAATCTGTGTTTTCCGTAATTCATGATCAACGCCTTCAACGCTGGGTGGAAAATGGGCTGATAGGCAGGCAGCAATACCAGCTCCATAATCCAACGTGTGGAAAAGAGTGACTAAGGCGCCCTCTAGTGACCAAACCCTAGAAAGACACCTAATCTGGAAGTCTGATTGCCCTCCAACTGTCATCCAGCTGTTTTACTTAAAGACGGCTGAACTCAATTACTAGTTTCCTTGAATCCCAGCTCACACTAAGACTTTCAGCCCTTTCTATAGTAAAGACAGTCCTAGATTTATCTAATACTGATGTGTAATGATCAAACTGAAACAATGATTAGTCACTGGATATATTTAGATCCAATATCTAGTAGTATGGAAATGTTAGTAGATTTCCCAAAAAGAAAATGACTTACTTGTTGGAGGCACACTGGACATTGGTCAAGACAGTGACATTGTTTCTTACACTTCGAAGGCTTGCAAGAACCTGTTCAGGGAGCAAGAACAGATTAATGGGAAAAAGGAAAGGACTCCATACACTGAGAGGCTGTTGCGGTGGTTGGTGTCATACCCACCTGAGCGAAAGGTGTGACGATCAGATCATCTCCGTGCCTGAGGGGTGAGAGACGGGAAAATCACGTCACGTGGGGCTGCTAGACTTGAAATAAAAGCGCAAATGTTGCGTAACTTCAATTACGGCTACTTGTCTCAGCAGAGGGGAAATGACAATCCTAGGTGCCCACAGGCTCATTGAGAAAGAATGCTCTTCATCTACTTCCAGTAACTGGGACTTCCCTCTAACACTAACACAAACCTGAGACACGTGGGAGACAGCCCTTCAGCCCTCTTGAGTTCCCCTAATAGGCCAGTTCTAATGAGCACAGCTGAAAAATGTACTCTTGCAAAACTAAACAGTGTATTGTGGGGTAATGAGGCAATGGCCTTAGATTCCCTCTGGTACGGAAATCTACCACAGACCACCCCAAAACCCAGAGCCACATCAGGTGGTGATAGTTGTGGTGTGTGATGGTGGTTAGCGTGACTTGAAAGGGTTACACAGGAACTCGTTTCCCATCACATTTCCAACACTAGGATCCTGATGTGTCCCTTGAGAGATTGAGGCCATGACACATGTTGTCCTAATCCAAAATAGGCTGTTGAAATACCCTACACAGCACATGCAAGTGAGCCTCATTTACAGTCAGTGAGGTATTTTCAAAAGTCAGAACACTATGTCACCCACTTGACTACGTCATCAGGAGAATTGTAGATTTTGCGCAAATACACAAACTTGCACATTGTTGATCTGAATCATTTCCTCTAGTAAATAAAGGATTAAGCCAACAGCACTCACAGCTCTGAGGCGATGGAGGAGTTTCGCGACATGGACTTTGGCGAGAGGTCATAGTCGCTGTCCGAGCGATACAGGAAGGACTCCCGCCGCTGGTTGTGGCCTGGGAAGTTGGTGTGCAGGACAAGGCCTGAGCCCGGCGAGGCCTGGGGGTCCAATGGGCTGCAGCTGGCAGACGGGCCATTCTCCACATCGAAGCTGTAACACACATACATACACACACACACAAAGAAATCAGCCCACTGAGATCAGCAGAACAGCATGCTAATAAACAGACATACAAACACGTCACACAATGTCAACACAGTTGCAATGCCAATATTATGACAGGACACTCAAAAACAAATAGGACCATGATAAAATACCAGACAAAAACTCTGTAAATAGAAGTCTAGCTCTGGGCTACACTTGGCCCTATGGTTACAAGAATATCAGCTTAGTCACTTCCAAATTGGACCAAAGCATTAAACACCTGAAGAGATATGAAATCACACAGATACACACACAATGCACCAAATCATCAAATCATCATCAAATCTCTTGGACCATTTCTTGATTTCCATACCCACTCCAGTAACAATTACTTAATAATTAAACAACAATGGCCAAAAGTAGCCTGGGCCCTCCAGCCAGAAGCACAAAAGCAAGGGGTTTAGGGGTTTTTAAATGAGCAGTTCATATATTCACTGAGCTGTTCACATGGGCAAACTAACGTTTGTTAGTCAGGCCATTGACCATAAACAATCTAATAACTGCATTAGCTTGCTAGCTGGCTAAATGCTAATCTCCAAGCTGAAGGAAGCTCGGCGTAAATGCATGAATAGGCTGTAACTATTAGCTTACTAGTTAACTAGCTACCTACAGCAAGTTAAACTGCTCTATATCAGACGTGTAGATTTGATTTGCTCTCAGGCTTATGCCATGGCAAAAGGACAGCTTTCTTCTTTTTCTTTGAAACATCTTATTACAGTCTTACTAAGACCACATTCTGTCTTCAGGCTTTAGTCTGCTGACCTCTAAGTCATTGAATTTAATCTCGCCCAAGTGACAAAGTGACTTGTAATATGAGATCAGCAGCCCTAAGAGGATTTGAGCTCTTTCATAAGACATGGTTTTGTGCTAACACACAGCACCATGGTGTTCCTTGACCACAGAGCAGGGCTTTAAACACCCCCCCCCCCCAAATAACTACCCCTTCACCTGCTGTCAGACAGGAAAGTATGAAGCCATACGCTTTTGGGAATACCAGGGCCCCAAGCTCAGGGGAAATGCATCTGTATCTGTGCTTGTAGTGATAGGTATATGTGTCTTTTAGGGTGTTAGACCAGGTGTGTGTGTGTGTGTGTGTGGTGTGTGTGTGTGTGTGTGTGTGTGTGTGTGTGTGTGTGTGTGTGTGTGTGTGTGTGTGCGTGTGCATGTGTGTGTGACTGTGTATCTGTGCACACATGTATGCGTCTGTGTGTGTGTGTGTGCATATATCTGTACACACGTGTATGTGTGTCACTGTCTGTGTGTGTGTGTGTGTGTGTGTGTGTGTGTGTGTGTGTTTTGCGGTTATGTTCCAGGCAGAAGCCCAACAATGTCCTTCTCTTGAGTGGTGTGTTATCAAGAGAGTGAGTGTAGCAATATGTTTGTTTTTCTATTGGCACCAGGAGTCAACACCATGTCATGCTGACAGAAGAAAAGCCCTATTCTCAGAAAGCATTTCTTAATCACCGGAACACCTTTATTTTTTTTACCACAAACAAAACATCACTTCACACGATGGGCAGTACATAGTTCTGCTGTTTGTTTACATTAGGATGATATATGACTCGTTTAGGATGTTTTACTTGAGCATTATGGCTGACGCTCCCTTGTCACAACCCAATGCCGCTAAAAGGACTGATGGTGTGAGTTAATGAAGCTATTCGCTGAGCGTGATAACGTCTCTAAAAGAACACAAGCCGTCCTCTTTTGGACAAGCTCTCTGTCCTACTGCTATTTCTATCTGGGTGCCAAGACCAAGCCTGGGTGTGTGCACGTGCTGGCGGACCCACATTGGCTGTGGCACCAATACACACACACACACACACACACGCACACAAAAACGCCTAATGCACATACACGTGCATATATACACGTGCATGTGCACATATGCATACACTTACTCTCTCTCTTTCTCTCTCTCTCTCACACACACACACACGTTTTATCCCATTCTTCATTAACACACCCTGGCTCCTTCTCCCTTGCTGTTGGCGCCCTCTTTCCAACCACTCCAGAGATGACAGCCCAATCTGAACTCATCTCTGCTTCTCCTCAAAGCAGTTTATTTTGGGCTGGCTCAAGATGAGGAGGAGAGGGGTGGTGTTGGGTGGTGGGGTGGGTGTGTGTCATAGGTTGTTCTTTTCATGTGGCCGGGAGGAGGCTGCTCCTCTCAGCTTCCTGCCCAGACGTGCTGGGCTGAGAGAGCACTAGCTTCGCTCGCTCGCTCACTCACTCCCCTGCTCTCTAGCCGCCCTTTAGTCCCCCCCCCCCCCTCCCCCAATCATCCTACCCTTCCTCCCTCTACAGCCCAGGCTGTAGCCCCAAGGGCAAGGATGGACTCCTCTCCCACTCCACCTCTCCAGTCACTGGACTCCATCTGTTATCTCTGCTGGACTGGAGAGCGGGTCAATATTTACAGTCTCTCTTCAGGTGCTATGTATACAGCGCTTGGCACATTTCACACTTCTGACCATTCTCTTATTCCATTTACACATACACACACACACACACACACACACACACACACACACACACACACACACACACGCACGAGTTCATGATCATGTTAGAATGTTAGACACATCACCATTCTCCAGTGGCAAGAAGACCAGAATGCTTCAGATAGCCACTGACCTAGAAACTGATGGCTTCCTCAGTGATCATAAATGAAATGTTCTACAGAGACAACCTACCTTATCAGTATAAGTATATGTCATTGTCATAGCCTTAACCATCACCCCCTAGGCTGACACCACACTTTCATTACGTGCCGGAGCCCAGTGTTATGCCATTATCAGTGGCCAGGTCTCGACCATATGGACATCACGCAATTTATAAAACAGCCTGCATCTCCAGCAGCCTTCCTCTCACCATTTGAAAATGTCTAATACTTTATAATGCAACACATTTCACAGGGAAAAGAACCTTGTGGTTCTAAATGAGGCATTCTGGAATAGCTCCAGGATTCTGTTATCACAAAAGGCTTTTAATGCGCTATAATTAGAATTGAATTGCACCACGACTGTGCTAGAAAATAAAGCACTACTGATAATAACATAAATTAAAAGTCAATTCATAGCCACACATACGGCATTCTGTTACAGATATCAGTTTCAGGACTCTGGGCAGACAGCTTCTGGGCCTTTCACTGACATAACTGCTTGTTGTGGCCTGCCACTGGAGATGTGTGTGTTTCTTCAAAAGAGACAAAGAATGCATATAACATCCACATAAACAGGAAAGCCTAATCCTACTTTTGGCTGAGATTTAGGCATGTCTGTCCCTGCTTCACTTAAAAGATTAAAATATGTATCCTAAGAGTGTTAGCATCGCACTGGAAACCCTTTTTTTGACCAGCAGAGAACTGATTCCAGTTCTGGTCACAAAGCCACATTTAAACCATTCAGAGCATTTTGACCGAACCAACCAGCGGACCAGAGTGAACATGTTGTTCTCCTTTTCAGAGACCTTGCCATGAGAAAACGAAACTAATCAATTAGCATTAAAATGTTGACATAAACTGGCATTCCACAGCTAATAAAGCCATCTCTCTTTTATTAGCGCTCTGATCAATTTCTCCTGTTTATGGATATCATTAACTCTTGTTTATGCATGCAAATGAGCACCCTCTGTCTGCCACACATCCTAGGCTAACATTTAGCAACAGTAGAACTGCTTCACTAGACAGCATGAAGCTTGAGGGAATTTTGAATGGAAGTTAATTGGTAATGCCCAGTAATGGGTTCCCAGCACAGCAAACCTACAGTTAAACAGATGAGGTTGAAGTAAAACCAGCAGCAGAGGACAAGCGCAGGAGAGGGTCTTTGGGAATGAGGCATTACCGGTAAGATCATGCAAGATCTGCGTGGGTGTCCCTTCCTCAGCGGGAACACACTATAGGCCACCCCCCCCCCCCCCCCACCCCTGCCTGAGAGGGACGCGGGTCTGAGAATGATATCAGGAAGTGACCTAAGTAACCCCCAGTGCTGTCAACACGTCCTGTTCCCAAGAAGATTGCGAAACCCTGAGATTCCAAAATAGCTTTACTTTTTCCCCAAATAGAGGGGAACACACTAAAAAAGATGTGCCAGTCACCTCCTTCATCTGATACAGAGTCAAGATTTCTCCTTTTCCGAATTACTGTCACCCAAATAATTAGAAAAACACATCACACTGTAATGCATGAGACAATGGCAGATGGCAATACATTTGTCACTGAGATGTTATAGTACTCTAGGGATGCTGGTATGGACAACTACCATATATTCCTCTGGTTGAACAACACCAGCTAAATCACTACATGTGGGAACACAAAGTTCCTAAAACAGGAAAATAAAGCAGTCAGAAAAATGTGATAAATTCTCATAACTGATATAAATGATACTCAGCAACCACATGTACAATTATTTAAAGGGATCCCTGGCTGGTTAGACATGTTGGCCTTTTAAGACTGATGTTAGCATCAGCTACATAAACATGATTTAAAAACGCTCAAAATGTTTTTGGTTTTCTAAAAGTTTACAAAATCCTTTCACTCATAAACTGTCATTGTTGTAAAAAGTGACCTCACCCGGTTGAATCTAATCAAGGGGCAGCAATCAAGCCATTGCTGCAAATATACACCATCAATATCAACCAAGTTACGTCACTTTTTACCCAGAGAGCACTGAGACATGAATGCCATGGCAGCTTACAAGCTCTTTAAATGTAGGGATTATGTAAACATTTTAATAAAAAATGAAGCATTTTGAGTGTTTTTAAATCCTGTTAAATACAGCTGATATCAGTGTCAGTCTTATAAGGCCAACATGTCTTATCAGTCAGGGATCCTTTTAATGTTTGACTTCCAGTGAACCAGGGATTGTTTTGCCCAAAACATCATTAGAGCACAGCTGTAACGTTTATGAAGTTGCACACAAACATTTTGCGTTGGTGTGTGTAATTTGTCTGCTCTAAAAGCGTATTCACAAAACAAGTAATCACAGAACACCTCCAGTGAATCAAGAGACAGACTGTAAAGGTCAGCATTTAGGTGGAGCGTTACCACAGAAACAAAACACAGACAGAGACAGAGAGAAAGACAGAGAAAGAGAGAGGAAGAGAGAGAGAGAGAGAGAGAGAGAGCACTTCTTTACTCCAGAGACTAAGAACTGAGGAGCTCTGACTATACATTGATGGTGATAGGACCAGAGAGACGGCAGAAAGTCAGAGAATGCTAGAAGACAGCAGCGCATAAAAGTAGAATTGACAGAGAATGGTGACACCGGTTTAGCAGATAAGTGGAGATCATCCACTGTACCAACACAAGAGTGTGTACACAGTACTTTACCAGAAGCTTTTACTGTTGACTTTAACCATATCATAATATAAATGCATCAGAATAAATAAATGAAATGGAATGAATAGACTTGGGAGCCCACTTCAACAAACAGCAGATACGGACCTCATATCTGATAAACCTCAGAGCAAGGTGCTGTGGGACCCTAGTCATGAATAAGCAGAAGTGAAGGGGATGTCCTTTGATTATCAAGTGCTAACTGACTCAGGATCAGTCACCACCTCCTTCCTCTGCTACGCTTTCCTGGCCAGACGCAACAGCAGTAAGGAACAAACCTTTTCACCACAGGAAACAAGCCAACAAGAGACAACAAGCATTCAAGTGTCAGCTAGGGTGAAAAGTATACATGCTCCACCCAACATAACCTGGAATAGATGTAATAACAAACGCATGGACTTGGAATGCAGTCATGACATGTTGTGTGTTAAAAAACAAACACATATTTTGCCCATTCATCTTTCAGTCTGTGACGCTGTTACAACCTGGCTCTTCATTGGTGAAAAAGGAGACCGACTCCTTGAGGTTGTATTCCACATCTGCACTCTTTGCTGGCACACTGCATCAGCATTTAAATGTTAATAGCCAGCATTCTCCTCCAGTACTCCTGTTTGCAGGAGACCAGGTGTCGGTTTTCCAAAAGCATAATTGCTAACCAGCTAGCAAGTAAGTTGCTTGGCAGTGGGCAATGGGCAATTGCATTGCAACCAATAAAGTTGTTAACTTGGAATACTAACGTTGCTAACTTAGCGCACTAAAAGAACTTAGGTATGACCATAAAACCATAAACTGGCTTCATCTTGTTGAACAAGTATGTAAAAGATGATCACTGACCTACTTCAGAAGACAGTGAGAGTCATGAGACTCATGTGAATGTGACAAAGACAGAACAGGGGAGAATAGGGAGAGAATAGGAGCATGTGAATGTCGCTCTCCAACTTTTGGTGTTCTGGCTGTGCTACTTGCATTATACAATCTTAGCACCTTTTAGTAGGTCACATGGGCCGAGTGAAAGGATTACTCTGGTGAAGATGAAGCACAGACTCACAAAAACTACATCAACTTTGTGAACACAATACACCATAAATAAGATTTAAAATAAGATTTGGCTACAAATCATCAACGATGGCAGCTAAGATAAGAGAGCTGCATTCTACTTTTCATTTGATGTACATATAATGACAAGGACACTTTATTAATGCAACTGTGACTCTCCTAAGACAAGGCAAGTGGGTTGTGGAGTTTAAAGACTAACCAAACTAGCAAGACAAAAAGACGTGTGAAAATGAAGCGGAGTCTGAAGCGGAGGCAAGAGAAGAAGAAGAAGAAAGAGGCCTCTGGCTTTCTTGCTTTAAATGGAGCTTGCTTTGGGATGGCAAATTACAGTTGGGAGCTGCATTTTCCATGACATCCCCCAAACTGCATACTTTGCCCAAATTACACTGGCTAACCAGGGTCACATAGCTCTACCAGCCTCTACCCTTTTAAAAACACTCCGCTATGTGTTTGTATGTGTGAGTGTGTGTGTGCATGTGTGTATGAGGGTGTGTATACATGTGCAGTTGTGTCGTGTTGTGTGTATTGTGTGTGTGTGTGTGTGTGTATTTGTATATGGAATGGATATTTCTGAGAATGTGTGCATATCTGGGTGCATGTTTGCGCTTGCTTACGTACAGTAGGTTCAACTTCTCCTGAGAAAGTATGAAACTGACAAATGAGAACAGACCTTTAAAAAGACGAAGTAACATGAATTGACCCTACTGAAAATGATATCACCACGACCCAGAGGGCTGAGCAAACAAACAGTGCTGCTTGACTCCGCTCAGACTGTATACACGAGCCATTAACTAATGCCGCTTCAGTTTGGCTCTCAAAACAGACTTGGACCCAGAACTTCCTACACAAACATTTCTCCCATTTCACAGCACAGGCTGAGCAGCGTGGCTCAGCAAGACTGGTCACCATAGCATCACAAGTAACAACACATTATCACAACACATTATGTCAAAAGGACATGCCCTACCTATAGGGGTAGATCTAGTCACATGCGCTCACATGCGTGCACACACACACACACACAGAATCACACACATACTGTGACATACGTATATTACACATTAACCAAACAAAGAAGAGAAGTCTGAAGCGTTGGGACTGGCCAGCAGCCTCTTGTGCACACACTAGGAGAATCCCTCCAATCCCAAGACAAACATTTGATCTCCTGCCTTTTAGCATAAATCCGCCTGACAAGGAGATTATCTCTGTTGGCATTTAGTGTCATGGGAAACCTCCGCGCACATTTAGTGACGCTGCATGCACACACACACACACACACACACACACACACACACACACACACACACACACACACAGAGAGAGAGTGGGAGAGACAGAGGCTTTTCACTTAGCGGACGCAAATGCGTAAATGTGTAACACTGCAAACAAAACTCTTCCGTGGACCTTGATACACAAACACACACAAACAGATATGGATGCCAGCAGAAGTCCAAGCCACCAGACTGAATCTGTCAAACTAAAGGACATGCCACCCATGCCACCCCGATGGTAAAAATGCCCGCGTACATAATCAAATAGTTCCCATTAAAACAGTCAATACACACACATCATTTCATGTTACTGCTTCGATTGTGGGGTGACACATGAAGATAACACAGCCGGCTTCATCTGTCGATTCTTAATGTGATGGATGTGTTTATACTCATCAGGATGATCTGTGGCCCTCCACTGTGGGTCAGGTATTAACATGCTAAGTACATGCATTTCATAAACAGCTGAATCTTAATGATATTAAGTCCGCAGAACCAAATCCTCATCCGCATGCCCACCCTGCAGTTTTCCTCTATGGCTTTTCCCATAAATCCAATCCATTTGGTACTGCTCTTGTAAATAATGACGTACCTCACGCATGGCAACATTATATAAACACCTCAAATCAAATAATAGAAGTAAACAAATGTCTCATATGACAAAGAGGGATTTAAATCAATTGAATAAAAGAGAACCTCGTGAGGTAGGTCGATGAAAGTGGTGAGTTAAGAAGGTTAGCAGCTCTGGCTACCAGAGTCCTCGTACTTGTTGTGGTAACCAAATGTAAACAAATCAGGCACACAGTTTTTCTGTGTCTTCTGAGTCCCTTCGCATGTACACTGCCAAAGATCTATCAAATGTATCATTTTTGGACTTGAGATTCACAAACAACAAGAAAAGAATGGCAAGGCAGGAGGGGGGGGAGAGAAGAAGGCAGCTGATCTAAAGCAAGGTTAATATGCAAAAACTACAAACAGTGGTGCTGAATTCTGTCATCATCATAAAATGTTATGAAACTGAAAGTTAAACAATATTCAAATCGAGGGGGAATTTGCACAGCAAAGATAAACTGAAGAGAGAAAGAGAAAGAAAGAGAGAGAGTGAGAGAAGGAGAGAGAGACAACAGACAAAAGCAGCTGACAAAATTCAAAACTAAAGAGAAAAGTTTGGAGAAAAACTTTGAAAGAGTTCTGAGAAGTTAGTGAACCTTTTCGGTGTGTTCCCATCAGACGGGCCCCATGAGTGAGAAGGACAAAACAAGAAGGAGGATGAAGGAGAGGAGAGGGGAGAGGGGAGAGAAAGAGAGCTGGACAAAGCCAGGAACTGAGAGAAGCGAGCCAAGGCTGACCTTAGAGTGGTAGAGGTTGCGTGTAGTCTCTTGACCACCTCCTCCGAGAAGTCAAAGTGGACCCTGCCTCTGTGACTGGGCGAGCGGTGGTGGAGCATAGCCCCGGCGAAAACAGCCAGAGCCAGGGTGCTGGAAACCAACAGCGCGCACGTGTGTGTGTGTGTGTATCTATGTAATTGTGCGTGAGTGTGTCGGCGTAAAAAACCTGAGAGGCAAGTGTGGCGCCTCACTTTTACACACCTCCCTCCCCGGTCCGGCGTGGCGGCTGCTTGGTCCTGCCGCCCTGAGTTCTCTCTCTCTCTCTCTCTCTCTCTCACACACACACAGAGCTGCTGCACTACGCTACGCTGGGCTGGGCTGCTCCAGTAACAGCCACTGCCTCACCACTTCCTCCTCGCGGCCACCTCAGCTGCCGGGCCTGCCAAGCGCTCCGCACAGCGCAGCCAGGGACAGCGGAAACACCCGGGGCGGAGTACGCTGACTGGAATGGACTCAACCATGTGTGCCTGAATCTGTGTGTGCATCTGTGTGTGTATCTGTGTGCGTGTGCGTGTCTGTGAGTACATGTGAGCATGTGCATGCATATGTGTGTGTGTGTGTGTGTGTGTGTGTGTGTGTGTGTGTCCACATGTGTCATTTGAGAGTGAGCACTGCTACTGACATTGGAACATAAAGAGCGATATGAAACTTATTTGAAACTAAGTCTCTTTGCTAATGAGTGGTCTGGAGACTACAATCTAAAGAAATATGTCCACACACATTTTGAGGCTGTCATGTCACACATAAGCACTGCTTCAAAGAAGACAAAGCACACTGTGACATTTCTGTGACTAGCATTTGGGGAACAGAAAATGAGTAGGATTCTTCCCCCCCTGTGGTCTGGATTTCTCTCTCGTTTGCCATTAAGAGGCCCAGAAGAAGCAGTTGGTAAGAGCACAACCGCAGTCAACTTTAAAATAACAAATCAAAGCCGCACTGAAAAACAGCCAGCTTCCCTTTTTTCATGTAAACTGTTCTGCAGAGAAGTAGGTGGCAGTTTTCTTTGGAAAGAAACTCTTCACAAAGTGCCTGGAAATGAATGGAATTGTATGGAAGTCTTCATATCCTGGAAACAAGCTGCTGAGAGCCACACACGGTCTCTTTCACTCACTGCCGTCATCAAAGCTCATTCACCTTTACACATAATCGCTCTTTCCTCCCACAGATTTCTGTAGTAGCTGTGTGATTAATGACAGTCGTTGGTGTGTGTGTGTGTGTGAGAGAGAGAAAGGGAGAGTGTGTCTGGTTTGTATGAGTGTGTATGTGCATGCGTGCATGTTTGTGTGCCTGTGTGTGTGTCTCTGTGTGTGCTTGACTGTGTGTGTGTGTGTGTGTGTGTGTGTGTGTGTGTGTGTGTGTGTGTGTGTGTGTGTGTATTGAACATGAGGAGATGATTCCTTATCCTTAAAGGGTATTCTCTGCCCGTGGTGTGTGTTAAGTCTTTGGCAAGGGTCTTTGGCAGTCTTTGGCAAGCGGGCCACTTTGAGTGGAGTGTGGGACAGAATGTCCCTTCAAGAGCCTGACGGTGGGTTGTTTGGAACACAAATAAAATTAAACAAGATGTCTATGAATAAATAATCTTCTTCAAACATCCTTCAGACAGTTTCAACTCACAGGTAGAACACACAGACCTCCACTGTGACATTACTGCAATGCTACAAATCACCATCGACACATCAGATTCATGGGGTGGGCAGAGGTCACAACAACAACAATGAAATAATCCAAAGCACCTTTACATAATGGCTCCAGTGTGGAGATAAGGGCCAGCACAGGTCCCTGTTGGACAGATAACCTGCCCAATCCAGTCCAGTCCCTTCCTCAAGTGGCCAGCAAGTGGTGCCTGACACATGGGCAGGCTGCCGATAGACTGAGAGAAGAGAGTGGTCGGAGAGGCACAGCAGTGTCTTCCTCATGCCACGTGCCTGCTCAATGTTCCTCAATCATTCACACCTCTACTGCTGGCCTATGACAGCAGAATCTTCTAGAGAACCGAAAGCAGAGGCAATATAAACCTTCCCGCTACTGCCGGTGAGTTCAGAGCCAGTCCAGCGTCAAAGAGACAAAAGAGTCCATGCCAGGCTGCCCGTCTGTCGCCTCACGTGCCTCGTGCACTGTAATGCACCCAGACGTCACGGCAAGAGCATTCCACACGTGCCAGCGTCCCAGTCAGCCACTATTGTTCATCTCCTGTGGAGCGCGCGGGCCCTCACACACTGGCTTAGACATGCCACAGGCCATTACTCACGCACACCAATCACCGTAATAACACACAAACCCCAAGGTTAAGGGGTCAGTATGGATTAGTGCTTGGAGTGGGGTGGTGGTGTTTAGGGGTCCAAAGCATGTTTGGGCCTGGGGGGGGGGCGGTTGACTGAGTCACTGACATGAGCTGCAAGGATGATCCGGTTCTGAGTGTGCGCTCTGTCTGAATGGCAGCAACACTGAGTGAATGATCCATGGTCCTGAGAGTCAGTCAGGAAGGCGGGTGTAAGAGTGACCCAATAACTCAGAGCAGGTATCGTGCTGGGATTCACAAAGGGCCTCAGGACACTCACTTTGTGTCATGCTACAAACAACGTCATAACTTAGGAGATTAATCAGAGCATGACTCCAGGGGCAATGACTAAGTCTTTGTATGCACCACAGACCAACCTCTACTTCATGGTCAGCTATAAAAAGAACATTGGACCTGACCTGCAGAGTCTCCATTTAGGTAAGGGTGGGTGACTTTTGGTCACCATAATTAAATTCAAAAGTGTCCTTGGTGAAAAATATCTTCATTTTCTTTCGCTAAGAAAAGATTTCCACGCACACCCTTGTCTAATCTGATCCAGAAACAGACAAAGGTGTGTGTGTGTTGGGTCATCAGGAATGTTACGGTCAGTTAGGATGAAACTGTTTCTAGATCAGTTGAGGGAGGACCAAAAGCAATCATGCGTCTGCCAGGGCGGAGCTGCAGCGCGTCTGGGCGGAACTGAGCTGCTGCACGACAGCAGTGGTGGCTCATGCGTCATTCTCAGGCTCACTGGAGAAGCAGTGGACTCATCAGGGTGACACACTCTCTCTCACACACGCTCACACACACACAGCTCACTGGCAAAGCACACCTGCACTTATTATACCCCGCGGGAAGACACAAAGACACACACAGAATATTTAGCTGTTGGAAACTTGACTGATGAAAACTGGATTGAGTTGGTCCAGTTCTGGACATGGTGACAGTTTTTGCTAATGGTTGCTTGTTGTTTATTACAAAGGACTAGGGATACTCCTGCTCATCTGAAGCCCGCACAGGAGTGCTGGAGGCAGCATCAGGAATGGATCAAGTGACAAATAATCATGTCATGACCACTAGAGGGCAGCATCACATGCATGAAGTGCCACGATTCAGGTGCTCTAAACTTCCACCACTAGATGGAGATCTCACACAGACACTGAGAGACCTTCCTCAGTATCAAATCTGGGTTAGTATTACATTATTGTACAGCACAGAACACAAAAACACATACACATTAGGTTCTAATCACTCTTGTAATATTAGCATATTAAAAAAGACAATTATGCTAAAATTACTTCAACCACTGGCCATCTGCAGCTTTTGTGCTAAGATCTTTAAAACAGAGTGAATAAACAGTGGGAGGAAGCACTTTCATGTCTTCCCACCAACAGGGTTTCTGCAGGTTTCAACTATTTGAATTTATGACCTTTTTGTGGGATTTGAAGTGAAATTTATCGAGTCTATGTCTACGAGGTATATTTTTTAATCAGCTGCTATAAACTACCAACAACTACCAACCTATCCTCCAATTGACACTCGCCACACTTCAAGCAGGGGGTGTAGTCCACACAAAATGCATTTTAGACATGCACAATATTTCATTACATTTAGAACATTTTGAAGCCTTAAATTCATTTTATAAAATTTGACTACTTTTTACAGCTTTTTAAGACCTTGTGGAAATCCTGCACCGATGCAGGCATGAAATTCCACAAAGCCGCAAACTTCGTCAAGAGAGTCGTTAGGTGTGTGTGCCGCTGGGCCGGCCACAGTCTGAGTGTGTTACATGTGCTTATTCCACCCTAATGAAGTCCTTGCGTAATGCACTTATTCCCCCACGTCATTCTCCCATTACAGGGGACCTCGCTCTGATGGCTATGTGGCTAAACAAACACACTCCAACCACATCCCATGGGAGGAGCGCGCTCGCGCGCACACACACACACACACACACACACACACACACACACACACACACACACACACACACACACACACACGGCTCTGTGAAACAGCGATGAAGAAGACAGCTGAGGTCACCGATTCACAACGGGTGGAGAGAGGGGGAGAGACAGAGAAACAAAAGAAAGAGAGAAAGAGAGAGAGAGCAGAAAGGGAGAGAGAGTGGGAGGAGATGGCAGTCATAAATAACGTAGGTCTGTCGGCTCCAGACCCAAAAAATGATTGCAGGATCAAAGAGCCATGAGTCACGACTGATGAGGGGACACACATCAGCTCTGACGGCTATTGCACTAAACATCCCGCAGCCAAATGGGTGTGAGTGTCTGTGTGTGTCTGTGTGTATCTGAGTGAGTGTGCCTGCATCAGTTTGGGAGTGTTTGTGTGAACCAGTGTGTGTGTGTGTGTGTGTGTGTGTGTGAGAGACAGAGAGAGAGAGAGAGAGCCAGTGCGTGTGTGTGTGTGTGTGTGTGTGTGTGTGTGTGTGTGTGTGTGTGTGTGTGTGTGTGTGTGTGTGTGTGTGTGTGTGTGTGTGTGAGAGAGAGAAAGAGCCAGTGTGTGTGTGTATTTCAGAGTTGCTCCACTACAATCCTATTAGTTGCACTCTGATGCATGGCACCCTGTCTAAAGGCTTAGGCATTACAGTGTGAGCCCAGTTAACTCAGCCCCCATCACTACAAAGGATCTCTCCTCTTCCTTCCTTCCCTCCACCTGTTCACAGGTGCAGACAGGTGCTTGTAGCATCAATGCCTCTGGTGTCCCTCTCAACTTACCCTTAATCCCACACACTTCACATAGAGGCCAAGACATTTTGAAAAACTCCAACGTTGTTTATCTAGAAAAGCAGACATTTCTCAAGGATGACTATGAAGACTATGAAGACAAGCAGAGAGGATGGAGAGTTTGGTGTGTGTGTGTGTGTGTGTGTGTGTGTGTGTTTGAGGTTGTGGGTATGTGTGTGTGTGTGTGACATCATAAGAAAGTATTTTTTCACACGTATGTGACTGTGACTTGTAGCCTGTGGTGTGCACAGGCATGTGTGTGTGTGTGTGTGGCGTGTGTGTGTGTGTGTGTGTGTGTGTGTGTGTGTGTGAGTGTGCAGGACCTGTGATGTGAGTAACAGTGACATACAGCCCTGGTGACTGGGGGCACGGGCGGTAGGGGAGGAGAAGCCCACTGAGCGGCGAGTGGGGTTGACACACACGAGGGTGCATGGCTGCATGGCGCCGTGCCGCGCTCTCTGTGCCCTCTGGGGTCTCTGCCGAGATGCCAGTCTGGACCCACTGACTCTGCATCAGGGGCACGTTAGATAAACCATCAGGGCTAAGAGTGCCAACTCCCCCTGACACTCCTGGCAACACACTGGGCCACAGATCAGCACTACTGTACTGTGTGTCCACATGGGACCCCTTCACCATCAGATAGCACCAAAGTCACAGACGCACAATAATGATAGTTCATTATTACTCATAGGCTAACCGCATGAGAAAACCCCAGACAGCTCGTGACACGTGCATCCATCGGATGAGCTCACAGAGACAGGAAATGATGTATCCCCCCCCGGTGATGTCACCTCTGTGGCTGCCCGGACATGTCAGAAACAAGCTCATTGGTGGAGGATGTGTTGATGGCTACGAGAAACTGCACTCCCTAACTGAGTCGGCACCGCTACGGTTTAAATGCTTGAGATTAGGACCAATTACGTGCCCTGGCAACACCTGGCAGCACCGGATCACAGGAGCCAGATTAACTAGCAGTGGCCGTTTCAGTAATGGAGTGTGTTGGTGATGGCTGGAGACCAAGCAAAGGCTCTGCAGGTGGGAGAGTGATTTGGATTTGGAGTCTGGGCTGACACAGGACAGGGGATGAAAGGACAAAAAGTGGCAGAGTGCAGGGAGGAAGGGAGTGAGGGAATGAAAACGGAAAATGAGATCGTTCACGGTCAGGGGACAGGCTCTTTCATCGTCCATCTACCTTTGAATCAATTCCCTCTTCTCCTGTTTTTTTTTGGTCTTGTTTTAGCCTCTCTCTCTCTCTCTCTCTCTCTCCCTCTCCATTTCCTTGTCTCTCTCTCTCCCTCTCTCTCCCACAATCTCTCTCTCCCCAACACCTTCCTTCAATGTGTGATGCCACATCACTGGCACAGCACCAGGCAAGCACAGCAGAATGAATAAGTTCCCCATCTCTGGAACCAAAGTATTCTCTCCCTCCCCAACACTCTGGGGCTGCCCCTCTCCCTCAGTGACGTCAGTGTGCTCTCTCTCTCCCTCTCTCTCTCTTTGTCTCCCTCCCCCTTTCTGTCCGTCTCTCTCCTACTCCCTTTCCACCTCTTTGTTTCTTTCTATCTCCCTCTCTCCCGTCTCTCTCTCTCTCTCCTTTGATGGCCGCACGGCTCTGAGATGTCAACACAACACAGGAAATGGATAAAACAGAAGGCAAAAAGGAAAGAGGGAGACAGAGAGAGAAGAGAGAGAAAGGGGGAGGGGGGAGGTGGGCAGTGAATAAAACACAAGCTCACAGCTGCCATGTAGATTGCATGGGCATGCAGATCCAATGGGCATAGAACAGCAGAACCAGAGGAGGAGAGAGAATGGGAACAAAGGGAAAGATGAATGCAGTTAGTTAAGAGGAAACAACAGTAAAAGCCCGCAGGAGACAAAAGGGATGAGAATCACTAAGGAGAAAGACTAATGGCACACGCAAAAAAGATCAGAGAGGAAATGATTCGAAAGCAGGTGCTCTTAACGGTGTGAATGACAAGAGATGGAGATGGATGGATGAGAGAGAGGGGAAAGAAACGAAAGGAAAGAACAGTAAGATGTAGGGCCGAATGAGAGGGGGGCAGAGCTCAGTCCATCCGCCTGCCTGTCATCCTCAGAGTGACCTTTCCTCAGGTGCCTCCATGAGACAGGCTCTGGAGTGGTGGGCAGCCCCACATTTTCATCAGCGCTTAAGAGCACGTCCCTGGCGAGTGACCTCTGACCTCTGACCTCTGCATAAGTACCTTTACACTCACAGCAAATGAGCTCACGCAGCGCACAGCCGTACAGAGAGCACAGGGAGGGAGAGAGAGAAAGAGAAGGGTGGGGGGGATTTGAAAAAAGAGAGGAGGGGAGGGGAGGGGATGGGGGAGAAGTGATGCTTGACATGGCCGTGAGGATGGGGGGATGAGAAGAGGAGGGAGGAGGCTGAGAGGCCTTGATTGTCTCTCTCCAGAGGGGGATAAGAGCAGACAGATAACCTGAGCCACCAGCCCTACACACACACACACACACACACACACACACACACACACACACACACACACACACACACACACACACACACACAGAGTTCATCTCAATACATCACAACAGGCAATACATCAGTTGAAAACACAAGCTAATAACACGCTGCGTGTGTGTGTGTGTGTGTGTGTGTGAGTGTGTGTGTGTGTGTATGTATATTTGTGCATCACATCTCTTTGCACCAGTACTGTAGTGTTCAAACCCATACTGAATCTGTGTGACTCCTTAAGTCTCAGAGCTGACACTACATGTGTCCCGTGTAACCCCACACTAATGTTTGCCTGGCCCACAACGCCTACGTGACCCCGAAAGCTGACACGAAGCTCAGGAGCCAAGCAACAGGAGACGGCTGGCCCAGCCACCACACGTAACCATGGCGGCAGCGGTACGTCAACGCTAGGATACAGTATCGTACCCCCCCCCAGGCTCCTGGCAGGCTCCTGTGGCGTGCGGAGAGAGAGAGAAAGAAAGTGATGATTTCTCCGTGGCCTGCGTGTCAGCCAGGATGGAAGAGCGCGATAGCAGAGCGCGCTCCTGAATAAATCAGCAGCTCTCTTACTAGAGAGGAAATGAAGTCAAGGCAATCAGAAACCAATGACGTGAACCGTGCAAATTAGATTTTGTTGGTACGTGAGTGTGCATGTGTGTTTGTGTCTCCATTGGTGTGTAGCACACACGCTCATGTTGATACGCATTTTGTATCTGTGTTTTCTGGTTGTGTGTGAGACAGAGGTTGTCCAAGTGTTTCAAGCGACTCTAAAATTATACATCTTGCTTCATGTAAGCTATGTGTGGTATGTCAGGCATGTACAGAACAGCAGCAGCGGCACAGACTGCTTCAGTGCCGACTTCCAATCGACATTCCAGCCACAGCCTGTACAGTACAGGGCCAGTGGCACTCCCAGGAGACAGACCTCTGGGATGTTAGTCCATCCACACACACACACACACACACACACACACACAAAAATACAAACACACACACACATACACACACAGCATAGGTCTAATCAGGGCAGAGGGCAGACTGTGTGATGGTGGGGGAGTAAGAGAACATACATACACACACACAACCACAAACATACACACCCTCACTCACACACACTCACATGTCATACAAATAACCACGGAGTATGTCTCAGTGTAAACAGCACCCATTGGAAAAAGAGTGAGCAAACACAAAGGGCCTAAGCACACACACACACACACACACACACACACACACACACACACACACACACACAGACACACAAAACTAAACAAACTAAGAGACTCAACCAGTCCCACAGCCACATAAACACACACACACACACACACACACACACACATACAACAACTCCCACCACACCCACACACACACACACAAAGTGCTCATTATAGTGCTTCAACACAAGCACAAGCTCCTTTCCAGACCGACAACCCTTGCAGCATTTTTCCACCACCTCTCAACAGGCCCCTGTGCTAGTTTACAAAACCACACTAAACACAAAGCGTCCACAAGAAGCGTCTATCGCAACAACTTACTGCTCACAATTCCAGTCAATCCGACTCGAGTACAACATGCCTCCATTGTTTCAATAAAAACACTCTTCAGTGGTGTCCTATTCTCTGATAGCTCCCCTCACTCACTCACACACACACACACACACACAGACACACACACACACACACACACACACTCACACATACCTACCAGACCCAGGAGTGTCGGCGGTAGGTGAAAGGAATTAAGCTGAGGGAGCGATTGATGCTTTTACGGTGCTGGTCCAGGACAGGGTTGAGCGTCATTCTGTCTAGACTGGCCACGGGGGGGTCAGAGGCCACGCTGGGTTGGCCCGGCTCCTCCGTCACATCACTCATTCTGGCTCATGGCGAGGCAGCGGTGTGGTTGGCGGTCGGTGGCGAGCTAGCAGCGGTGTGCTGGCTAGCGGCTAGCCAAACAAAGGCTGGCGAGAGGCATCGGCTGGGAGGGCGCCAGCGTGCGCTGGTAGACGCATGGTCCGGCCCGCTGTTTAGCCCCCTTGCTCCGCGTTCAGTTGAGTTGGATGTGTTCGCACAGAAGCCAACACACATACAAAAACACACACACACTCAATCACTCAGACACACACACACACACACACACACACACACACACACACAAAAGGAAACTGCTCACGCGGAGGCCTCTGCTCAAGTCATCAGCAAACAGGAAGATCCGCAATGGGAGGTGAAACCACCAGGTCAGCCAGTCTGTCTGCTTCCACGAAAAGCACCTCTTCCTTTCCCTCTCTCTCTCACACACTTTCTCTTACTCACTCATTCACACAAACTCTTTGATTGTTCCTTCTTTCTTTCTCCTCTACACTCTCTCTCCCTCTTTCTTTGAGCAGCGTCCGTCTTTCCCCCGTGTCTGAGAGGCAAGCCAGTCCTCCAGCCTCCTCCTCCTGTTCCTCCCTCGCTGTGCTATCTGAGGCTTCAGGAGGCAGGGTCAAGTTTGGGTGGCCTCTCCGCTCTTCTCCTCTCATCCCTCTCTCCTCTCCTCTGTCTAGAGTCTCTCCTCCCGGCCCACCTCACCAGCCCTCAATCCACTTTTCTCTGTGGACAGTGCACACTTAGATGATACACACACACAGACACAGACATACACACACACACACACACTCTCTTTTTTTCTCTCTCTCTCTCCCTCCCTCTCGTTCATGTAAACTCAGCCCTTAATCTCCCTCTCTCTCTATCTCTCTAAAGTAAACTGGATCCTTTCTGTGGTCTCCTCCTGTACTCTGGCACTGGGTGTCTTTTTTGCTCTCTCTCCGTAGGACCGGTTTCTCCTCTTCTACTTGCGTTATCTCCCCAATTCACTCTGTTTCCTCTTCCAGAAACTACACGCTCCAGGCTCTATCTGCCTCAAACTAGTTCCTAAGTGTTTCTTTCACCTGTGTGTGTGTTTTTGTGGGTGCGTGTGTGTGTGTGTGTAGGATGTCAAAGTTGTACTGAGCCACACCCCCGCTCCTATGAAGCCATCTACTAGTGCTCAAATGTGTGTGTGTGTGTGTGTGTGTGTGTGTGTGTTTATGTCCCTGCCTATGTGCACAGTAACCTAAGCAGTAAAATAAGGTGCTCTGA
The DNA here is from genome assembly GCA_015244755.2 of Tenualosa ilisha. NCBI lineage: Eukaryota > Metazoa > Chordata > Actinopteri > Clupeiformes > Clupeidae > Tenualosa > Tenualosa ilisha. Next base: position 4,561,935 of record PYXC01000407.1, read on the forward strand.
CCCACCTCTGTTTCACGCATGGACATGAGGGTGTATGCATGCGTGTGTGTGTGTGTGCGTGTGTGTGTGTGTGCGTGGTGCGTGGGTGCCCTGGAGCTGGCATGAGCAGGTCATGTTTCACGAGTGAACTTTGATCCTCTCTCTCTCCCCCTCCCTCCAGCCCCCTGAGCTCTCTGTCCCTCTCTCTCTCCTGGCATTATTAGTGGACTGTAACCTGATCCTCCAGGAGGGGGGGGGTTGGGTTTTGGAGATACACTGTCATTGTATCAGCTGTTTTTGAACAGGTATGGCTATGGGCCACTCACCTGCACTCTGAGCACGCGCACACACACACACACTCACACACACACACACACGCCAATGCTCACACTGCAAACCTGCTGATCAATCTGCCCTCAGTGTGCCCTCAGCGGCACTCATACGCACCCAGTGTCAGTGTCATCTCGCGGCACACCGACTGACTTTCCCCAAAAGGGAAAGAATCACATGACCAATGCCTTATTGGTCAGACTGGATGAAAGCGCATATATGGTCATGGCATGTTTTGAAAAGGGATTGCGAGCGAC